>CM017326.1:36443191-36485563 GCA_006937295.1 Carpinus fangiana | reverse complement strand
TTTTTATATTTTGGGCCTTCATTTTTCATATTTTTTGGGTTTATTTCACAATACAAACCACTCACTGAAAGTCTGAAACCAAGATCACAACATACTACAACCAAAACCTAACGAGTGAGAGTCTGAGAGACAAAAGTGAGACAGAGACGGAGACGAGTGAGAGAGGGGCTGCGGCTTTGGGAGAACTCAAAGTTAAGATGAAACCTAACGAGTGAGACTCTGTGAGAGAGAGACTGCTGCTTGTGTGAAATGTGAATGTCTGAGAGAACAAGATAGGGTTTCATCTTATAGACTTATATAATATAAATAATATATAACGAGTGAGAGAGGGGATGTGGCGTCGTTTTGGTTTGTTTATTTTTTATATTTAATTAATATATATTTATATAATTATATATAAATAAAAGCGGTTATCAGTTATAACCTCTTTTTCATACCCCTAAAACCGCTAACCGCAACCGCCCTAGGCGGTTAGCGGTTTTTAATAACCGCTTTACAAAGCGGTTAGCAGTTAGCGGTTATAAAAAAGCGGTTAGCGGTTGGTGAGGCGGTTATAACCACTCCGCTTGAACACCCTTAATGGCCCCTGCCAGTCCCCCTAGTTCCATCTCTGCCTACTGCTCCTTCCCCACTTTATCTTTTCCGTTTTTGCCCCTTTCCTGCCCTTTTTTTTCCCCGCCTTCCCTTTTCTACAGCAACCTCCTTGGCCTGTTTGTTGCTCTATGTGGGTTTAGCTTATATGGTTTTTTCACTCAAACTCTCCCCCCAGATTTTGTTTTTGATCGCCGCCGATCTGTGTCACCAATTTGCCCCCAGCTGCCAAGTCTTTTCACACATCCCCACCACATTGAGCATCCAACACCCCTTTAGCGGTAGTGTCCGGGTCTTTTGTTTTAAGGTTTACATTTTTTTTTTTATTATTGACTTAATAAGATTTATAATAGAAAATAATCCTATTTATAGAAAAACTACATAGATGAGAATATGATTACATAAAAGGTAGGAGATCCAATCAAATCATATTTGAATATAAAAATATATTCTAACATCCTCTCAACTCAAGGTGAAAAATTATAAAAGATTTTTAATTTTTATTTTTCATGAAGATAGTACTGGTCAACATCATAGGTGGAGAGGGTGGTTGAAAACTCCTTAGAGTTGGTGGGTGGCAACCGGTGGCAGGGAACTCCCTAGAGTTGGTGGGTGGCCCAGGGTGGCCATCGATGGCCATGACCGGTAATAACAATATGCCAAAATGGGTCAAACATTATGTAGTATTGTTACAAGTCCTTCTTGTGTTGCTCTTGTATCCATTCAACAATAATATTGCTCTTAAAATCACCATTAGACTTGTAACTGGTTATTATTAAATTTTAATCGAATGGTAATTTTAAGAGCCACATCATTGGCATTTAATTAATTAGTTTCTCTCTAGGGTGGGCCGTCACGACCTAGAGTAGAAGCAGCATATTCACGTCTTTCGAAGATTGTGGAGTCTGGTCTTCGATTCTTATCATCTTAGGAGCATCAGTAACGATGCAATGATAAATGCTCTTACGCAGATGTGGGGGAAATTGTCATTAACTGAGGAAGAATTGGAAGGTTACAACGGGCAAGATGAGAGTTTAGAGGAGGTTTCGATCAAGGGGCAGTCCTGCCTAGTGGGGTGATTGTACCAAAAATAATACTCGCAAGTGTACGAATCGTGTGCAGTAAAGTGCGCGTAAAAATGCGAGGTCGATCCACAGGGAATTGTGTTTTGTGTTAAAATCAACTTTTCTATTCAAACAAATCCTATTTTAACCTAGTTCCTAGAGTTCGAAGTTCGTTTTGCAATTTTGATAAAACTAAATTAAACAATAATTTAAACAACAAACAAAGTAAAAAACACCAAGGTTTCCGAATCCACCTCGTCTAATCAAACAATTTATTCTCGCATTTTAATACACAATTGATAATTTAAAATGCTTTTGATCACTGTTCAATAGTCGTGAACATGCATATAAAATCATTCGGTGAATCTATCCGTTAAAGAATCACAACGAGTATTTAATTGAGATCAAATCATCCACCGTATCCGTAGATCACGATGGATATTAGTCTCAATCCAATCACTCAATGTATCCCCAGACAAAACACACCGAATATAAAATAATGCATGAAATCAAAAAGGGCGCTCAATTATACAAAATAAATCAAGCAATGGAGGGACTTTGAACAACTATATAAAACATCAAATTGTGTATATAAAATGACAAGAATACAATTGTTCATCAAAGACGAGGCTTCATCTTCAACCTCAGTTGAAGGTTTAGCCCCTCATGATCACAACAGACATGTCAAAATCAATTGAAAACATGAAGAAACGAAACTTATAATCAAAAAGCGTTCACAAAGGCTTAGACACGACAAAATTCGTGTTTTTGCTCTCTACCGCGCCTCCCAACGTAGGGTTTACAAATAAAAAAATACCAATTTATACTAAAAAATTAGGTTTTCTCGTGTGCTGACAGGTCATTATGAGTGCGTTCGAACGCAACATGTGCGTTCGAATGCAATGCGCTCGATCGCAGCATATGTGATCGAACGCATATGAGGCTTCATGCTCCGTGCGGCGCGGCCGTTCAACGTGAAATGTTAGGGTTTCAGCTGATGTGGACATGCGCTCGAGCGCGACTCCTGGGCTCGAACGCAGCCCAGTGCGGTCGAACGCACTGCTGGGGGATTCTTCCTTCATTATGCACATTTTTCACCCCTTTAACCGCATTCTTATGTCAGTAACCTACAACGCACTTGAGACACCAAAAACTAACAAAAGCATCAAAAAATAACACAGCTAAGAGCCTAACTAATATAAGTTAAGGGGCTCAAATATGCACTATTTGACTCTCATTATGGGGAAACTGCTTGTGGAGAGGGTCGTAGGGAAGGAGTCAATTTGTTTAACGCTGATTAGGGGGTGGAAACGTACGGGCTTGCTATCCTTTAAGGTGTTGGGGGACAATCTCTTTCTCATTGAGTTCGAATATGAAGAGGACAAATTGAGGGTCTTGAAAGGGAGGCCTTGGATCTTTGAAGATAATTTATTTTCTGTGGCAGAATTCGATGGGCTCTCTCCATCAAACGAACTTATGTTTGATTTAGAAACCTTTTGGCTTTGTATGCTCCAGTTGCCTTTGGCTTGCATGTGAAGGGGTATGGGCTACAAGCTGGGATCCACGGCTGGAGTGGTTGAGGAGGTGGATACTAATGAGGGCGGTATCGGATGGGGCAAATATTTAAGAGTTCGTATTAGAATTAACATTACGAAACCGTTAGCACGGGGATGGATGTTAAAACTAAAAGAGCGTTCGTACTGTATTCCTTTTCAGTATGAGAAAATTCCAAAATTCTGCTATCATTGCGGGATTATTTGGCATGGGGTTGAAGGATGCAAGAAGAAGAGTGATGGTCGTATCAATGGTGACGACTTGGAGTATGGTGACGACTTGGAGTATGGTGCCTGGCTTTGTTCGCCTTCGCCGAAAAGAACAGTTGTTAGACGTAGAAGGCAGGGAGGAGGATATCACAACCACCAGGAGGAGTGGGGAAGACCCAATTCAGCACAATTCCGGTCACTGGAATTCGGTCCGAGCAATAGCTCAGCAAAGTCAGACAAGGTGGAGAGAAGTAGCAGAAAATCTAGGGATTCTCCTCATAATCCGTTACCGAATTCGAAAAGCAATAATACATTACCAATGGAGAAGGAAGATAGCGGAGATCGTGGGAAGAATGAGATGGGAGGGAATAAAAGAGGCGATCTTGAGGCTGATTTGCACATTAGAAAGAAATCCAACGGGCATGGGATTGATCATGCGATTAATGACGGCAATCTTTCCATCAATAAGGCGAGCGCAAATCTAGATGTGCTGGAGGAATGCATGTGGGGGTTACGGTCAACCAAACTGGACATTAATGACAATAAATGTTCACAAACTTCCAAAGGCGGCAAGGGTGAGGATGACGCGAGCAAGGGGACATGTAAGGGGTGAGAATAATGTGGGCCTGCAAAATCCACCGAAGCAGCGTCGTAGTGGGCCTACGGACTCAATTTGTCCTAAGGTGAATAATGTTTGCACTTGGAAGAAGCAAGCCTGAGAGGTGTCGAGGGGCTCCCCTTCAACCAAAAAGACAATCCCAATTATACCAGGGAAAAGACATGCAGAAAGGAAGGAGGTAGAGTGCGATGGCAGTCCAGTGTGGAAAAAGGGGAAGGAGAATGATAAAGCAAAGAACACAGCTAGAGGAGTTACGACGGCGGCTATAGAGCAGCCCTGCTGGACATAATGAGTATCTTAAGTTGGAACTGCCGAGGGCTTGGGAACCCTCGGATAGTTCGAGACCTTTTCCGGATGGTGAAGGAGAAGAAATCCAGCTTAGTTTTCTTAATGGAAACTAAGCTTCGAGCGATGCGCATGGAGACGATAAAAGCAAAGTTGGGGTTCGATTGTGTTTTCACAGTTGACTGTGTTGGAAGGAGTGGGGGCTTAGCGCTCCTATGGAATAATGAAGTAGGGTGAGCATTCAAAATTTCAGCCGTAGACATGTTAATGTGGTGGTTGTAAATGTAGAGAATTCTAAAAGTTGAAAATTCACCGTATTTTATGGGCATCCGGATGTCGCAAGGAGGAAGGAGGCATGAAGTCTTTTAAGGCACCTTAAATCTTTCCAACCTCATGCTTGGGTTTGTGTGGGCGACTTCAACGAGATAGTGGAAGAAGAAGAGAAATTCAGGGTTATTAAAAAGCCACGCAAACAGTTGCAAGATTTTCAAGAGTGTATTGAAGACTGTCAAATTTACGACCTTGGTTTTTCGGTCCAAAATTTACATGGAGCAACAAGAGGGATGATTCTCACTTTACTCAAGAGCGGTTGGATCGGGAAATGGCTAACTCAGAATGGATTGATCTCTTTCCTAATTGCAGTGTGGAAATTTTGGCTGCATGTAATTCAGATCATCTACATGTGTTGGTGTCGTTGTTGGAATTAAGGCAGCGTCAAAATTTAAGAAAATTCAACTTTCGGTATGAAGCATGTTGGGGCCTTTACAGGGAGAGCAAGGAAGAGATTAAGAAGATATGGAGAGTTAAGGAGACACAACCGAATGTATGGATTCGGGTCCTCAACAAAATTGATAGAAGTAAGAAAGTCATGACCCAATGGAAGCGCAAACTTGCTAAAGAAGGGGACATGGGCATACCCGAGAAGATGGCAAAGCTAAGGAGTCTCCAAGAAGAGGAAGGCACGGCTAAAATGGGAGATAAAATTGCTCCAAGATGAGGTCAACGTGATCATGGAGGAAGGAGAATTGAAGTGGAAGCTGAAAAACCCTATGCAGACTCTAAAAACTTGTTTATCACAATTTATGCGGAATTGAAATAATGAAGCAATAAACAATTCAACAAAATATGTAAAGCAATAAGCAATAAAGAACACACAGATTTTGGTTACAAAGAGGAAACCAATTAGAGCACTTCTCTAATTGTAAAACCTCTCCGGGGCAGCCAAACTCAGGAAATCAACTAACTCAGTAAAAGAATAAAGGATTACAAGATGTTCATACTCACAAAACTGTTGTTATTGACACACTCTTGTATAAGACAAGCGACCCACTTGCCTTTTACCGCAGTAGCCCTTTCCAGAGACAGCTGGCACAATCCTTCTACGTGATTTCCTTTCACCGGAACTCCAGTTGACTTCACTTCAACAATCGACGAATAATGATGAACATAGAACTAAACACTCCAAGAGAGAGAACTTAAACGCTCAATATCAAAGACTCTCTTGGCACACAAAGGCGAATTCTAGATACCGAATTCGTACCTAATACAGATCTGTAGAGATCTATATATAACTGATAAAAGACTCCTAGTCTATTTAAAACTCAATTTACATTGAAAATAAGACCTAGAATATAACACCTAAAAGACTCCTAGTCTAATTAGAACTTAAATACATTGTAAATTAGACCTAGAAGCTACGGGCCGTCTGGATGGTAAGTGGGCTTTGAATCCATTTTGCTTTCCGAACATTTAGCCAATAATTAAAACTAACAAACTCCCCCTTTGGCAATTTCGGGAACAAAATCCAACAAAGTCCTTAGCCGATACGACAACTCATCTCCCCAACAAACTCCCCCTTTTTGTCACAAATTGACAAAGGGTTTCAAATTTCCTGAAACACTCAACAAAAACGTCACGGCATATGTGGAACAAAAAAAAAATATAAATAAAATACATGATCATAGATAAAGAATTGCATGATATAACACAAGATCATGAAAAACAAAAACTCCCTCTCAAAATAAGACTCAACAATCAACAAGAAACCTTTTTTTTTTTTTTTTTAAAAAAAAATTTCTCCCCCTCAAAAGTCAAGAAAACACACAAGATGCATACATCAAAACTCATGTTTTCAAGCAATGAATATTCCAAATTATCTCAAAGAAAATTTAAAATATATATGAGACATATAGAAAACAAGAACACTTTTTGTTTAACCCAAGCAATGCCAAAAAAATCAATTCAACCCATGCTTGTGTCGTGTGTGTTAGCCAATCATTGAATAGTAAAAACAATTTATAAGTTGAGGAGAAGGTATCACTGCAATAAAGGTTTTGACAAGCAAATCAAATCAAAAGTCAAACCTTATCATACTAGGGCCTAGCCACTCTCATCCAATGCATTCCTCTTTTGAAACAAAGCAAGCTTGACACTGTGAATTTAATTCCTTTGGAATATAATCTTTTAATTTCTTGTTTCACAATTTTTCTTCATGAGAAGGTGTCTTTAAACATTTTGTGCTTTGAGAAATGCAGGAATTTATAAGCCCTAGGTTCAACTAGCGTATGGTCAAATTGATAGATACAACTAGTCAAAACCCTCATATTGTTACCTCACACAACTCAAATTTTAAGAATATACTCAATTTATGCTTAAGTGTGCACAATAGTTTAAAGCATGAGCAAAACGTACAAATTAAGCTTAGGCTTTAGGTAACCACAAAAAAATTGTCCATTGAAATAATATGACAACTCATGCATATTGAAAACATTTTAAGACATAAGGAATTAAATCCATCAAAGAATCATGAGCACATAATGGACACTCAAGGTGCATCAGACAAAAGAAGGAAGAAATAAACAAATTAGAATATTTTTGTCTTTTTGAAAATTTTCAAAAATAAAATGCACACACAAAATAAAAATAAAGAAAATAAAATAACAAACAAAACAAAAAAATAGAAAAACAAACATGCTCTAGGATATTCAAAATAAATCAAGACAACCAATCCTAGGCATGTGGGTGACTCACCTAATCCAAGGTGAGATCACCACCACTCCCCCTCAAGGGGTGAGTGGTATTTTCCTTCTTAACCCAAACTTTCTTCATTTTGGGAACAGAAGTGTGACTCTTAGCCAAGTCATTTAACTGGGTGATAACACCCTTCACCATGTTGAATAATTCATCATGACTATTTCTAAAACGAAAATAGTCTCTTTTTGACTCATGATTATTCAACTGAAAACATTTCGGGCGAATATGCCCAATCTTACCACAATGATGACACATAGGAATGAACCTTTGAGAAGGTAATTTTCTAGGAGGATGCATGACTCTAGGCTTAGGGTAAAATGCATGATGCTCAAGATGAATTTTCTTACCTTTCTTACCTTGGAGAGTCGAAGTAGCTGCTTGATTTTCTTTCTTAGGAGCAGCTTTGAATTTCCTACAATTTGGTCTAATGTGACCAATAATCCCACAATGGTGGCATGTAGGAACAAACTTACCTTGAGTTTGTTTAACTAAAGGAGTCTTGGAGAAATTAGCCTTGGCTTCTTTAACATTCACAAACTCAACATTCAAAGATTGATTAGAAGTATGTGAAGTAGATGCACTAGCATTATGAACAAGCACAGAAAACTCAGATTTTAAAGAATCAATCAAGATATGTGATTTAGACAAATCATTAGCCAAAGATTCTTTCTCAGATTTCAAAGAGTCAATTAAAACACGTGATTCAGACAATTCATTAGCTAATGACTCTTTATCATGCACAACGGCTTTAAGCTTACTGGAAACTTTGTTGTAGCCTTTTAACACTACTTCAACATCATTACACATCTGTTGAACATCAATCTCATCATTAGAATTAATGAAACTAACCTGAGATGTAGCATTATAATCACAACTTAACTCAGATTCATCACAATTAAAGTTCTTAGTATGCATCATATTTTCAAGGGAATTGTTAGAGATTTTTTCCAATCGAGTTTCTGACTCTTTTAATTTATTCTCTAACAAATCAACTTTAGAACCTAAAACAAGATTTTCAGATTTTAAAGAATCAATTAAGGCATATGATTCAGACAATTTAGTAACTAAAGATTTGTTCACATGTTCTAAATCTTGAGAATCCTTCCAACAATCTGCGTATTGACGTCTCACAATATGAAATTTTTCCAACAAATTGTTGTAGGAGTTTATAAGATCATATTCCCCTTGAGAAGTATTCATAGCAAATAGGAGTCAAAATATCTCACTCAGGAATTTAATCCTTACAGAGTGAACCCGCTCTGATACCAATTGAAAAACCCTATGCAGACTCCAAAAACTTGTTTATCACAATTTATGCGGAATTGAAACAATGAAGCAATAAAAAATTCAACAAAATATGTAAAGCAATAAGCAATAAAGAACACACAGATTTTGGTTACGAAGAGGAAACCAATTAGAGCACTTCTCTAATTGTAAAACCTCTCCGGGCCAGCCAAACCCAGGAAATCAACTAACTCAGTAAAAGAATAAAGGATTACAAGATGTTCATACTCACAAAACTGTGGTTATTGACACACTCTTGTATAAGACAAGCGACCCACTTGCCTTTTACCGCAGTAGCCATTTCCAGAGACAGCTGGCACAATCCTTCTACGTAATTTCCTTTCACCGGAACTCCGGTTGACTTCACTTCAACAATCGACGAATAATGATGAACATAGAACTAAACACTCCAAGAGAGAGAACTTAAATGCTCAATATCAAAGACTCTCTTGGTACACAAAGGCGAATTCTAGATACCGAATTCGTACATAATACAGATCTGTAGAGATCTATATATAACTGATAAAAGACTCCTAGTCTATTTAAAACTCAATTTACATTGAAAATAAGACCTAGAATATAACACCTAAAAGACTCCTAGTCTAATTAGAACTTAAATACATTGTAAATTAGACCTAGAAGCTACGGGCCGTTTGGACGGTAAGTGGGCTTTGAATCCATTTTGCTTTCCGAACATTTAGCCAATAATTAAAACTAACAGAAGCAATTGGCAAAGGAGCATTGGCTGAAAAATGGGGACAAAAACACTAATGTCAACCAAAAAAGGAGGTCAAAACAGATGAAAAAAATAGTTGATGATAATGGGGTACCATGTGATACGGAGGAGGAGGTGGAGCATGCTTTTCATAGTTATTTTCAAGGGTTGTTCACTACTTCATCACCTATTTGTATTGATCAGTGCCTAGCTGGGTTGCAACCAAAAGTGTCCCAGGCAATGAACGAACAACTGCTAAAGCCGTGATCTCTGAAGAAGGTCAGTGTGGCTGTAATGCATATGGGTGGGCTTAAGGCGCTCGAACCTGATTGGTTGACGGCTGGATTTTTTCAAGACCATTGGCATTCGATTGGGTAGGAGGTATGCTCCATAATATCCAATGTTTTCATGACGGGCAGACTGGAAAATGTCATTAATTTTACTCATTGCATTAATCCCTAAAATTGCCAACCCATCCAAGGTCACGGACTTTAAGCCTATTTCACTTTGCAATGTTTTTTATAAGATTATTTCCAAAACTTTGGCAAATAGATTGAAGTGCATTTTGCCTGATATTATTTCTGCTAATCAAAGTGCATTTATTCTAGGCCGTTTAATCTCAGACAATGTGTTGGTGGCCTATGAGACTCTACACATCATGCATTCACGTATGTGGGGGAAAACCGGATATATGGCTTTAAAATTAGACATGAGCAAGGTATACGATCGGGTAGAATGGGTATTTTTGCAAGAGGTGATGAGATGACTGGGCTTTGAGGAAAAGTGGGTGGATCTTATTATGAGATGTGTTTCCTCGGTGAAATATTCAATCATCATCAATGGGGACCCCACGGGTAATATTTGTCCCACATGAGGGATTAGACAAGGGGACCATTTATCCCCTATTTATTCCTCTTGTGTGCGGAGGCATGGAGCTCTCAACTTATAGAGGCGGAAGGGCAGGGAATAATTAAAGGAGTTTCTACCTCTCCTAAGGGCCCATAGATAAATTATTTATTCTTTGCGGACGACAGCCTTCTTTTTTGTAGGGCTACTCCTTTGGAATGGAATAGATTAGCGGAGATTTTGGAGGTTTACAAGAGGGCCTCGGGTCAATTGTTGAACAATGATAAAACATCGATCTTCTTCAGTCGCAATACTAATGATGAAGTTAAAGATGTGATTTCATGATTGGTAGGGGTTCCGACAACTCAAAGATATATATGATAAGTATCTAGGGTTACTGGCATTGGTGGGGAAATCACATATCAAAGAATTTCAATCAATCAAAGAGAGAGTTAGCAAAAGGGCTTTCGAGACTTTTTTGTTTTAATAAAGCCCTTCTCGCCAAGCAAGAGTGGTGTTTCATCCAATATCCGGACAGCTTGGTATCAAAAATTTTCAAGGTGAAGTATTTTCCTAATAGTAATTTTTTGGAGGCGAAAGTTGGTAATAGGCCGTCATTGGCATGGAGGAGTATCCATTCCACTATTAATTTGTTGGAAGAAGGCTTGATGTGGAGGATAGGAGAAGGTAATTTGGTGCACATCAGGGGGGATAGGTGGCTCCCAAGACCATCATCTTACAAAATACAATCTCCTGTCCAAGGGCTGAGCAGGGAGGCAAGGGTTAATTCTCTGATTGATCCAGATACAGCCAGTTGGAATATTCCATTAATTCAGGACTTGTTTAGCAGCAAAGAATTGGACGCTATCTGTTCAATACCTCTTAGCCACTACAAACAAAGGGATGTGCTTTGTTGGAGACCCACAAGCACGGGTGAATTTTCTGTGATGAGGGCTTATCACCTCGAGGTGGAGCGGGTGAATAAAGAGAAGGGGGAAGGATCTAATCCTCATGGCAACCAGGAGATTTGGAAGCTAATCTAGCGGTTGAGGGTCTCTAATACTACAAAAACCTTTCTCTGGAAGGCCTGTAGTAATATCTTTCCTACAAGACAAAATCTGGAAAGGAGGAGAGTGGTGGATAGCGATGGGTGCACTTTTTGCCATGGAGAAACAGAATTGATTATTCATGTATTGTGGACATGCCTGCTGCTCAAGACGTTTGGGGAGCATGTGACATGAGAATTCAAAAATGCCAAACGGAAGGAAGGGACTTTCAAACGGTTTTTGCAGATCTAGCCGAAAAGTGCAGCCTGGAGGAAATTGAAAAGTGTGTGTTGTTAGTGCACTTGTGAGTGTTGTGTCCTACATTGAGAAAATATAAAAGAAGAGAGTGCTTAATATACCTAAGTGGACCTTAGCCCATTATCTTAGGCTTTTGAGCTAGAGTTATGTTCAATTATGTATATTAATGTGCTCTTGGTATAAACTCCATATCGCTTTAATCTCCCAACAAATGGTATCAGAGCCACGGTTACTTTCCTGGGATGGGTGTCTGGACGCGTCGGGTTTGGAGTTGTGTCCCTTTCCGCAACTCTTGACGTGAGACACTCTTGGAATGTAGAAAGACTCACAAGCGAGGGGGAGTTTGGTCAATGTGAAGAGACTCACAAGTGAGGGGGAGATTGTTGTTAGTGCACTTGTGAGTGTTGTGTCCCACATTGAGAAAATATAAAAGAAGAGAGTGCTTAATATACCTAAGTGGACCTTAGCCCATTAGCTTAGGCTTTTGGGCTAGAGTTATGTTCAATTATGTATATTAATGTGCTCTTGGTATAAACTCCATATCGCTTTAATCTCCCAACAGTGTGCAATTATCACAAGGGCCATTTGGACTAGAAGGAATGCGGTTGTGCATGGGGAGGCTTTCGAGCATCCTAATGTGCTACTGAGGAATGCTCATGAAAGCCTAAAGCTATTCCAGTCGGTGCAGATGGGGAGCACTAAAGAAGAAGAACGACCAGGGTCTAGGATCGCGTAGACATGGACGAGTCCTCCTAGCGGAACTTACAAAGTGAACTGGGATACTGCATTAGACGCCAAGCAAAACCGAATGGGTGTAGGTGTGCTAATTAGGGATGAAAAAGGAACAGTGGTTGCCGCTTTGAGCAGAACGGTAAAAACTAAACATGAACCGGTGGTGGGAGAAGCACTGGAAGCCTTAGCAGCTGCAGAATTCAGCAGGGATACTGGGCTTTTTAACATCATTCTTGAAGGGGATTCCAAACAAATCGTAGACGCGAACACTGGAAAGGGATCCCAATGGAGCAAATATGGTCACATAATTGGGGATATTTGTGAAGTGATGAAGGGCTTCAGAAGATGTGAGGTGAAACATGCAAAAAGAGAGGCCAATGAAGCTGCCTACGTCTTAGCCAAGACTGCAATAAGAGAGATTGGAGATCGAGGTAGTAAACCAAGAGCAATTTGCTTTTCTAGGCTCTAGATATTTTTCTGAAGTTAATAATATCAGCCATTATTGTTTAAAAAAAAGAGCCACATCACTATTGAAGGGACACAAAAGTGAAACAGGAGGGACTTCAAAAATTACTCAACATAATGACAACAATAGGTGAAAGTTCAACTACTATGCATTTTTTTTCTCTTAAAAAAAAAAAAAAAAGTGTGGATGCCAATGTGCCACAGACCAAAATATGCTAAAAGACGTCATTTGAAAATGTTGAGTAACATTTCTTACAACAGTTAAGACGGTATAAGAGCATTCATAACAGTTTTCCTATTTTAACCACTTATTTTTCTATTGCTTCCCTAAACATTGGATAGCACTTTAGCTTCACTATCTATTATTTTTTTTCCAAAATATTTCTATCTCCTTTTTCTTCTCTTTTTGTCTTTCATTAGAAATTTTTGTAAAGAATGTAAGGATCGATAGGAAATTTATATTTTATAAAAATAATAATAATTTAATAATATAGAAAAAAAAAAGTTTATTCCCTAAAAAAAAAAAAAAAAAAAAAAAAAATCTGTTTCTAAGAAAGAAATCCCATCATGAAGCATAACTTTGTCAGCTTGTGCAAGACTCCAAAACCAAGTCGGACGCTAACAACAAAAAAAATAAAGTTGGAAAAACAATTAATACGGTGGAGGCCCACGGTAAGACTTGACTGATTCAAGTCACCGCACAATATTGTACTCTGATTTGCTCAATGTACTTCGTTGCTGGATCGAATTCCAATTAAATTTGGACTCGTTCAAATTGACAGAACACAGTTACACAAGGCTCCAATGAGGCGACTCCCCCCGGTCTATACGAATGGATGAATTTGAGGTGATGGGGTCACAAATTTGAGGTGTGACGCCTTTTTTTTTATTTTTGGAAAGATGAACTTCCACATGTTCCACTGTTTGACTGCACCCTGAGTTACGAATTTTCAGATGGGTGGCTTGACTTTGCTTCTTTTCTTACATCAAGTCAATCGGGGCCTTTATTTTCCAGCACCATTCCACCATACATATCTTCTCAATCCCATAGCCGAAGAGAGTAAGAGGTTGGTGACGATCGATCATGGGCTTCAACCTCTGCATTACCCTTTTGTTCTTCTCCATGCTTATCAGCTTCCTTAGCCGAACCCCAACTGAAGCTACTCCAACTTACATCGACCATGCCTGCATAAACACAACCACTTTAACACCAAACAGCGCCTACCGATCCAACCTCCTTCAACTCCTCTCTTACCTCTCCTCCAACGCCACCACCAACCTAGAATTCTACAACGCCTCCGTTGGAAACTCCGTGGACACCGTTTACGGCCTCTTCCTGTGCCGCGGCAACGTCCCTGCCGCAGACTGCCGAGACTGTGTTGCCGTGGCAACCAAACAGTTAGTCGACAGCTGCCCCGAGGAGAAAGCGGCCGTGGTTTGGTACGCGGACTGCATGTTACGCTACTCAAACCGGTATATCTTCTCCACCATGGTCTCCCAACCTAGCTTTTCTATTTCGGCCCAACAGAACGTTTCGGATCCTAACCGGTTTGACTACCTAGTGATGGCAATGATGAATGATTCTGCAAGCCTTGTTACAAAGGTTGGGTCTGGAGCCAAGAAGTTTAGTACAAAACAAGTGCAATTCACAGCGTCACAAACGCTGTACGCCATTGTGCAATGCACACCAGACCTGTCGGGTTATGATTGCAATAGGTGTCTTCAGATAGCGATAAAGAATCTGTCAGGTTGTTGTGGTGGAAAGGAATCGGGCATTGTTACGCTTCCGAGTTGCTATCTTGCCTATAATGTGAACCAGTTGTACTTGACGGGAAACACATCGGAGCCAACGCCAAATCCAGCTCCTGTTCCTCCACCTCCTAGTTCTGGTATAATTTTTCTTTTTCTTTTTCTTTCTTTCCTTTGGGGAAGAAGAAAATTCACTATTTTCCATACATTTCACGACAAATTTTTTTTTTTGGACAAATTGGTGACTGCTGTTTAAGAGTCTCCTTTTCTTCCTCTTTTTTAATGATCAAAAGTGGTTAGGCTTAATGACACAAACAGAACATCAAAGGAGCGAGAAAAAGATTAAAGATAGGTTACTATTCTGGTCAATAGGTTTAAGATTTTGTCACCGCTATTTAATAAATATTGCCAATTAGTCAATAAATTGTTATTATTATTTAGAAAACGCTTTTTTTTTTTTTCTCTTTTTTCTTTCAAAGTATTTAGAAAAACACCTCAAATAATATTGTTTATGCAGGAAAAGATCAAATCTCATTGCCGGCAATTATTTCCATTGTTGCTTCGATTTCTGTTTGTGCGATGTTATTCGTCATGGGCTACTGCTTCCTTAGAAGGAGAGCAAGAAAGAAGAACAAGGCCATTCAGGAAGGTGGTGGTAAATAATAAACTAATGATATCATTAATTTTTATCGGATTTGGTTTGGATAAGATGCAATTACTGTACAGCTAGAGTGAGAGGACAAGTAAGTCCTGCACACGCTTGGTAGTTAGGCGTTCGGAGGGCCTAGTTAATTAGGTGCGAGACCTACTTGATCTCTCACATTAGCTGCCCATATGAAAAGTTAATTGTAACTTATCCCGATGCCATTTTATGGATTCTTATATATATATATATATTTATGTTACACATGTAGTTATTTTCATGTGATGTTTTCTTGTGCAGCTAATGATATTACTACTTTAGAGTCCCTGCAATTTGGTCTTGCTACAATTGAAGCTGCCACCAATAACTTCTCAGATGATAACAAGCTTGGTGAAGGCGGATTTGGTGCGGTTTATAAGGTAAATTATTGGTTTTTTTATTTCTTCCTTTTCTTTTGGGTTAGTTAGTTTCATTTTTGTTTTTGTTTTTTCTGAAGTAGTATAGCGTATCTATTAATGCAAAATCTAACAATTCTTAAGCTTTAGTTGTTTGGGATTATATATGATAGGATATTGTGTAAGTAGTAATATGCTATAACTTCTTCTTAAACTACATTTTCAGGGGATACTTTCTAATGGACAAAAAATAGCTATAAAGAGGTTATCAAAAAGTTCCGAACAAGGAGAAGGAGAGTTCAAAAATGAGGTTGTAGTGGTTGCCAAACTTCAACACAAAAATCTTGTAAGGCTATTGGGATTTTGTTTGGAAAGAGAAGAAAAGATACTTGTCTACGAATTTGTGGAGAACAAAAGTCTCGACTACTTTCTATATGGTTTGTCTCTTATAGCTATAGGCATATGTCTTATATATATTTTTGTATGCCATACGAAATTAGATTTGAGTTTTCATTCAAGAAATGCTCCGTTGACAATCCGATTAATTATTAAAAAATTAATTGAGTGTTGTAGACCCTACAAGAGTAGAATAGAGTAAATTTTATTTTCTGTAAAAATATTATGTTCTTGATTAATTGAACTAATTTGATATATAATTGACTTTAGTACATTATTCTAACATGAATATTGAATTTTGGTGAATATTTAGATGTTGAAAGACAAAGACATCTGGATTGGCCAACACGTTACAAAATTATTAAAGGGATTGCTCGAGGAATTATTTACCTTCATGAAGATTCTCGACTTAGAATCATACATCGTGATCTTAAAGCTAGTAACATTTTGTTAGATGGGGATATGAATCCAAAAGTGTCAGACTTTGGTATGGCAAAGATTTTTGGAATTGATCAAACTCGAGGAAACACTAATAAGATTGCTGGGACATTGTAAGTAATGTTACGTGCACTACATTGTTTATGTAACATAAGTGAGCATGTATGTCTTGTTGCCGACATTTCTATATTAATGATGTTGGTTTGCAGAGGTTATATGGCTCCAGAGTATGCCATGCATGGACAGTTCTCTGTAAAGTCGGATGTATACAGTTTTGGTGTCATAATTCTTGAAATTATAAGTGGAAAAAAGATCAGTTCTTTCAATCAATCAGATGGTACCGCTAGACACCTTTTGAGCCATGTAAGTAGTATATATGAGCCAAATGTTCTAATTTTGTTTTCCTATGTTGTTACAAACTTCATCACATTTGTGTAGGGGGAAGACAAGTGATATATTTGTAACATTAATTGATGCAGGCTTGGAAACTTTGGAGGGATGGAATGCTCTTGGATTTGTTGGATCCAACATTGGGAGACTCTTACTCGAGAGATGAAGTCATTAAATGTCTCCATATTGGCTTACTAGCTGTACAGAATGATGCAGTTAATAGGCCAACCATAGAATCCATACTTCTCATGCTAAACAGTTATTCAATTCCTCTGCCGTCACCTCAAGAACCAGCATATTTCTTTAGCAGTGTAGGAGAGCAAAACATGCAATCAAATGGGAGAGAATCAGATCAATCCACAAGCAAATCACAACCCATTTCTGTCGATGAAGCATCTATTACTGATGTATACCCTCGATAGCATTACGGTGACTGATGCCTGATGCCAAAATGAATACAAAGAAAACTGGGTGCATCTCCCCTATGCTTAGAACTTGATGCCCAAGTATTTGAGTTATAACAAGGATTCTTTAATTGCAAGTTGTTTTATATTTGGGGTCTTTGACTCCGTAAGGAGTCTTTCAGTTAATTTGTTTTTCATTAGGAGTCGATTGTAAGTCTATTTAATTGGTTATTTCTAAAAACCGATCCAAATTTATCTCGTTACCGATTTATGTAGGCTTTCTTTATAGTCTGAAATTATTGGCTCGTATAAGACTATCTCCATGTTATCCCCTCCATTATATTTCTCTATGTTGTTATGGAATGTGGCAAATTTTTCTTTGGACTTAGCTTTCTTTCTTTTTGTTGTGGGGCAAACAATTACCAGAATCCTTACTAACTAGTCATCCTACAAATAAAGACCAAAGCTTCGATACTAATTTGTTGTGACAAAATAAATTTGAAGATTCTAAACAAACATTATAAAGTAACATATATAGTTCAACTTAACAAATTTACATTCTTAGACATTGACGATCAACAAAATTCTGTTAGATTTATTTAATATAAATAAAGAAATCATTCATTTTGGGTATCTCAACTAATTATGAAATCTATTTATATCTAAAATTTTTATGTGCATTTAATTAAAAGATTTCTCTTTCAAGTTAATTCGAGAAAACCAAAATTTTGAAGTGTAAGAAAAAAAGTTTATCCCACATTGACTAAACACGTACAAAGATATATATCAACTTATTTTTAAAGTATCATCTTCACATATAACAATAAATTAAGTGATAAAAAAAAAAAGACTAACAGTAGCAAAGCTTCACGTGTGACACTTGCAAAAAAGCACTATAATTAAAGATTTGATGCAATATTTTTAGAGAAAAATTGAACGTTTTATAGTACCTTTGAAAGGGTCTCATATGCGATCAAACGATCTTGGACAATTATATATGTCCAAAATACTATAAATTATGATTCTTTGGTTATAGACAAAGGCAAAGGCAAATACCCAATTTCATACTTCTTTGATCTTTCTCTAATTGTACCGTGCGTAAAGTCTTCGTCTCTTAGTGCATGACTTCAAAACCAAGTGGGAACCAGAATGAAAGGCAGCTGCAACTTCAGAAATCAAAATCAAATGACTATCAATGCTGGCCCCACGGTAAGACTTGACTGACTCAAGTCACCGCTCATTGTACTCTAATTTGTTCTTGTTTGACCCATCAAAACTGTACAAACCCACCCACTTAATGGATTGACTATGTTCAGAGGAAAGTTTGACTTGGATTCATTAAAATTAAAACAAGTGTTCTATATTATAATATAATAAATTTTTTATATTTAATTCATTTTTTTTTTTTATAAATTTAATAAATTAATTATTTAACTTTCTGGAGTTTATCATTAACTATGTAATCTACATAAATTTATAAATTTAATAATTAATTTATAAAATGAGATCGACAAAAATATTAACTTGGACATTCCTCTTGGCACAGATATATTTCTCAATTTCAGTGTATCCAATTGAGTTGTACTAGATGGATGGAGCTGGGGGGGCTGCCTGGTCGAGCCAATCCGCGTGGACCAATGAGGTCCGGGCAAGGCTACAAGGCTCCACTGTTGAGGTATTTTCCAAACTTTGACTGAGTTCTGAGTTACAAAATTTTCAGATCGATCGGTGGCTTGACTTTGCTTCTTTAGATGTTCCCCCACCATGCTCATCGTATCTGAGTATTGTAAAATATACTATCGGAAAATTGATTCCATAATATCTTCTTAACACGGCCAGAACCGCCAAGATCGAGGAAGAGGTTAATTGGTCACCATCGATCATGGGCTTCAACCTCAGAATGACCCTTTTGTTTCTCTCCATGCTTATCAGCTTCCTTAGCCAAACCCCAACTGAAGCTGCTCCAATTAACTTAAACTATATCTGCACAAACACAACCACTTTAACCTCCAACAACAACTACCAATCCAAACTCCTTCGCCTCCTCGATTCCCTCTCCTCCAAAGCCACCAGCAACCTGGAATTCTACAACGCCTCCACCGGAAACTCCGTTGACACGGTTTACGGCCTCTTCATGTGCCGCGGCGACCTCCCTGCCGCAGAATGCCAAGATTGTGTTACCGTGGCAACCAAAGAGATAGTAGAACGCTGCGCCAACGAGAAAGTGGCCATGGCTTGGTACGTGCAGTGCCTGTTACGCTACTCTAACCTGTATATCTTCTCCACTATGGTACCCGAACCTGCCTCTTCTTTTTCGAGCACACAGACAGTTTCGGAGTCTAACCGATTTGACGGACTAGTGATGGCAACAATGAATGATTTGGCAAGTAGCGTTTCAAATGTTCCGACTGGAGCCAAGAAGTTTGGGACGAAAGAAGCGAATTTCACAGCGTCACAAACGATCTACACTCTTGTGCAGTGCACGCCGGACCTGTCAGGTTTCGACTGCAACAGGTGTCTTCAGATAGCGATGAAGAATCTGCCGAGCTGCTGCGCTGGAAAGAAAATGGGCAGAGTTCTGTTACCTAGTTGCTATCTTTGGTATGATATGTACCCGTTTTACTTGAAGGTAAACACATCGGCGCCACGGTCAAATCCAGCACCTGTTCCTCCACCTCTTAGATCTGGTAAAGTTTTTTTCTTTTTTTAAATGTTTGGTGGAGAAGAATTAAACTAAAACCAAAAAGAAAAAACACCTCAAAACACATTAACAAATATATCTATTTTTGCTTAGAAGACACCAGATAGTAGAGACCAAGCATTTATCTTCGTGGGAAGGAGAAAATATCTTGATAATGACTACCCTATCAATAATGATGAGGATAAGAGTGAAACAAGCACTGGCACAAATTAAGTAAAGGGGAAAAAAGTTCATGAAACTCGGCAGAAGCTGACATAATTGTAAATATTGTCAATAGGTTTAAGATTTTGTGACCACTAATTAATTTAAATTGTTATTATTATTTAGAAAACGGACTAAATTGTTTATGCAGGAAATGGTCAAATCTCATTGCCGACAATTATTGCCATTGTTACTTCGATTTCTGTTTGTGCGATATTATTCATCATGGGCTACTCCTTCCTTAGAAGAAGAGCCAGAAAGACGGGCTACTGCTTCCTTAGAAGGAGAGCAAGAAAGACGTACAATGCCATTCAGGAAGGTGGGGTGGTAGATAATAAATGATATAATTTTATATATTTGCTAATGTTATACTTCTTGTTACTTACATTTACAGTTTTGTTGTGCAGCTTCTAATGATATTGCTACTGTAGAGTCCTTGCAATTTCGTCTTGCCACAATTAAAGCTGCCACCAACAACTTTTCACATGATAACAAGCTAGGTGAAGGCGGATTTGGTGCGGTTTACAAGGTAAATTATTGGTTTTTTTTTTTTTTTCGGCTATTTAGTTTCATTTTTGTTTACTTTTTTAAGGGTTTTTTTTTTTACTTTATTTTCCTTTTAAGTAGTATAGTGTATCTAGTAATGCAAAATCTGAAAATGGTTAAGCTTTAGTTGTTGGGATTATAGGAAATTAGGAATTGTAAATGGTAAACTATTCTAAAACTTCTTAATTAATGTACATTTTCAGGGTATACTTTCTGATGGACAAGAAATAGCTGTAAAAAGATTATCAAAAAAGTCTGGACAAGGAGCAGGAGAATTTAAAAATGAGGTTATTGTGGTTGCCAAACTTCAACATAGAAACCTTGTAAGGCTATTGGGATTTTGCTTGGAAAGAGAAGAAAATATACTTGTCTACGAATTTGTGGAGAACAAAAGTCTCGACTACTTTCTATATGGTTTGTCTCTTATTGGCATATGTCTTATTTTTTTTGTATGTCATATGAAATTAGATCTGAGTTCTCATTCAAGAAATGCCCAGTTAACAATCTGATTAACGATTAAAAAATTCATTGAGTGTTGTAGACCTTACAAGAGTAGAACATAATAAATTTTAATTTCCGTATAAATATTAATTTTATTTCCTTGATTAATTGAATTAATTTGATATATAATTGACTTTTAGTTCATTATTCTAATGTGAATATTGAATTTTGGTGAATATATAGATGTTGAAAGGCAAAGACAATTGGATTGGCCAACACGCTACAAAATTATTAAAGGGGTTGCTCGAGGCATTATTTATCTTCATGAAGATTCTCGGTTTAAAATTATACATCGTGATCTTAAAGCTAGTAATGTTTTGTTAGATGGAGATATGAATCCAAAAGTTTCAGACTTTGGCATGGCAAAAATTTTTGGAATTGATCAAACTCGAGGAAACACTCGTAGGATTGCCGGCACATTGTAAGTAATGTTACGTTCATTACATTGCTTATGTAACATAAGTGAGCATGGATGCCTTGTGGCTTACATTTCTGTATTAATGATGTTGGTTTGCAGTGGTTACATGGCTCCAGAATATGCAATGCATGGACAATTCTCTGTAAAATCAGACGTATATAGTTTTGGTGTCTTAATTCTTGAAATTATAAGTGGAAAAAAGATTAGTTCTTTCAATCAATCAGATGGTACTGCTAGACACCTTTTGAGCCATGTGAGTAGCCAAATGTTCTACTTTTGTTTTCCTATGCTGTTACAAACTTCAACACATTTGTGTAGGGGGAAGACAAGTGATATATTTGTAACATTACTTAACCAATTGATGCAGGCTTGGAGACTTTGGAGGGATGGAACGCCTTTGGATTTGTTGGATCCAACATTGGGAGACTCTTACTCAAGGGATGAA
Organism: Carpinus fangiana; assembly: GCA_006937295.1. Lineage (NCBI taxonomy): Eukaryota > Viridiplantae > Streptophyta > Magnoliopsida > Fagales > Betulaceae > Carpinus > Carpinus fangiana. The sequence goes on along the minus strand of CM017326.1, from coordinate 36,463,635 downwards.
GTCATTAAATGTCTCCATATTGGCTTACTATCTGTACAGAATGATCCAGATGACAGGCCAACAATAGAATCCATAATTCTCATGCTAAACAGTTACTCGGTTCCTCTGTCATCACCTCAAGAACCAGCATATTTCTTTAGCAGTGTAGGAGAGCAAAACATGCAATCAAACGAGAGAGAGTCAGATCAATCTAAAAGTAAATCACTGCCCATATCTGTCGATGAAGCATCGATTACTGATGTATACCCTCGGTAGCATTACGGTGGCTGGTGCCTGATACTCAAATGAATACAAAGAAAACAGGGTGCATCTCCCTGTACGCTCAGAACTTGATGCCCATTCATAATTTTATCTCTCAAGTATTTGAGTTATAAGGTGTCTTTAATTGCAAGTTGTTTTACATTTTGTGGTCTTTAAGTCGGTAAGAGTTTTGGAGTCTTTCAGTTGATTTGCAGGAGAAGTTGGTTGTTTTGCGGCAGGAGTCGGTTGTAAGTCAACTGATGGAAAGAAGTTTATTTTCATATATATTTCTCTTGATCTGAACGCCAAGACGCTATTAATTGTTGCGTAATGCTACAAGTACAAATTTTTAACAATTTGTTGATATGATTAGATCTATGTCTGCCACTAAAAAAATAAAATTTTAACACTCTCCAATCACATACTAACAAATGACAACAAAATATATATATAAAAAAATCAAAATAATTGTAAATCTAGTATTTTTCCTAATTGTTATAAGTATAGTTGGTTAGATTCAGTATATTCTATAAACTTAATAAATAAATAAATAAATAAACTTTAAAAAAAAAATCACACACTAAGCCGTTTATAAACACGAAATTAGGCTCAATTATTAATGCATGCTACGCTACTCAAACCGGCCATTCTTTTCCACCATGGAGGAAGACCCCAGCTATGTACTGTTGAATATAAGGAATTTAACAGAGATAGACAGCTTCGATAAGCTGGTGGAAGCCACGTTGAATGACTCGGTGCCTCGGGCTGCAAATGCCCCATCCGGTGCTAAAAAGTTTGCTATCAAAGAAGTCAGTTCTATTGAATTCCAAACGCTCTACAGCCTTGTCGAGTGCACCCCTGACATATCCAGCTCTGATTGCAATATATGTCTTCGTGGAGCCATGACAAAGCTACCCAAGTGTTGCGATGGAAATCAAGTAACAAGAGGGGGCAGAGTTCTGTATCCGAGTTGCAATCTTCGGTACGAAACATACCCGTTTTACCAGATACAATCTGTCCCCACACTGTCACCAACACCAATGAGTCGGGTCACAAGATCAAAAGGTAAAGTAAAAACTTTCATACCATGATAATAGCAAATACAATGGCATGCTCCGTTGGATAAATCAGGACAGGATAGCTGATGAAAATCAAAGTGCAAGCTTTCTTTTCTTTTCTCTTTACTGGATTAAAAAAAAAATGCTTAAATATATTATATTCTCCTCATGCTCACCCTCTAGCCTACTCTCAACTTCATAATTTAACGAAACATTGTCTGGGCCAATAGCTTCTGAGGTAATCACTCTCCGGGCCAATATATATCTGTGAACCGTGGTTTTGAACTATTGTACAGCTTAGCATGTTCACAATTTTGTGTGTGATGTGTGGTTTCTGCAGGAAAAATTATCACCATCGCCATCGTAGCCCCAATTGCTGTCTCTCTGGTGCTATGCGCTATGATCTACTACTTGCTAAGACGGAGAGCAAGAAAGAAGTACAATGCTCTACCAGCAGAAAATGGTAAAGAAATATTTGATTGAATTTTATTATAATGCCAAACCCTAAACGGGCATGGTAACGACTGTAACTATGATATTCCTCAGCATGTCTATATATAATTGAAAATAACTTCACACAACAAACAGCTAATAAAAACAATATCCAACAACACATATATCTTGTTCTCCAAATAAAACCATCACATAATATCAAATTAACCAAAATGTCTGAATAACAATACCTCATAAAATCAAATACCACAATATTAATTGTAAACCAACCTAAATTAAATATTCAAGCAAGCAATTTAATCATCTAATAACACAATGGAACTATCAATTTGAAACAATTAACACCAAGAACCGAAATCCTTACTTTTCATGCATAAACAACCCTAATTCTAAAATTTGCTCGAATTTATCATAACCCAATAAAATGTGAATGATTTAACACATGATACTGACATCAACTCTGATAAATACTTTTAGAACCCTAAATTTAAAGACTTTCAAATTCACAACAAAACTAAATAAAAATTTCCTTAAATTGACACCACAGAATGTAAGAATAGATCAGTTTTTTGCACCTCTACATAATCAATTGAAGAAAAACATGCAATTTGGATCGGGTTGGATCACGGGTCATTGGGTTTGGTAGAAAAATCATTTTTTGGCGGTTTTGGGTCGAAAGACGAGGCTTCAAGGCTAGAGAAGGTTGGCCAAGGTGTTTGGGGATTGAATCCGGCAAAAATCCCAACAATTTTGTGAGATTTGGCCCAAGGATAGATCAATCTTCTTCCTCTTTGGCGGCGACGGAAAGGAAGAGCGGCAACGACCGCTCATTCTCCGCCTCTCTCTCTCTCTCTCTTTCTTTACTTTCTTTGATGGTGTTGCAAGCAATACAACGGGTTTCCCTTGGCGCTAAACTCTCCTGCTTCCCTTCTTTTTTCCCTCTAAAATAAACAAATAAACTTTGGGACAAGTGTAATATTGTCCGGATAAAAATTTCTTCAAAATGAGAGAAAATATTTTCTAAATCATTTAAAATAATATTAAGTATTTATAAATATTTAAAAAGCACATTATAGTTTATTAATTTAGACTAATGTTTTAAATATTTATAGACATTTGACACTATTTTAACTGGATTGAAAGATATTTCTTTCATATTGGGTTGAAGGAAATTTTTGTCCATATTGTTTGTCCATTTTTTTTTTTAAGAACTCCATCCATTTCTCTTAATCTCAATGTAACCCCTTTTTCTATCTTTAATTAGCAGTCAATTCATGAATAAAATATGAGAAGAAAGGATTTTAGGTTTTTTACATAAATGTCTAGTTTTCTCATGTCTGCAAAATGTTATTGTGGTGTAGTCCTTATGTTCTGTAAATATTGTAATTCATACTTTTGGTGTAATCCAAGAACCCACGCAATATAAAAAAAAAAAAATGTAAATATTGTTAATATGCTTCCACACGTGCGATTGAAGATTTCAATCTTACACCACTTGTGTTCATAGGAGCTACTGGAATTACAAGCATAGAGTCCTTGAAATTTGATTTGGCTACAATAGAAGCTGCCACACACAAATTCTCAGATGAACAAAAGTTGGGTGGAGGTGGATTAGGTGTAGTTTACAAGGTATGGAACTAGTATTTATTCTTTACTTCTTCTTTTTTTTTTTTTTCTTTTTTTTTTCCTTTTAATTTTAATTTTTTTTAAAAAGTCTCAAACGAGTAGCTCAATCAGCTGTGGACCACGGCTCATAAAGCGGTGGTCACTAGTTCGAATCATCCTCCCTCTTTCCTTGTGTGGACATGAATCCTAACTATTAATTGGTTGAAATACCTTTTTAGGGAATGTTATCCGATGGACAAAAAATAGCTGTGAAGAGGCTCTTGATGAATTAGGAACAACGTCTAGACACAAAGGAGTTTAAGAATGAGGTTATTTTGGCAGCCAAGCTTCGGCATCGAAACCTTGTGAGGTTATTGGGATTTTGCATTGAAAGAGAGGAAAAAATACTTGTCTATGAATTTGTGCCCAACAAAAGTCTTGACTATTTTCTATTTGGTCAGTCCTTTCTAAGCACCTGTCCATTTCATTGTTTTTCATACGAGATTAATGCATGGATCCTTTTTGCAGCTCAATTTTTAGTCAACTTTTATCATCTCTTCAACCATCTAATTCTGATTCATTTATTCTAAGTATTGGATATTGAATTTTGATTAATGTGTAGACTCTAAAAAGCAAAGACTATTAGATAGGTCAACACGGCACAAGATCATTGAAGGAATTGTTCGAGGAATTCTTTATCTTCATGAAGATTCTCAGCTTAAAGTTATACATCATGATCTTAAAGCGAGCAACATACTATTAGATGAGGACATGAATCCTAAAATTTCAAACTTTGGCGTGGCAAGGATTTGTGGAGTTGATCGGACAGTAGGAAATGCTAGTACAATTGTTGGGACATAGTAAGTTCTATACTATATAACATCTATATATCCCCAACTAAAATTTAGGGAAAACTTCATTTAACTTTCTTTAACTTTTATTGCTATTACAATCACTCTCCTAGAATTAAAAAACTTGTAATTTAAAAAGTTTAGTGTATCAAACTTTAAAAAGTTTGCAAGGGTTTGAGATTAAATCAGATGATAAAAGGGTAAAATGACATTTATACCCCTATAAAATTTATTAAATTGCAAAATTACCTTAATTAAATAATTTTCTTTTATATATATAAAAAAATTGGGGTATTTTGAGACTTTCTAAGGCCTTTGTTAGGATTTAACGAAAAATCCAAATGGATGGATGACAATACAAACTTTTTCAAATTTGATACACTAAATTGAGAATTTTTAATTTTAAAAGGGTAATTGAAAAGAAAATGAAAGTTAAGAAAGGTTAAATGAAGTTTCTTCTAAAATCTAAGAAAAAAATGTTATTAAGGATTAATGATCTTATTAACTTCTTCGTACTAAAAATCTAATACAAGGACAAGAAAGAAAAACAAATGGCATTATAACCTGAAGAAATTAACGTCTTGTCATTGATGGATATAATTAATTCTAAGGTTTCATAATGGTTTAGTGTCATCCCTGAGTTGATAATGCTTTTGTAGTTGTTACATGTCTCCAGAATATACAATACACGGACAGTTCTTTATGAAGTCTGATGTATACAGTTTTGGTGTCCTAATACTAGAGATTTTAAGTAGCCACAACAATTCTTCTTTTGATCAATTAGACACCACTACAGACCTTTTGACCTATGTGAGTATGAAAAACATATTATGATATTTTCTTTTTTTGGATGTTCATTTTATTTTCTCAAACTAGAACCTCATTTGCATTTATATCTCATAGTTATTGCCTATGTGATATGTTATTGGGTGGGCATTATGACAAGTGGCAAGTTTTCTGTATATTCTGGATATGCACACAGAAAGGTGACACTATATATAAGAACATTGACCAATTGATGCAGGCTTGGAAACATTGGATCAATGGAACATCCTTGAAGTTGTTGGATCCGAGTTCGAGAGATTCTTACTCAATAAATGAAGTCATTCGCTGTATTCATATTGGCTTATTATGTGTTCAGGAAAATCCAGCCAACAGACCCACAATGGCGTCAATAAATCTCATGCTTAACAGTAACATTGTTACTATGCCATCACCTCAAAAGCCAGCATTTTTCCGTCACAGAAGAATAGAGCCAAACATGCCATAAAGGAGAAGGAGTCGGCTCAATCTACAAGACTACAAGTAAGGCAATGCCATTGCCAGTTGCAAGGGCTTCTTAAAAATTTGTCATGTCATGAACCAGACAAGAAAGAAAATAATGGGGAAAATACGCCCCAATGCATTTACATAAGCGTGATTGTTTGACATCTCACGCCATTCATTGATATTGGCCAATGGGACTTGCAGGATCTGTACACGACTCTTTGAGAAAGAGAGAGAGAGAGAGATTTGATCAGAGTGAGATGCACACATGTTCTAATTTAACAAGGATGCATGCTTGATCGTTTAGAGATTACACGACTTTTTTGATCTTTTATTACTTTTGTAATAATATTTTTAAACTTAAAAAGTGTCAATTTAGGGTTACTATCTTTAGAAGTTTGTAATGTCAATTATTTCATCCAAACTTAGCCTTAAATTCTAACGAAGGAAGTGAAATCTCCAAAATATTTTCATCCAAATTTGAAGATATTTTTATGATTTTATAAACATCTTAAGAGGAGAATTTTAATCATCAAATTGTTTGATTTAACATTAAATTTTGATAAAAAAAGTTGACATTGCAAACTTTTAAAAAAGATGAAACATTGATGGAGTTGTCATGCTAAGCAGTTGCTCGGCTACTCGATCATCACTTCAACGGCCAGGGTTTTTCCTTCATAGAAGAACAGAGTCAGATGCGCCAACAAATGGGCTGGAAGCAGATCAATCAGCAAGCAATTTAGGGCCTTTGTCTTATCGTATTTTTCTCTTGGGCCTGATACAAAGGGCTTGCAACTCACTCATATGGGCCTCAGAGACTCACGAACCCGCAATGGGACCCAAGATCGACATAGCCAATTACAGCCCTCGTAATGACTTTGACTTTTTTTTGTCCAAACTTCTTCATTGTTACTTCGTTTTATCATATTCATGGGCGGTCCTAAACAAATTACTTCTTTTCTACGTACAAATTGAGGCTCTCATCCACGTGGGCCAATGATGTCCAAGCAAGCGTCTTTAGATGCTTCAGGATAATTTGTTGACTGACGTGGGGTTTACCCTAGTTCAAAAAAGAGTCTTCTAAAATTAAATATTTGTCCATAATCTCTTGGGTTTTTCTCCAAGCTAGTCAACTAGCTCCTTAGAGCACTCACAGTGGGCTCAGCTAATATTTGGCTATTTTAGCAAAAAAAATCATCTTTATCTATTCTAGCTACTTATCTTTTTCAAGCACCCACATCCGATTCAGCATTTTAACTTTACACTAATTTAAATATTATTTATCTACTATTTCTTTAGTCTTTTTTTATTCTTTCTTTCTTTATTCATAACTGTTGGATCTGGAAGGATGCTTGATCCGAGAATATACATATCGTTGGGGTTGAAGAACAGCTCGGGATCGTCGAGGTTGGAGAGGTCAGAGTCGGAGCGGATCTCGGCGAGGTTTCGATTGGTCTCCTCGATGATGTTTTGGTTGACGGCGTTGCTGTCAACTGAGCCGAGGTGACCGATGCCGGTGGTTCCATCTCTCTCTCTGCGTTTGTTATCTTGCTGCCCCATCTCTCTTTCTCTCTCTCTCTCTCTCTCTGTGCGTTTGTTTAAGATTATAGGAATTGAGTGTTTGAGGATGAGGCAGCAAAATGCTCCTTCAGAAGTACCCATCGTCGGTCGCTGTAGACGGCCTCTTCTGTGGTGAAATCGTGGCTGTGTAAAAAGAGAAATGTGATAAAATTGTTTTTTATTAGAGGAGAGAGAAATTTCTTGAATTTTTTTAGTAATATATGAGTTTGCTGAGGAGTTACAGTGCTAAGCAAACTTGCTGAGCACTGTAGCTCCTCACCATTTTGCTAAGTTACTTGTTAAGCCGGATAGAGGGAGTTTTTGGTGGTTTGGCTCAACAAACAAGTCAAAATGCTAGTTTGTTGAGCCCACTGCAAATACTCTTATGTTGGGTATTCACGTACGTATAATAAAATCACAAATCAATTAGTAATAGCCCAAGTGAACGATATTTGATATAATTTTACTCATATTCAAATTTATTTGTTAAGCTTTTAGCTAGCTAGGTTGATTAGTGTCCCAACAATTGTATTAAAGTTTCAGTCAAACAACTTTTCAAGTGTAGGTGCAGTCCATCAAAGACTTTACTACTCTTTTCTTTTCTTCTTCTTTCTTTTGTTTTCTTCTTCTTCTTCTTCTTCTTCTTCTTCTTCTCTTTTTTTTTTTTTTTTTCAATCCAACAGGAATCATTTCCACCTTAAAATACAAAGTTTTTTTTTTTTTTGGTCAGGCCATCAAAATCATTTTAAAGAAATAAATTTATAAGCATCATATATATTTTCAATAGTGTATTAAAATGAAAAATATTCTTTGAAAGCATCAGTTTGTTATATTCTAAAAGGAAGCTGCTGTGTTAGAAAAATTGTGAAAAATTAAATTCTAAAAATATCAAAATGGGCATGGCTTCCTTCAATGTCTCCATGACTCTTGTGCTCTTTACCTTGCTCTACCTGAGCAGAGAAGCTGCCGCAAGTGAGTATATATACCATTCCTGTTCAGACAAAACCACTTTCACTCCCAACAGCGCCTTCCTGTCCAATCTACACCATCTCCTCTCTTCCCTTTCTACAACACCACCGTCGGCCAAAACGCTTCCGACGCTGTCTACGGCCTCTTCCTCTGCCGTGGCGACCTCACCGTCCAAGACTGCCAAGAGTGCGTGGGCATGCAACCCAAGATCTGATCCAGCAGTACTGCCCCTTAGGAAAAGAGGGCGTGATCTGGTACGAGGAGTGCATGTTACGCTACTCTGACCAATATTTCTTCTCCAACATGAGCTTGAGGCCTAGCCTTTATGTTCCAAGTAGGCGCAAAGTTCATGATCCAGATCGCTTTAACCATTTATTGATGGCAACGATGAAAGGCTTGGTAAGCCAGGTTGCAAAAGTAGAAATCGGTGCCAAAAATTTTGCAACAAAAGAAGCAAATTTTATGGGGTATCAATGCCATGGATGAAGGGGCGTTGCAACTTGATGTTGCTACAATTGAATTGCCGCCACGCCAAGTTCTCAGATGATAACACGCTATAGGTGCAGGTGGATGGATTTGTACCCAACAATAGCCTTGACTACTTTCTATATTGTTTGTCCCTTCTTGATTATATGCCACAGGAATGCTGGATTAATTAGTTTTTACTTCAAATTAAAGAGGATCTATGCATTCAAGGAGTCTTCAGTTTGCAGTTTGCTCAACTACAAATTAATTCAGAGTGTGGAACATACAAGAGATGAATAGATTAAATAAAAAGGGCCTAATTAATTATATTTCTTAATATCTTTTTTTCTTCCTCGACTCCTTGGTGATCAAAGGGTCAATATTTCTAATCATTTCAAGTAAGATATCTTTAATTTTGGAATGTTAATTTTGGAGATTCTGAGTGGCTAGAAAAATTGTTGTTTCTGTAATGGTGAGAATGTAGAGTATAAATGTATTGATTTGATTTACAATTGGATTAATAAATGTATTGAATCCGTTTTGGATGACAAAGGAAATTATTCACAAAAGGCAAGAAAATACAAAACTACAGGCTGCTGCCTTCTAGAATTACGTAGTTCACATAATATACAACAAACCATTACAAGAGATCCAGAGTCAGAGGGCAATCCTGAACTGCACATGAAATAGCTCACAAATTCTTATTTGCAACGGAATCTCTAAATCTTCCACATCTAGAGAAGGGGTGAAAGTTTGTTTTCACGTGTCGAATTGAATCATATCAAAATATGAATATAAAATTATATATCTTAACCCTAATCTAACTTATCAAACTAAATGGGTAAAAATCCTTTTAACTTTAATCTGATAATGTCAAATTGAATAAGAGTTGGGTTCGTATAAAAAATTATTGTCCCTAATCTAACTGTACTCACAACTCCTAAATTATTCAAGCTTTTGATCCCCCTAGGTAATTGCAGAAATCCTTGTGCTCATTCCACACCAGATATGATAGATGTGGGCTTCCCCTGCCATTTTTGTTCGGTTACGGAGAACTGTACAAGGATGACTTGACTTCAATGGTGATACTCTGTTCGCTTTATGCCCAAATTATCTCTAAAAATTATTATTGTTTTTTTTTAAAAAAAGAACTGATGGAGGGCCGAACCACCCCATAAGCTGTGGGGCTAGTTGGACCACCCTAACTAGTCGAGGGGATAGGTACTGTAGATGCTAAATTGGTTTGGACCTCTTAATCCCTTTCTTTGATATCTTGGGCCAAGACTAGACGTCATTGGGGTTGGGCCACTTTGGTTTCATGGGTTCGTACCTTATGGACTAGTAGTAAACAAATTGGCTCTTAATTATTATCTCTAATTAAATTTTTTGTTTCCCCTTGATAATAATGATTGAGAAAAGGGAAATGATAGAGAAACGAGGAAAGGAAATAGAGGGTGCATGCATTTTTCGTTTGTTATTGACTTTCTCTCCACCCTATGTTTCAACAACTCCTCCCTAAAGTCATTTGAATGGCTGGATTGGACAAGTAATGATATATGGAGGACTTTAGGAGGACTCTGTCCTCCTTATATCTTTACTCGATTGGATTAACTTTATCGTATATCAAATCCCTTGTCTTAATGGCAAATATTTGCATCTTCCTATGCTTTCAACATTGTACCAACATAAACTTGATTTCTGCCGAACCATTTCTATTTGCCATAAATTTGACCATATGTTATAGGCAGATCAAGATCCTCTCCAGTTCTTGAAGGACTAGAGAAAATCAAGTTAACGGCTTGGATTTCTTTTAAGAAACTCAAGCGCTGAAAATGAGACACATCGGACTTGGAATAAAAGAATTAAAAAATGGTAAGTTAATGTTAACTTCTGTATTAGACGGTCTTTAGAGAATAAAAAAATCAGTAAATAAATTAAAAAAAAAAAGAGCAAAGAACAATGAAGGCGCACAAAGGAGTGAAGAAAGAGTTGTAGAGACGGATTCGGGAGGTTCTTCATTTTTTTTTTTCCCTTTAGTAGTTCATGGGTCGTTCTAATTTTCTTCATTTCGAAATCATTGTGTTGATTTTGTTTATTTTCTCCTCTATTTGGTGCTAGATTTTTCATTTATGTTTTTTGGGTTCTTCATTTTTCATTCATTTTTTCTGGATTCTTCATTTTTTGACTTTTGTAGTTCATGGGTAGATCTAATTTTCTCCTCATTTCAGAATCATTGTGTTGCTTTGGTTTATTTCTCCTCTTTTTGGTGCTGGATTTTTTTTTTTTTTTTGACTTTTGTAGTTTGGGTCGTTCTAATTTTCTCCTCATTTCAAAATCATTGTGTTTCTTGTGTTTATTTTTTCCTCTGTTTCGTAGCGGTGAAACTTCTATTTTTTGGGTTCTTTCTATTTTTTCCACCCAAATTTGTGCTGATGGACGATTATTGCTCGAATGATTTGCTCTTCCAATTTGCTCCTACTCCTGTGCTAGATCATGAAAAGTGTCAGTAGTTGTGGATCATGTATACTATCAGTAGTTGTGGTTAATTGTATCATTTGATTTCAAGGGTCTCGGCACTCATTTGAATGAGTCAATCTTGTGGAACAACCTTATCTTTTGCTCCATTCACCCATTGCAAATGCTCAATCCCCACCAACCCAAAACAAAAACTAATGTAGGGTGAAAATTAACCCCTACGAACTTTGATGATGATGATGTGAACTCGAGAGCGAATTTTCTCCAACCTAGGGAGAATGGTGTAGATTGAAACTCTCGTCATTTTATCTATCTTATCTTTTAATCTTATATTTGAATTAGGTTTTTTGTTAGTATTTATTTTATGTTTTATTAGGTTTTAGGGTTTTGAGAGTCTTTAATTTGTGTTTTATTAGGTTTAGGAGTCTTAAGCTATAAATATATGCTTATAGCCTCCAGTAAAAGAGTTGTTATTTGTTATTGATTATTGATTTTTATTAATGAGAATACTCATAGTTGAGTTTATTTATCTTTTTCCTTCAAAATGCTAGAGAGTATTTAGATTTTCAAGAAGAGTTCTTAGATCATTGATAGTCTCAAGATCTAAAATTATCTATCCGCTGCGTATTTATTGTTCTTCGCTGCAACTCACTAAGTCCACGCTGCATCAAAAACCCTCCAAAAACAAAAAAGAAAACCCAACAAAATTTCAACAAAACTCAATTGGGAACTTTCTCAGCTGAGGAAAGGGACTAGTTCCTGCAAAATCAAAAGAATCTGAAATAATAAATTGAGTGCATCCAAAAATGGGGAAAATTTTCCAAACAATATATGCATTGTTTCTGACATTGCGAAAATTCTCCGAGACAGGTGCTTTTCAGTAGTGTGAGAGTTGGAATTTACGCAGTGGGGAGGCTGAAAAACACCGAGGCAACGATGGGTCAGTGCTTTGACTGTTCGTGCCTCGTGGGGTCTGAAGAAAAAGAAAGCAAAAGAAAACTTCTCCGCTTTAGACAGTCTGAAGTTAACTTCTTGGTTATTATAATTTTTTTTGGCCTTAGATTTCTTTTAAAGAAATCCAAGCATTTAAATGGATATTCTCCCGTCCTTAAAGGACTGGAGTGGATCCGGATCCGTTACAGACACACACATGGCAATGGTTTCTTCAAGATTGCTTCTTTTCCTGTCTTCAATTTCCATATTAGTTACTCTGGCCTCTGCCCAGCCACCCTTCATATACCATGTCTGCTCAAACGTTCAAGGTAATTATACCAAAAAGAGTACCTACGAGGCGAACCTCAACCACGCCCTCTCCTCCATCACCTCCAACACCGATGATGACAACGGGTTTTACAGTGGCACCTCTGACGGCCAAAACCCCGACAAAGTTTTTGCAATTGGACTCTGTCGAGGAGATCTTAAGAAAGATGTTTGCCTTAGTTGCCTCAATGACTCTACAGTTGCTCTCACACAGCTTTGTCCCAATCAGAAGGAGGCAATAGGATGGTATGACAATTGCTCCTTGCGCTTCTCAAACACCCCCATATTATGCATCGAGAGAGAAAATCCTAATTTTATAGTTTGGAACTCAAAGAACGAATCGGACGTAGATGGGTACGGCGAGGCGCTTAAGACCCTTCTAGATACCAAGATAAGTGAAGCTGCATCTGGTGTTTCTCGCAAGTTTGCGACGGGAACCTCAGTCGCCCCGGACTTTAGCAAAATACATGTGCTTCTGCAATGTACTCCTGATTTGACCCAGCAAGAATGCAGTAATTGCTTACAAATCATTTCTCGAAAAATTCCACTCTGTTGTGTTGGGCAGGCCGGTGCGAGATATTATACACCCAGCTGTAATTTTAGGTACGAGAGCTACCCTTTCTTCGACCTTACAGCTGCTCCCTGGTCGCCGGTAAAAGGTACGGTAATCCTATGTACTTTGTTTCTTACGCATTTTGTGATTTTGATGTGAACTTTGTTTGTTTTCTGGCATTTATTTATTGACTCTTAGGTGGTAATTAACTGGTATGTTGTCAATGACATGCTTTTGATTTTCACAGGAAAGGGGAGAAACAATCGAATTGCTACCATCATTGTTGTTCCGATTGTTTTTCTGATGCTACTTATACTCAGTATTTGCATCTATTTAAGAAAGAGGAAGCCAAAAGATAATTTTGAGAGTAAGTTAAACTTAGTTCATGTGTTGTATGCTTTCACATGGAGTAAACCAAAAACATCTTTCAGAGGAAATAATTATCTGAAAATACTTGCATTTGGTTTTTGAATTAACTCTTGGCTAATAATTATAAATCTCTCTGTAAAATGGGATCTTGAGCTCCTCTGCTTCAGTGTGTTACTGTTTCTTATACAATTCCCTTTAACCATTTGAATATGTGTTGACTTGTTCCTCTTCTCTGAAGGTGCGGATGAGATAACAAGTGTTGAATCCGTGCAATTCGATTTGGGCACTATTAGAGCTGCCACAGACAATTTTTCTGATGCAAACAAACTTGGGAAAGGTGGATTTGGGACAGTTTTCAGGGTAGGAAAACATTATGATAAGAAAATGATAATCAATTGTCTGTCAAAATTTGTCAAACTAATATTTGTATTTAATTGAAGTTGACTTCCAATGTTTTACTTATAATCTCACATGTATTCAGGGTAGGCTTTCAAACGGACAAGAAATCGCAGTGAAGAGATTATCAAGGATCTCTGGACAAGGAGATGTGGAATTTAAGAATGAGGTTCTACTAGTGGCCAAGCTCCAACACCGAAATTTAGTTAGGCTTCTTGGATTCTGCTTGGAAGGAAACGAGAGACTTCTTATCTATGAGTTTGTGCCTAACACAAGCCTTGATTACTATATATTTGGTACCACTCTTTCTACTCGTACTGATCGAAATACTTTCATTTAGGTACCAAAAGTGAGCAAAATTTAAATATTTAACTAAAAAAATATGACTTATTGAATATGCAGATCCTATGAAGCGTGCAAACTTAGATTGGGAAAGGCGGTATAAAATTATAGGTGGCATTGCTCGAGGGCTTTTATACCTTCACGAAGACTCCCGACTTCGGATTATTTATCATGACCTCAAAACTGGCAACATTCTATTAGATGCAAATATGAATCCTAAAATTTCAGATTTTGGCATGGCAAGATTATTCGTATTGGATCAAACTGAAGGCAGTACAAATAGAATTGTGGGAACCTAGTAAGTATCAAAACAAGTTAGAGATAATGACTACAACTATGCATGCTTGTATAATTGATATAAACAGGTAATTTGCATTGGATTAACATGCCAAGGTAGCAATAGAAAAGATTGAAATTAAATAGTTTTAACATAATCATTAACAACTATGTTTCCATTCAAATTGAAGCAATGTTTATTGATATTGATATGCAGTGGATATATGGCTCCAGAATATGCAATGTTTGGACAATTCTCGACAAAATCAGATGTCTTCAGCTTTGGTATCCTAATTCTGGAGATTATAAGTGGTCAGAAAATTACTAATTTTCATGATGTAGAGAATATGGAATACCTTCTTAGCTATGTATGTATATCAATTGGTACTACATTCTTGACTTTTTATTAAAAAAAAGAAGTTGAAAATTAATATACAGCCTTTTGTTTAACATGGATGTGACTTATTGATATATTTATGTAGGCATGGAGAAATTGGAGGGAAGGGACAACTTCGAATCTCATAGATCCCACGCTAATTAAGAGTGGTCCAATAACTGAAATGATAAGATATATTCACATTGGTTTGCTATGCGTTCAACAAAATGTAGCTGACAGACCAGAAATGGCTTCAACTGTTCTCATGCTTAATAGCAATTCTGTGGCTCTCCCTGTACCTACACAACCTGCAAGCTTTATGCAGAGCAATGTTCAGTCGGCCACATCACTGCAAGTACTGGACATCAATTGCGGAGGAATTACTAATTGCGAGGTTTCAATTAGTGAGTTATATCCTAGGTAGCATGTTTTGTGCAAGGGGGGCTATAACTCATTTCCTTCTTTACTACATGTAGGGAAAATGTCAAAAAAATAAAAAAATAAAAAAATACTCATGTCGCGCGGTTCTCTAAACATTGGAAATGCTTAAGTTTTAACAAATGTGCAAGAGACTAAAAGAGCTTTTCATTTCTTTTTTTTTTTTTTATATATTTTTTTATATTTTTTATTATTGAGAATTGTATTGGAATTTTGTAAAAATGTTGAGGGTATGTAGGAACTTATATTTTGTAAAAACATGAATATTCAATTAATATATAAAAAGATAATGATAGATATTGTAGACTGTATTTAGATAGGGAACTGATCGAAACATAGTTTTATTCCCTAATTTATTTTTATTTTTTTAAAAGGAAAATAGCTGAAAATGCTCTAATTAATATAATATAAATACTAAAATTGAATCTCTAGGATTCATATATATAAGTTTCATATAGTAGTGTGCTGAATAGTTAATTTCATCGAAGCTGAATACTTCCACGCGCGTCCAAATTGACCAAGCGGTTTCACATTCTTTGGTTAATACATTCAGGAGATTCTTCTATCCAAATTTTTTCTATTTGTCTCACAGTCGCCTCTTTTGCTAAGCCATGTGCCGCAACGTTGGCCGTTCGTCGAACATGAGAAACTCTCCACTGCCTGAAGGACCTCAAAACCAGTTTGATATCCTCCACAATTTGCCCAGATCTCAACCAGTTTTCACCACAACCACCGATGGCCTTCGTCACCATTATAGACTCACCTTCTAGAACAACCTCAAAAATACCAATATCACGGCATAGTTCCACAGCATGTAAAGCAGCCGCCGCCTCACCTGCAGCAGGTTCAAAAACCCCAGGGATCGTCATGCTCTTTGCTACTATAACCTGCCCCTCTGCATCACGAATGATCACTCCAACCCCCATGCAATTTTTGATCGACTCTCTTGAGATAAAAGCAATGGAAAGTTTGATTGAGAGAGAAGTAAGAAAAACCCACGAAACCAAAAAGGTTGCTTCCTCTGGCGGTCTACACGCGCATTGAATTTTCCATGTAAACGTACGTGCAGAATTTTTCTTGTAAATTAATAACGTGTCGACCGAATCTTCTTCATTTCTTTTGAAACCGAGAGAGAGAGGAGTCGGTCGTCGCTTATTTTTCGAGGGTAAAATAATTATTTCATATATTTTATTTTTACCATTTTATCCTTTAACAAGGAAGACCGAAAAAAAAGGAAGACCGCTCTTCTTTATTTCAAAAGAAATTGAGAGGATCTTTCTTTAAGTTCTTTGTTAGACACAGGTATTTTTGTCTAGACATTTTTATTTTTTTGCTTACTTTGAAAGGATATTGACAATGTTTTGCGAGTTTGAAGGGACATTGTCACAATTAAAAATTTAAAAAGACATTATCATTGTTGAATCAAATCATATTATAAGTACTGAGCAAGTTTTATTTGAACAATAAAATCAGAGAATTGTACCTAAAAAAAAAAGAGGAAAGTTATCATCATTGAATAATAACATTAGAATTTGTCCTCAAGTTTCGACTACGTACTTCTGGTTATCATTATCGCTAATGGTTTCGTGGTTTGTCCTCAACCACTTCTATCGCCGTCTTATTTGATTACCATACTTTCAGACGTTCTTATCTGACTTTTCCTCCGTATTTTTCCATCCTCTAAAGTCGCTTGGACTCGCTTTATTCCTGAAGAATCTTCCTATATTTTTGAACATATTTCAAACAAAACTTTTTGCAGAAAACCATTTTCAGCGTTTTCCATAAAGCCTGTAGTCTTAAATCTGTTCATTTTACGGACAAGCATGGCGATGGTTTCTTCAAGACTAATCTTTTTCACTGTCTCAATTTTATTACTCGTTACACAAGCCACTGCCCAGCCACCCTTCATAAGCTATTTCTGTTCAAACAATTATACCACTAACAGTATCTACGAGGCGAATTTCAACCACGTCCTGTCCTCCATCTCCGCGGACACAGATATCGACAGCGGGTTCTACAGTTCCTCTTACGGCCAAGACCCTGATAAAGCTTATGCAATTGGTCTTTGTCGAGGAGATATTAATAAAGATGTTTGCCGTAGTTGCCTCAATGACTCTATAGTTGCTCTCACACAGCTCTGTCCCAATCAGAAAGAGGCAATAGGATGGTTCGACTATTGCTCGTTGGGCTTCTCAAATCGCTCCATTTTCGGTGTTGAAATAATAAATGTGCGAAATATAAAGAATAAGAAAAAGAGAAGAGAGAGCGGAAGCAAATGTAAGGACTACATTTCTTCTATTTTCTATATATTTAAAATGATTACATAGACCTCAATATATAGTGAGGATAAGAGTGATAGACAAGAAACCCTAAACTAATTAAGGTAGGAAATAAACCCTAATAGGAAAGACAATAAATATAGAGAATAATATATGAAATATTATATTCTAACACCTCCCCTCAAACTCAAGGTGGAATATTTTGCAACCTTGAGTTCGAAATCTGAAATTATGATGACGGCGGTGGTGGAGGCGGGGAATGATCCATAGATGGTGGAGACTGCCAAAGAAGATAGAGGTTGGCGGGTGGCCAACGACGGTGGCAGGTGGCTACTGAATGCAGATTCAAAAGGACCGACAATGGGCCAAACTCCAAAAGGGGCTGACGATGGGCCGAAATCCAAAAAAGGGCCGACAATGGGCTGAAATCCAAAAGAGGCCGACAACAGGCTGAAATCCAAAAGGGGCCAACAACGGGCCGAAATCCAAAAGAGGCCTACAATGGGCTGAAATCCAAGAGGGCTGACAACGGGCCAAAATCCAAAAGAGGCCGACAACGGGCCGAAATCCAAGAGGGCCAACAACGGGCCAAAATCCAAAAGGGGCTAACAATGGGCTAGGGCTGACAACGAGCCAAAAAAGAAAATGAACCCACTTGGGCAATTATCAAATCGGCGCACCGACCTTGATTGGCGCAAGGCATGCGTGATGTGGTCTCTCGGACCATTTCTTCTTCTTCAAAAGAGCTGACTAGGGCCAAAACATAAAAAAGGAAAATGAACCCACTTGGGCGGTTATCAGATTGGCGCACCAAACCTGACCGACGCGTGACGCGCGTGAAGCGGTCCATATGGACCGCTTCTTCTTCTTTTCTTTCTTTTCTTCTTCTTCTTCTACTTCTTTTTTTTTTTTTTTTTTTTTTTTTTTTAGTCCGGATATGGACTTTGAACTTGGCTGATGAGCNTGGACTTTGAACTTGGCTGATGAGCAAGGATTCACTGTGGCTGAATACAAGTAGAATTGCGGGTTGTGATCTGGTGCAACGTATTCATGTGCACCCACGGGCTATGATCTGGTGTGGACATGACGGTTGCACCCGTGGGTGTGTGGCTGAGTTTGGGCACTAGATCAGATTTGGGGCAAGATCAATGCACAAATCTAATTCAGATGCATTGACTTGCTCATATGAAGCAGTGGATGAAATGAGTAGTGCTGAATCATTGCAAATCGAGTTCAGCATGATTAAAGTTGCTACGGAGAACTTTTCTAGTGCAAATAAGCTTGGAGAAGGTGGATTTGGTGTTGTTTACAAGGTAATGTGACATTATGAATGGAAGAGCATATCATCTTTAATAAGACGTTAAATCTAAAATTATGAATTCATGAGAGTTACATATGATAATATATAATGAGATATTTGATTTTTTCAGGGTAAATTTCCAAATGGACAAGAAATAGCTGTGAAAAGATTATCTTGTGGATCGGGACAAGGAGATCTAGAATTTAAGAATGAAGTCCAATTAGTGGTTAAGCTTCAGCACCGAAATCTGGTAAAGCTCTTAGGGTTTTGCTTGAAAGGAAATGAGAGGCTTTTGGTCTATGAGTTTGTACCTCATGCAAGTCTTGATCACTTCATATTTGGTATGGTTGCACTTCTACTTCAATATTATATTTTATTCACAATAATTTCTCTCTAATTGAAGCATCTAGTCTTCAATATATACATATATGCGTGCTTAATAAAAATGCATGCTTGCATGAATTTGTAGATCCAATCAAACGTGCCCAATTGAGTTGGGATAGGCGATACAAAATAATAGAGGGAGTTGCTCGAGGACTTCTTTATCTTCATGAAGATTCTCGATTTCATATTGTTCATCGAGATCTCAAAGCTAGCAATATTTTGTTAGATGCAAATATGAATCCTAAAATTTCTGATTTTGGCACGGCAAGATTGTTAGATCAAACTCAAGGCAATACAAAGAAAATTATTGGAACCTAGTAAGTATATTAACATTGGTTAGAGGTAATAACCAAAATACACTACACTTTTATCCACTTTTGCTTATGTGACGCTACTAAGTAGTCTTTTTGTTAAAAGAATAATGTTAATCAATACAACACCCTCATTCTACTATGTTGATATGACAGAGATCGAAGAGCTTATGTGCATTGTCATGTCAGCTCAATAGAATATGAGTATAGTATATAGCATTACTCTTGTAAAATATATATATATATATATATATAGAGAGAGAGAGATCCAATGGGTGACTGATGGTGCCACATTAGGAAAGTGAGATAAAAGTTGAATAAAAGTATAGTGTATGTATTACTTATAAAGTAATACTCTGAATTATTTGTGTCATAGAAACAATATGGAAAAAATCCAAAGAATTCAATGAATTTTAGCACATATGAAAAAATTATGATAGAATTCTAATTAAACTAATATTATTGATGTCCACATGCAGTGGATACATGGCTCCAGAGTATGCAATGCGTGGATACTTTTTAGTAAAGTCTGATGTATTTAGTTTTGGGGTTTTAGTTTTGGAGATAATAAGCGGGCAAAAAAATAGTTCTTTTGCTAAAGGAGAAAATGTAGAAGGCCTTCTAACCTATGTAAGTGCAATTATCTTTGTTTGCATTTATTTTTGGCTTCAACCTGTTGCTAGTGATGCAGATGATATTGTCATAGTCTTTTCTTTTCAAATGATATTGCCAAAGTAACAAGAGTCGTCTCTCCTATATAATGTCTAGTCATTGAAATTATCTTTGCAGGCATGGAAAAATTGGAGGGAGGGAACAGTTTCAAATCTTGTAGATCCCACATTGAGCTCCAGTTCAACAGCTGAAATAATGAAATGCATCCACATTGGGTTACTATGTGCTCAAGAAAATGTTGCTAAGAGACCAACAATTGCTTCAGTCATTCTCATGCTTAGTAGCTACTCCATCACTTTATCAGTCCCAACAAAACCTGCGTTTCTCATGTACAGCAGCACTAGACTAGACTTGTCAACCCAATCGCAAAAGAGTTTAGAGGTTACAGAGTCGGATCCATGTAGTGTTAGCTTTGTCCCAGCCTTGATAAATGAGGCCTTCAATTATTGAGATATATGCTTGCTAGCATTTGATGGAAGAAACGTTTTACAATTTTGTTTTGAAATACAAAAATACTACCTACTCTTGTTTTTTTTTTTTTTTTTT
>CM017326.1:36405440-36442662 GCA_006937295.1 Carpinus fangiana | reverse complement strand
CTTCTTTTGGCCTTTTGGGGGTGGCCGAACCTCCCCTTTGGCCATAGGATCAATTCGACCACCCTTAGGCCAGCCATGGGGTGGCTCCAGCCACCCCCTTGGCCAAAAATGAGGTGGTCCGATCACCCCATTTTGGCCCAAATTTTCTACTTTTTTTTTTCTAAAAAGAAAATAAAAAAAATAGATGCCCAAAACGGTGTCGTTTTGGGCTGGGGGTGGGGTATGTGTTGTAGTTTTGGGTGTTTTCGAAATTTCAAGTGGACTAGGTAAGGGTATAATGGGCATAAAAATATAAACCGTTTGAGTTTAACGTTAAAAACTAACAGAGGGGTCCAAAGTAAAAGCAAATCAAAGTTCAGGAGTCCTAAGTGAGAGATTTAAAAGTTCAAGGGGTACTGTTTATCAAATCGGTTGGAAGTTTAAAGGGCCAAATTGAAGTTTTCTCTTCTTTTTTTGGGTTAAATACAAAACAGATACATGTGGTTGGCACCAAAATCAAACAGGCACCTAGATTTTCAAAAGTATCATAAATGGTATCCGTGGTTTACAAAAAAACTCACTTAGTACATCTGTTAACATTTCGTTAGATTTTTTAACAGAACGCCATGTCACCCTTACACGTGGGTGCCATGCATATGGCATGGTACCTAGGTTTTTGGGTGTAATGCCCGTCATTTTTTTTTAAAAAAAACCCAATTAAAAAAAAAAAACAGAAAAAGAAAAATAAAGGAAAAATAAAGGAAAAAAAAAAGAAGAAAAAAAAAGAAGAAAAGACAGTTGGGTGAAATGGGGTGGCCGGCCACCCCGTATGGGGTGGTTCAGCCACCTAGCTGTCTTTTTTCTTTTCTTTTCTTTTCTTTTTTCTTTTTCCATTATTTTTATTTTTTTTTTCTTTTTAAAATGATGTGGCACCCATGTGTAAGGGTGATATGACGTTCCATTAAAAAATCTAATGAAATGTTAACAGAGGTACCAAGTGAGTTTCTTTTTACAAACCACAGATACTATTTGTGATACTTTTGAAAACCTAGATACCTATTTGATTTTAGTGTAAACCACATATACCTGTTTTGTATTTTTAAGAGATCTATTTTGAAGGTGACAAAATATACTGATTTATCAATGATATTGCAATAGTCCTTCATAGCCACATTTCATTAATTTAAATAGGAACTTCTTTATTTTGTTTCTTAGCTCTTTTCTCTCTCTCTCTTTCTCTCTTTGTTGAGCCCATTCCACACCAAAACTCTCCTCTGAAACCCCACTAGTCACCCTATCGATCTAGTTTGTTTTGAGTGCATATGTTAGTGTCAAGTGATCTTATACATAACTGGAACCAAACGTGTATATTAATGTGCTCTTGATGGACTATTTCTTAAGCAATTCTTTTTACAACAAATTGGTATCAGAACTTATGGACATAATAGTTTTAACTTTTTGGCACATCAAAGATGCATGCTTTGTGAAGACAAGGAGGCTTGGTGAATATTTTGGATGTTGATGTGCCATCACCAAAGGAAGAAATTACGAACTTGAAGAAAAAGCCCATAGTGCGACTTAATTTGTTGTCTCTTTCAGATGGAGTCTTAAAAGAAGTCGTCGATAAAGAAACTGATGTCATTAGTCTTTGGAGGAAGTATATAAAGAAGTCACTCTCTAACAGAGTGTCTTTATAAAATCAATGATCATATACCCACGAGATGAAAGAATGTATATATGCCTCTTTGTCATCATCTTGATGAATTTAATAAAATCATTTTTTATTTGAAAAATATTAATATTAAAGTTAATGACGAGGATAAAACGTATTACAGCATTATTAATTCCTCAATTTTGCGTTTCTTCTCGTTATTCATTTATATGATTACCTCTTCAAAACTAATGGCGCAGCCACGCAGGGAGTCCTCCTGCTCTCGTTATTCTTTTGCTTTAAAAAAGAAAGTCCATCATTTGTATGCTTTAGGTACGCAACCAGTTTCGGAGCCAATGAAACGTGAAGCATGAGTGTAAACACGAAGGGTCAAAGTCGATCGACCAGTCATTAGACTCATTATTGAACGAGGAAGGATATAAAAGTGGCCAAATATATATATATATATATATATATATAACTCCTTTAGTCTAGTCAAAAAGGAAAGAATAGAGATTAAGGAAGAAGACTCACTAGTTGATTAATATTAAATTAATTTTAGGGAAAAGTATAAAGAAAATGCTAAAGGCTCAACTTTTTTGTCCAACTTTTGCCCAATTTTTGTCTTTTTATTTTTTTAAAAAAGAACAAAGTAAAAAATGAAAAAAGTGTATGAAGTAATAATATATTTTTTTGATCCTTCTTTTTATTGGTATTTTAAAAAAAATGAAAAATGCATTTTTCTTCATAAAAATTGTCATTTTTCATCAAAAATGACCATTCTTCAGAAAAATGGAATTTTCATTTTTTAAAAAATACCAATAAAAAGAAGGACAAAAAATATATATTATTGCTTCAGATACTTTTTTTCATTTTTTACTTTTTTTAAAAAATAAAAAATAAAAAAGATAAAAGTTGGACAAAAGTTGGGTCTTTATCATCTCTCAAAGTATAAAATGGCCCCCCAAACTACCACTTATTTGTAAAATGATCTCCTAAAGTTTTAATTGGTATAAAATAGCCCCCTCCATTAGTTGTAACCGTTAAAATTGATGAAAAACCCAAAACGGCGTCGTTTTGGGTATGTAAAGTTACGAAAATGTCCCTGTTTGATTAAAAAAATATTTAAAAAAAGACAGAAAACGGTGTCGTTTTTGGAGGGATTGAACAAAACCCCTTTCTTTCCCCACCTCCCCAGCGTTCTTTCTGCAAGCCGTAGCAGCACGAGCACTGCGACAAGTGTGGTTTGAATCCAGGTTGTTGGTTTGTAATTCATTGGCCAATGACCCATGGAGGAATGGCTTTTCATGCCAACTAGAGATTTTTTAATGGCTGACTTATACATTAAATGTTAAAGAGTTTTTTTTTTTGTTTTTAAAGGCTGAATGTGGTTTATTAACTCCATAATTGACCTTCTCCGTCTAAAATTTCGCTTTAAGACACTCTTGAGATGGAAGCTGGTGAAATTTCTTTGTTATCAAGACTTGGAAATAATATGCCGAACCTGGATTCAAACCCTAAAATAACCATACTTGTCGCAGTGCTCGTGCTGCTATGGCTTGCAGAAAGAATGCGGGGGGTGGGGGGGTGTGGGGGAAAGAAAGGGGTTTTGTTCAATCTCACCAAAAATGACACCATTTCCTGTCTTTTTTTTAAAAAAAAAAATTTAATCAAACAGGGGCATTTCGTAACTTTACATACTCAAAATGACGCCGTTTTGGGTTTTTCATTCATTTTAACAGTTACAACTAATGGAGGCCGGAGGCCATTTTATAAGAAGTTAGTAGTTTGGTGGGCTACTTTATACCAATTGAAATTTTAAGGGGCCATTTTACAAATGGGTGGTAGTTTGAGGGGCCATTTTATATTTTTCCCTTAATTTTAAGAATTTGAATATCTTCCAAATTCTAGAAATTGTCTGCACTTGGGATTCCGTTTGTGGGACTTTGATTAACCAATCGAAATGGCTAATTAAGAGGGAAGCTGGCCTATATGAGCAGCATCGATCCTAATCGACAGTTCTCCTTATATCATTACTCATAAGTGAAGATATATAACTGAATATATATATGTTGCTACTAATTCTTTTAATTAGTGATTAATCCCCAAGATTTGCTAATTCTCTGAAAACAAGAATCCCAATAAAATAATGCTTGCAATTCGATGTACGACGCACACATGCTTTTTTTTTTTTGCATAATTACTCATGAGGTACCTTATCTTATGTCAACATATTCTAAAAAGTTTATCTTTTGGAGAAATTACAGTTGTCACCTCTAAATTATCAAACATTTTTTAATGTCTCATATACTATATATAAAAATTTGCAATATATGGGGATTTTGATTTTTTTTTCACCCCTTTAAATCACCCCTAAGGGTTTAATTTTTCATTAACTTAAATGACTGGCATATAAAATTTTTATTTTACTTCAATAAAATTTTAAAAATATTTAATTAACACATTATCAACTTACAAAAATCAAAGTCACCAAATTTAATTTATATATATAAATTAAATTGATACATTAATTGTATAGCTCGTGAATTCTTCAAAAAATAATGAATCAAGTTTTAACATAATTATCTGCTTAGTAATAATTAGCTTGAGCTCTCAATCGGCACATGTTCAATTTGAAACAAAATTAAATGCACCAAATTTAAACATTTAATAGTACTCGACTCCATTACACCCATACTCGCTAAATTGAACCTCAAACTTTTCTTTTAAACGAAGAGACATAATAAAAATTTACAAGTAAATGAGTAATCAGTAGTTATAGATCACTCATAGAGACAAAATGATTGAGAAGGCAATAATCAAATTAATAAGTAATTGAATTGGCAATTCAATGTACGCAGCCAATCGCGGCCTACCGCACCAACTTGATTATCCACTTGCCTTTCTTTACATAAAGAAACAAGCCAAAGTTGAATATTTTCAACTTATTGGATTCGTTTCAGATGATAAACATGGGCTTCTTGGAACATAGTGGTTAGTTGCAGCCCCGGCAACTTTATCATTATTTTACTCCATAGCATTTATAGGCTAAAATCTTCCCATTGCAGAGAAAGCACAAGGACACTGAGAATGGGCTTTTCATCAAGACTACTCTCTTTCTTCTTCTATGGCTTCCTTATACATCTTGTTAATCCCACCATTGCGCAGCGAGATCCCTACGTGCTCCACGAGTGTTCTACAAATGGTAATGTTAGCAGTAACAGTGCCTACAGGGCAAACCTCAACAGCCTCCTTTCCAATCTCTCTTCTAAAAGCCAAATCGATAATGGGTTCTACAATTACTCTGCCGGAGAGAACTCCAGCAAAGTTAACGCAATCGCACTCTGCAGAGGAGACCTCACGGCAACTGACTGCCGGAGTTGTGTCAATATGTCTGCTCACGAGCTCTTAGTGTTATGTCCGAACGAGAAGGAGGGCATCATGTGGTATATGAACTGCACAGTGCGATACTCGAACAACTCCATATTTGGTGTTATGGAAATTGAGCCTATGACTTCTCTAATGAGCGTAGCAAATGTCTCGGAGGAGAGTGGAACGTACAAACAAGTGCTTTCGGGCTTGCTGGATGGCCTAAGAAGTAAAGCTGCATCTAGTGATTCCCTTCGAAAGCTTGCGATTGGAGCTGCCAACTCCACATACTTCAATCTATATGCACTTTTGCAGTGCACTCCTGACTTGGATGAGCAAGAATGCAGCAATTGCCTAAATCAGACCATCCGATATCTTCCAGAATGTTGTGGCGACACGACAGGAGCGAGAGTTCTTACACCCAGCTGTAACTTAAGGTATGAGGACTACAGATTTTATGACAATACTACCGATGAACTGCCACCATCATCCTATCTTCCTCCTCCTCCACCTCCTCCTCTTCCGCCAGCCGCGGCTGAAGGTATGCTTCCATTCTCCTCTTTTATTCTACAAGAAAATCTAAATAGCATACTCAAAAAAAAAAAAAAAAAGGCTAGCTGTCACTCACGTACGACAATTTCTCCAAGTGGGCTATTTTTTTAATTATTCATGGACATGCCTCCACCTTTTTCCGTCGTTTTCTTTTAGGACGAAGGTGGGGTTGGTCCGTTGGTTTCACACCTGCAAAATTTCTTAAATTGCAAAACTATTTGCAAATTATGATAAGTTTAAAATTCAGAATGCTTTATTGAAACGGATTTGTGGTTTTTGTAGGAAAGAAGAGTAACTCATCTCGGACTATCGTTATTATTGTCGTGGCGGCTGCTGTTTTTGTGGTCTTAATAATCTGCGTCTGTATCTATTTAAGAGTGAAAACGCGAAGGAAGAAAGTTGAAAGTAAGTTAAAAAACTGTCTCTTGTCCTATTTATTAAGGATTTCATTTCTATAAAATATAAAAATAAATACCAAATCAGACAATTAGTACGTTATACGTGATATATGTACATTACATATGCTACTTTCAATGCACTTATATATCTAATTCAGATGTATTATTTAACTTCTTTCTCATGTACGTGAAGCTGTGGATGGAATTGTTAGTGATGAATCATTGCAATTCAACTTTGCTACAATTAGAGTTGCTACAGAGAATTTTTCAGAAGAAAATAAGCTTGGGCAAGGTGGATTTGGTGTTGTTTACAAGGTAATTTCGAAATATATATCGAAATCATATAAATTATAATATGTCATTCTTTAATCTTGGATTCTTAAGGGTTACATCTAATATATTCAATATGTTTTTCTTTAGGGTATGCTCTCGAATGGACAAGAAATAGCGGTGAAAAGGTTGTCTAGTGGTTCTGGACAAGGTGATCAAGAATTTAAGAATGAGGTCTTGCTAGTGGCTAAGCTTCAACACCGTAATTTAGTTAGGCTCCTAGGTTTTTGCTTGGAAGGAAACGAAAGGCTTCTCATCTATGAGCTCATGCCTAATGCAAGCCTTGATCGCTTTCTATTTGGTATGATTAAAATACTTCTCCTTAAATGGTTGATTCTACTCATAATGTTTTATTTTATTTTAGATTGCATATCAGGTTGAACACAATTGGATCTATCTTTATTCAATAGATTAATATGTGTGAATGAATATGCAGATCCAATTAAACGTTTGCATTTGGATTGGGAGAGACGTTACAAAATCATAGTTGGAATTGCTCGAGGGCTTCTTTATCTTCACGAAGATTCTCAATTTCGTATTATTCATCGTGATCTCAAAACTAGTAACATTCTACTAGATGCAGAGATGAATCCCAAAATTGCAGATTTTGGCATGGCGAGATTGTTTGTACTAGATCAAACTCAGGCAAATACGAGAAGAATTGTTGGAACTTAGTAAGTATCCTAACAAAATCTATACAAAATTAACGATAGTATTGCATGCTTCGAGCTACCTATTGTATATGAGTAGCGTTATTTTGTTGGAAGAAAGAAATCCTATCAAATATTTTGTTCTCCTATAAATTAGAATCAATTTCCAAAAGATTTATTGCCAGTCAAATAACAATGATTACTGGATGTTCTCATGCAGTGGATATATGGCTCCAGAATATGCGATGCATTGATACTTCTCAGTAAAAACTGATGTCTTTAGTTTCGGTGTATTAGTTCTGGAGATGGCATCTGGGCAAAAAAATAGTTATTTTCGCATAGGGGAAAATTTAGAAGATCTTCTTAGCTATGTAAGTACAATTATCTTTGGCTAAATTTTCCTTTTGCCAATAATAGTGGCACTAGCGTTAATGCACATGACATTGATAGTGATACTATGTCTACCCATGTAATTATCTTGTAGGCATGGCAAAATTGGAGGGAAGGAACAGCATCCAACCTTATCGATCCCACATTGAGAGCTAGCTCAACATCTGAAATAATGCGATGCATCCACATAGGGTTGCTATGTGTTCAAGAAAATGTAGCTGATAGACCGACTATGGCTTCAATCGTTCTCATGTTTAATAGTAACTCTATCACCTTATCAGTGCCTTCTCGGCCTGCATTTTTTATGCACACCACCGTCGAATCAGATGTGTCATCAGACCGATCCTTCCAAGCGTCAACAAATGAGGCTACGATCAGTGAGTTATATCCTCGATAGGGTTTGATGGAAGTAACAAGAATTCTTCATTCAATTGTCTTTGGAAAGGCCATGTAATTCAATTCACTTAATGTAAGCTCCATTTGGTTTGTGGAATGGGTATTGCATTAAGAAAATGAATAGGTATTATTAATTAGGTATAGAAAAAATTGGAATGGCATAATCATTTCAACTCTTTAATTTGGTAGCAATGCATATTTCATAATTAGAATTGAACTAAAATTATTAAAAAGCCCATATGATTTATAATTTTCTAAAACTCAAATTAAAAAGAAAAAAANTTATCGATCCCACATTGAGAGCTAGCTCAACATCTGAAATAATGCGATGCATCCACATAGGGTTGCTATGTGTTCAAGAAAATGTAGCTGATAGACCGACTATGGCTTCAATCGTTCTCATGTTTAATAGTAACTCTATCACCTTATCAGTGCCTTCTCGGCCTGCATTTTTTATGCACACCACCGTCGAATCAGATGTGTCATCAGACCGATCCTTCCAAGCGTCAACAAATGAGGCTACGATCAGTGAGTTATATCCTCGATAGGGTTTGATGGAAGTAACAAGAATTCTTCATTCAATTGTCTTTGGAAAGGCCATGTAATTTCAATTCACTTAATGTAAGCTCCATTTGGTTTGTGGAATGGGTATTGCATTAAGAAAATGAATAGGTATTATTAATTAGGTATAGAAATAATTGGAATGGCATAATCATTTCAACTCTTTAATTTGGTAGCAACGCATATTTCATAATTAGAATTGAACTAAAATTATTAAAAAGCCCATATGATTTATAATTTTTCTAAAACTCAAATTAAAAAGAAAAAAAAAATGGTTGAAGCTAAGAGTGGAGGATGGCCAGCCACCCAGAACAAGCAAGGGGGGAAGCTGTGCCACTACCAAAAGACCCCTATGTGGCCCTCTGAGAATGACCGTGCCACCCTAGTGCCATGGGGATGACCAAGAGCACCCCTAATAAGAATTTGGGGTGGACCCGACGGCACTTGGGGGTGGCCATAACCACCCCAGAGCATGATGGACGCAACAAATTTCTAAGTCAATATTGAAATGTGAAACATGCCTATATATGAGTACCGTAAACACAACGTGTCCGAAACACCTTACGTGAGTTATGATATATTTCGATTTTTTTTTCTTTATTTAAATCTTAAAAGGGTCAAACTCGACGACCAGATTTCATTATTGAACGACAAATTAATTAGGATATAAAAGTGGAAAAAAGAAAGTATATAGTTTAGTCAAAAAGGACTTTCTCTCTTTTTTTTTTTTTTTTTTTGAGAGAAAGTTAATAAGGAAATGTTGAACGAGGAACGACGACCAGATTTCATTAACCAATACAATATGTTGTATTTACACTAGTGAAATAGACATGTCCAAGCTGCAGATGCAACATGCCTTCAATTACTGACTGATGAGGTGTCTTATCTTATTTCAACAAACTCAAGCTTTTCCTCTAAAAAGTTTCTCCTTGGAGAAACTTCAGTTGCCCTTTAAACTATTAAGCATCTTTTAATGTGTCATAAACTTTAAAAATTTGCAGTTTGAGAATTCTGTTTTTTTCAACCCTTTTCAATCACCCATATTTGTTAATTTTATACTATTATTTAAGTTATCATCTCAAGTATTTAAAAAGATAAAATGAATTTTTTTCCTAATGTATAATAGATATAGTTTAATTATTGTAGTACTTGTGAGTTTTGGTATAAATATATGTACATAATGTATTTATGGGTACATGTGTATATGTGTATGTAATAAATGAATTGTATGTGTGTGTTTATATATATAAACTGAAGATTCGATATTTGATTGTTTAATATTCAAGTTAATTTTATTTAATTAACTCAAATAATAAAATGTGTTAAAATTTTATATCAACTTGCAAAAGTTAGAGAGCACCACAAACTTATTGTTGACCCCTCTCCCCTTCCCTTCTACTACCCTCTTCTTTCTTCCCCCTCTTCTTGTTTTTTTCTCTTTTCTCTTTCTCGTCTACTGTCATCCCACCGGATCTAATTGAGTTTTTAGATCTATTTTGTTAAAAATCATATATAATTTTCTCCAACAGTTTCGTCCACCCACGCTACCACTCACGATCGTCTTCACTGGCCACCCTTCTTCCAACCATCAACCTTCATACATCAATCTGCCATGCGCCGGTGGGTGGGTCCCACGTGCCGGTGTGTCAACGACATCGTCACTAGTCTAACTTCAATACGTCAAATCCGCTCCTCGACAATGCCAAGCGCTGGCCTGATTGCACTGATCGCTGATCCAGTTTCTTTGTCACCAATGAGAGTAGGGTGTTCTATAGTTTCTTTGTTTTTGTTTATGTATTTTTCGTTTTTGCTCATAGCCTTTGAGCTAGGGAATAATGGTTTCGGTGTGAGAGGTTATCTATCATGGTCAATAAAATAAAGTTTTAAGGAAATTTGGGTTACCCATGCCTTAGATATAGTCTGCTTTTGGAAGCTGAAGTAGATCTATTCCATAAGAGAAGTTGTATATGAGTTAGCGGAGGCTATTGCATGTCATAGATATTTTTTTTATTGTGAGATTTTACTAATTGTATCTATGACGTTGTATTAACATAGCTTTGTGCTATGTTATGTAAGAGCATTATGCCTTGAGATGTTAAAGTTAAAGATGTAATGCTCTAGATCTAATTTAGACAAAATGATTGAGAACATTGGCGGATCTAGAAATTGGAGTTATTAGGAGCGCAAAAAAAATAATAAAATATAATGATAATTTTTTTCCCCTATAATATAATAAATACAATAAAAAAAAAAATTATATCATAATATATGTATCACGTAATATATGTTTAAAAAAAAATCAAAGTAACTATTAAAAATCTTCTTCTAATGACATCACAAACACATAATAATTTAAACTACTTACAAAATAAACTAAGTACAATTAAATAACTAGTGGTATCTAAAAAAAAAATGAGTACCTTTTAGTGGGTTGTTAGCCTATCGCAATTTCTTTTAGAAAAGCCTTATATCTCAAAATATAAATCACATTAGAGACTAGAGTCTACAGAGAAGAAACTAGAATCTAAATTTAGAGACTAAAGTCTAAATTTAGCCAAAAAAAAAAAACCACACTTATCTATTTTAGCTACCTAATTTTTTAAAGCACCCACATCCCGCTTAGCATTTTAACTTAAAACTTTTATTATCTCATTTAAATAATATTTTCTTATCATTTAAATATTATTTCTCTATTCCTTTTTCTATTCTTTTTTTCCTTATAGCAATATTGGAGATATATTCCTTAGAAGCACAAAGCATCGCAATAGCACTCCCGTGATGGTCTATTGCAATTACCCCTATACCCATCCTGTTATTGAGACAATCAAAGACAATCAACAGCTGCATCCTAATTTATCTTCTTTTTTTTTTTTTTCTAATTACATCCTAATTTATCTTGATTTTTCCTGCTGGTGGTTTCTGCCAAACGGTCACAGCCTCAACTTGGGTAGTCTTCTAAATCCCTTTCCTGGTTGTATCACATGATAGACCTACATTTGGCTTCAAAAATTGAAATTACTAGGGGTGACCTTAAATTTTTGGCTTAAAAATGCTTAAAGCATTTTTTAATTTATTTTTTTACCGGGGGCACCCGCCCCTAGGTTGCCCATGTATATCCGCCACTGATTGAGAAGGCATGTCAAATTAATAAGTAATTAAATTGCCAATTGAATGTATGCAGCCAATCGCGGCCTACCGCACCAACTTTTAAGCCAAAGTTGAATATTTTCAACTTTTATTGGATTCGTTTCAGATAATAAACGTGGCAAGTTGCAGCCCCTGCAACTTTATCATTATTTTACTCCTTAGCATATATAGGTTAAAATCTTCCCATTGCAGAGAAAACACAAGGACACTGAGAATGGGCTCTTCGTCAAGACTACTCTCTTTCTTCTTCTATGGCTTCCTTATACATCTTATTAATCCCACCATTGCGCAGCGAGATCCCTACGTGCTCCACGAGTGTTCTACAAATGGTAATGTTAGCAGTAACAGTGCCTACAGGGCAAACCTCAACACCCTCCTTTCCAACCTCTCTTCTAAAAGCCAAATCGATAATGGGTTCTACAATTACTCTGCCGGAGAGAACTCCGGCAAAGTTAACGCAATCGCACTCTGCAGAGGAGACCTCACGCCAACTGACTGCCGGAGTTGTGTCAATATGTCTGCTCACGAGCTCTTACTGTTATGTCCGAACGAGAAGGGGGGCATCATGTGGTATATGAACTGCACAGTGCGATACTCGAACAACTCCATATTTGGTGTTATGGAAATTGAGCCTATGCAAGCTCTAATAAGCTCAACAAAAGTCTCGGACGTGAGTGGGACGTTCAAACAAGTGCTTGCGGGCTTGCTGGATGGCCTAAGAAGTAAAGCTGCATCTGGTGATTCCCTTGGTAAGCTTGCGATTGGAGCTGCCAACTCCACATACTTCGGTCTATATGCACTTTTGCAGTGCACTCCTGACTTGGATGAGCAAGAATGCAGCAATTGCCTAAATCAGACTATCGAATATCTTCCAGAATGTTGTGATTACAGGGCAGGAGCGAGAGTTCTTACACCCAGCTGTAACTTAAGGTATGAGGACAACAGATTCTATGGCAATACTTCCGATGAACTGCCACCATCATCCTATCTTCCTCCTCCTCCTCCTCCTCCGCCTGTGGCGGCTGAAGGTACGCTTCCATTCTCCTCTTTTATTTTACCAGAAAGTCTAAATAGCATACTCTAAGTCTAAATAGCATACTCTCACAACTATCTTATTATGCTAGCTGATCGACATGATATTATTGATCAATTCTTAATTTATTT
This sequence comes from Carpinus fangiana, assembly GCA_006937295.1. Classification (NCBI taxonomy): domain Eukaryota; kingdom Viridiplantae; phylum Streptophyta; class Magnoliopsida; order Fagales; family Betulaceae; genus Carpinus; species Carpinus fangiana. The sequence continues at coordinate 36,430,075 of CM017326.1, read as the reverse complement.
TTTCTTCTCTTAATTTAGACTGATCTGAAGGTGGCTAAGTTTATCCTCGAAATAAATTTGGTTTAGAACAAAAAGAGGATATATAAATTTATTATTATTATTACTATTATCTTTACCTATAAAACTTGTGAAGGTTGTGAAAAATTAGCTTTTCCCTTTTAATTGGCCATTTTACTATTACTGGTAGAAAAATAAAATAAACAAGAGACCTTAAGTTAGTAAGTTACTACATTTCTTGACACGTCTTGTGAAAAAGAATTATAGTTTCTTTGCATATATGACTTTTAAATATTTTTTAACTTCTTTGTACAGAGTAAAATGAATAGTAATTTGGAGGGACAAAAAAGTGAAATATGAGGAGTAACAGTAGACTTAATAATACTTTTGAAGGAGTCTTAAAAAATTTTACATAGGTCCGCCCTTGGATAACAACACATTAACACATTGGGATGAGAGTATTTTGATAAGATTCACTTACATGGATCAGCAAATCTAAAGGTTAAATTGTTGTTAATTTTGTTAATGATTTGTTTCTCCTACATTCTCCATGCATCAATTCGATGGTATCAACATTTGGTTCGTTCCTATATGGTCTCCTCTCCTCCAACACCAAAATTAATTGACCATGGGTTTCACAATATTCCCAATTATGGCCAAAACACTAACGATTGACCCGCATCTTAGGACCTTGCGTTCTTCATAAGTTTGCAGCAGGAAATGCTAACCCCAACAAACTTTCAAACATCAAAAGTATATCGCTTCGTCTGTCTGAGCAAGATTGCGACGTCAGAACCAACCCTAACATATATTAGTGGAAAGCTAGAGTCGAATTCAAAATTTCATAATGAGCCACCAAACTTCGGGTTGTGCCATCATCCTTAAAACATAGCAAATACCCGGAAAAAAAGAAAAAAGAAAAAAAAAAAAACCCCGGCTGTCACTCACGACAATATTTCTCCAAGTGGGCTATTTTTTTTTTTTTAGTAAGTGGGGCCATTTTTTAATTATTCACGCACATGCCACCACCTTTTTCCGTCGTTTTCTCTTAGGACGAAGGTGGGGTTGGTGTGACACCTGCAAAATTTCTTAGATTGCAAATTATGATAAGATTTAAAATTAAGAATATTCTTTTATATTGAGACGGATTTGCGGTTTTTGCAGGAAAGAAGAGTAACTCATCTCGGACTATCATTATTATTGTCGTGGCGGCTGTTGTTTTTGTGGTCTTAATAATCTGCATCTGTGTCTGTATCTATTTAAAAGTGAAAAAGCGAAGGAAGAAAATTGAAAGTAAGTTAAAAATGGGGTTCTTGTCATATTTATTACGGATTTCATTTCTATAAAATATAAAAATGAATTCCAAAATCAGACAATTATTACGATATACGTGATATATATATACATATGCTACGTACGTACTTTCAATGCACTTATATATATAATTCATATGTATGAATTAACTTCTTTCTCATGTGAAGCTGTGGATGGAATTGTTAGTGATGAATCATTGCAATTTGACTTTGCTACAATTAGAGTTGCTACAGAGAATTTTGCAGAAGAAAATAAGCTTGGGCAAGGTGGATTTGGTGTTGTTTACAAGGTAATTTAGAAATATCGATATCATATAAATTATAATGTCATTCTTTAATCTTGGATTCTTAAGGGTTATATCTAATATATTCAATATGCTTTTCTTTAGGGTATGCTCTCGAATGGACAAGAAATAGCGGTGAAAAGGTTGTCTAGTGGTTCCGGACAAGGTGACCAAGAATTTAAGAATGAGGTCATACTAGTGGCTAAGCTTCAACACCGTAATTTAGTTAGGCTCTTAGGTTTTTGTTTGGAAGGAAACGAAAGGCTTCTCATCTATGAGCTCATGCCTAATGCAAGCCTTGATCACTTTCTATTTGGTATGATTAAAATACTTCTCCTTAAATGGTTGATTCTACTCATAATGTTTTATTTTATTTTATATTGCATATCAAGTTGAACACAATTGGATATATCTTTATTCAATAGATTAATATGCGTGAATGAATATGCAGATCCAATTAAACGTTTGCATTTGGATTGGGGCAGGCGTTACAAAATCATAGTAGGCATTGCTCGAGGGCTTCTTTATCTTCACGAAGATTCTCAATTTCGTATTATTCATCGTGATCTCAAAACTAGTAACATTCTACTAGATTCAGAGATGAATCCCAAAATTGCAGATTTTGGCATGGCGAGATTGTTTGTACTAGATCAAACTCATGCAAATACGAGAAGAATAGTTGGAACTTAGTAAGTATCCTAACAAAATCTATACAAAATTAACGATAGTATTGCATGCTTTGAATTATCTATTATATATGAGTATCGTTATTTGTTGGAAGATAGAAATCCTATCAAATATTTTGTTGTCTCCTATAAATTAGAATCAATTTCCAAAAGATCTATTGCCAGTCAAATGACAATGCTATTACTGATGTTCTCATGCAGTGGATATATGGCTCCAGAATATGCAATGCATGGACACTTCTCAGTAAAAACTGATGTTTTTAGTTTCGGTGTATTAGTTCTGGAGATGGCATCTGGGCAGAAAAATAGTTATTTTCGTATAGGGGAAAATTTAGAAGATCTTCTTAGCTATGTAAGTACAATTATCTTTGGCTAAATTTTCCTTTTGCCAATAATAGTGGCACTAGTGATAATGCAAATGACATTGATAGTGATACTATGTCTACCCATTTAATTATCTTGTAGGCATGGCGAAATTGGAGGGAAGGAACAGCATCCAACCTTATTGATCCCACATTGAGAGCTAGCTCAACATCTGAAATAATGCGATGCATCCATATAGGGTTGCTATGTGTTCAAGAAAATGTAGCTGATAGACCGACTATGGCTTCAATTGTTCTCATGTTTAATAGTAACTCTATCACTTTATCGGTGCCTTCTCGGCCTGCATTTTTTATGCACACCATTGTCGAATCAGATGTGTCATCATCAAACCGATCCTTCCAAGCATCAACAAATGAGGCTACGATCAGTGAGTTATATCCTCGATAGTGTTTGATGGAAGTAACAAGAATTCTTCATTCAAGTCTTTGGAAAGGCCATGTAATTTCAATTCACTTAATGTAAGTTTCATTTGGTTTGTGGAATGGGTATTCCATTAAGAAAATGAATATGTATTATTAGGAATAGAAAAAGTTGGAATGGAATAATCATTTCAATTCTTTAATTTGGTAGCAACACATATTTCATAATTAGAATTGAACTAAAATTACTAAAAAGCCTATATGATTTATAATTTTCCAAAACTCAAATTAAAAAGAAAAAAAAAAAAGTGGTTGAAGGTGTTGTGCATGGCCAGCCACCCACAACAGGCATTGGGGGTGGCCGCGCCACTCCCACAGGACCTTGACATGGCCCTCCAAGAGTGACTGCGCCACCCTAGTGCCATTAGAAGTGGCCAAGACCACCCCTAATAAGAATCTAGGGTGGGCACAACTACCCGACAGCACTTGGGGGTGGCCGTAACCACCCTAGAGCCCTGATGGACGCAACAAATTTCAAAGTCAATATTAAACGTGAAACATGCGTGAGTACTGTAAACACATGTTCGAAACACCTTAGAGCATCTCCAGCAGTGTAACTAAAAAAAAGATATTAACTATATTTAGCTATTTTTGCTTTTTTTTCTTTTCTCCAACATAATAGCATCATATTAGCTATTATACCTTAACTGTTACAGTGAATAGCTACAAATTAATATCTATTCACTGTAGTACACTAGATTGATTGTAATATTATTTAATTTTATATTATTTTCAATATAATATAATATAATATTATTTCCAATATTATTTTTTATTTGTTTTGGGTATTCAATCTCCTCATTTTTTCTTAAACCCTTTTCTTCTTTCTCTGCATTTATTTCTTTTCTTCCACTTCCCAAACAAGGTTCTCAAGAGCATACCTTGGATTTGTTGAGTTTATTCAAAGGCATTTGAGTATTAGAGACCTTCAAATTCATTATCAGCTGCAATCCGACTTGGTGGAACACATGTGAGAATTGCATGGTCAATCTTAAGAATTATTAGGTATATTACATATATTTATTTTTGTTATTAATTTTAAGAATAAGTACCTGCATGTGAGATGAATGTTCATCATATGTGTTTATTTTTGTTTTTATTAATGATTTCTATATATGTGATTTTTTCCCTTTAATTAAGTGTTGGCAATAATATAATAAAAAAAGAATGAAAAATAATATTTTAAAGCAAATAGCTAATGAAATAGAGAATCTGTTGAAGTTGGCATTAAAAAATAGGTAGCTAAAATAAAGAATTGTATGACTTGATTAAAAAAACGCTCCCTTATCTAAAAATGCTCCTTTCTCTCTCCTAAAGCCTCCATTTTTGGTCAAGCTTGAGGAGGAGGGAAAACCTCTTGGTTTCTCTCCTCCTTCTCACTCCTTTTGCAACAGCCAACATCTTCTACTTCTGAGTTCCTCTCTTTTTGAAAGAACTCCTTTACATCTAAAGTTTTCTCTAGATCTATCCCTAACCCTTAAAAAACAGCAGCAACAATGGACCGCCTCCCCCTGCCACCCAGTGTCTTCTCCATTGGCTCAACGGCCGGATATGTGTAGGCTTGAAGATTGGTTTTTTCAAAATCCGATCTATTCCTCTCCATCAACCCAAGCCAATCACGCGCCGATCCTCCTTCACCACCGACGTTCTAGCTTCCAGGCGAACTCCTTAGCGGTCCTTTTTGACCACCACGAACCGGAGCGTGGTCCACACGCTCCTGCGACTGGATCTAACGTGCTGGCGTATGGGTTTGATCGTATCAACAATAATACTCGCAAGTGTACGAATCGTGTGCAGTAAAGTGCGCGTAAAAATGCGAGGTCGAACCACAGAGAACTGCGTTTTGCAATTAAAAACTAACACGACTCTTAAATTAAATGTATCTTAACCTAGTCCCACAGATGATTGATTTTGAACAATGAAAAATGCAGAATTTAAATTAAAATGAAAAATGTAGGGATAAAAGTAACTAAGGTTAAAGACGAACCTCACCCAATAAAAATAAGCTAAATACATTAAACACTCATTCTCCGTTTTTTAAACTTTAAACCCTTCAACACACTCTATTGTGGTAATTGACACAAGTCAAACCGAATAATGTGTTTACCGTTAAGGAGCGACAATGAGTATTGATTATGGATAAAATCATCCACTGTATCCTTGGATCACAGTGGATATTGAATCACAACCAAACACTCGTTGTGCACCCGGCTTGGAACACATCACCGGATGACTATCAATGTATCAACAACACACAACCATTCAATTATTTGTCACAGAAATTAAATGACGAATGCGGAATTAAATAACGGAAAATAAGCATAAAATGTAAAAGCAAGAAATATAAACTAAGGGTGAGGCTTCATCTTCAACCTAAGTTGAAGATTTTAGCCACCCATTGAATAATAAAGCATAAATGAATTAAAATATTGCATTAAAATTAAATTAAAGTAAAAGCTTACAACTAAAAGGGGCGGAGCAATGCAAACAGAAGCAAAATGCTCTCTAAAAACGCCCCAAAGAAATGTGTGTTCGACCAAATGGCCTAGGGTCCTATTTATAGGCTACAAAATCCTACGAGTGCGTTCGAACGCATGAGGTGCGTTCGAACGTACTACTGAGTTGTGCGTTCGATCGCACAATGTGCGTTCGACCGCAGAAAACCGTAACGGCGCATGCTGAAGCGATGGACTCCTAGGGCACCCGCGCGATACGCGGGCTGACGGGGACTGCGATCGACCGTGTCCTTGCGTTCGACCGTGAGTGCGTTCGAACGCACCAAGTGCGGTCGAACGCACTTGACAGGGGTCCAATTCTTCACTTAGTGTCTTTTTGCTCTCTTGTGGTCAACTTTTGTTGTAAAGACCTGCACAACTCAAAACACTAAAAACACCAAAAATAATTAGAAATTAACAAAGCTAAAGGCCTAACAAATATAAGTTAAAGGGGTCAAATATACACAATTTGACACTGATCAGGGTCCACGCACCGTGCAGCATCCGCCGAAGCCCCCCTTTGTCACTGCTGCTATGTTTTGATTTTTTTCCTGTTATGTTGTGTAACTTCATGTAATTTTCTGTGGCTTTATTGCTTAGTTTTTATCCTGACCTATTTGGTCTTTAGACACTTTGTCTGTGGAGTGGATCTTTTTTCCTTTCTTTTTTGCATGGCTTTTTCCACAGTTTCCACAGTTTCTCTAAATCTAAATCTCCATGGCTTTTTAGGAAGCCTGTTTAGATTTTCGTTTGGGGCATTCGTACTCCCCAATGGGTGTACCCATCCTTGGTATGTGCTGCGGCATGAGTTTTCTCGGGCTGCATTTACATTTCTCCTTTCCCTTTACGATCTCATTCCTATTTTTTGAGATCAATCCGGTTGGGGTTTTAGCTAGCTTGTTTCTATTCTGTTTTCTCTGTAACCTCTTTTTATTTGAATGAATGTTGGTCTGTTAAAAAATAAAAATAAAAATAAAAAGAATTGTATTTTTTGAATAGGTAGAATACCTCTTACTGCTGGAGATGCTCTTTTTTTTTTCTTTTTTTTCTTTTTTTTTGACATGTCCACACAAGAGAAAGGTGAGGGGGGATTCAAACTAGTAACATTTGCTTCATTAGGCGTGGTTTACAGCCGATTGAGCTACTCCTTGAGACGCTATTCCGTGAGTTATGATATATTTTGATATATTTTTCTTTATTTAAATCTTAAAAGGGTCAAACTCGACGACCAGATTTCATTATTGAAAGACAAATTAATTAGGATATAAAAGTGGAAAAAATAAAGTACATAAAACTCCTTAATTTAGTATATAGTCAAAAAGTTTTTTTTTTTTTTTTTTGGTGAGAGGAGGTCAAAAAGGAAATGTTGAACGAGGAACGACGACCAGATTTCATTAACCAATTCAAAATGTTGTATTTACACTAGAAGTGACTTATAGACATGTCCAAGCAGCTGATGCAACTTGTCTTCAATTACTGATGAGGTGTCTTATCTTATTTCAACAAACTCAAGCTTTTACTCTAAAAAGTTTATCTTTTGGAGAAACTTCAGTTGCCCCTTTAAACTATTAAGTATTTTTTAATAATTAAAATTTTATAATTTGAGAATTTTGATTTTTTCAATCACCCATATTTATTAATTTTATAGTATTATTTAACTGTGTAAGGTGATCATCTCAAGTATTTAAAAAGATAAAATTAATTTTTTTCCTAATGTATAATAGGTATAGTTTAAATTATTGTCGTTGTGAGTTTTGATATAAATATATGTGTGTTTACGAGTACATAGTGTATTTACGCGCACATGTGTATATAATAAACTCGAGATTTGGTTGTTTAAGTTTCAAATTAATTTATTTAATTAACTCAAACAATAAAATGTGTTAAAATTTTATATCAACTTGCAAATGTTAGAGAACATTGCAAACTTATTGATGCTGACCCCTCTCCCCTTCTCTTCTACTACCTTCTTCTTTCCTCCCCCTCCCCTTATTTTTTTTCTCTTTCTCGTCTACTCATCCCATGAGATCTGATTGAGTTTCTAGATCTATTTTGTTCAAAATTAGATATAATTTTCTCCAATAATTTTATCCACCCACTCTACCGGCCACTCATGGCCATGTTCACTGGCCACCCTTCTTCCAACCGCCGGCCTTCATGCATCAATCTATTGGCCATGCGCAAGTGTGTGGGTCCCACGCGCTAACGTGTCTACAACGTCGTCACGTGTACAGCTTCGATCAGTACATCAAATTCGCTCCTCCACAGTACCACGCGTCGATCTAACTGCACCGATTGCCGATCCAGTTTCTATGTCCCCAATGGTAGTAGGGTGTTCTATAATTTTTTTTGTTTTTTGTTTATGTACTTTACGTTTTTGCTCGTGGCCTTTGAGTTGAGGGGGTAGTTTTGGTGTGAAGGGTTATCTATCATGACTAGTAAAATAAAGTTTTAAGAAAATTTGGGTTATCTATGTCTTAGATATATATAGTCTGCTTTTGGAAGCTGGAATAGATCTATTCCATAAGATAAGTTGTATATGGGTTAACGGAGGCTGCTATCATAGATAATTTTTTATTGCGAGATTTTATTGATTGGATCTATGACAATGTATTAACATAGCTTTGTGTTATATATGTTATGTAAGAGCATTATGCTATTGGATGTTAAAGTTAAAGTTGTTATGCTCTAGATCTAATTTTGAATGGAATACGAAAGTTTTCTTGTTAAAAAAAAATAAAAATCCTACTAATGATTGATTAACCAATGATTATTATGAATTTATGAAAAAAAAAAAAAAAAAAGTCATGAGATTTACGTTATATATAATTAAGGAATTGATACATTAATTGAATAGATCGTGAATTGTTCGAAAAATAATGAATGGTAGGTGATAAGATTGAGTTTCATCAGTACGTGTTCTAAACAAGAACTGAGCTTTGGACATTCAATAGTACTCAACTCTATTACAACCATGCATACTTACTAAATTAAACTTGTAACTTTTTCTTCTAAATGAAGAGACATACTAAAGATTTACAAGTAAATTAGTAATTATTGATATGAAAAGTCACTGATCATGCGATCGCTCATATAGAAAAAATGATTGAGAAGGCAATAATCAAATTAATAAGTAATTAAAGAAATAGGCCAAAGTTGAATGTTTTCAAAATTAGATGATAACCACTGGCTTCTTGGAACATGGTGGCAAGTTGCAGCACCTGCTCCTTTATCATTATTTTACTCCTTAGCAGCACAGATTAAAATCTTCCAATTTCACAGAAAACACAAGGGCACTGAGAATGGGCTCTTCATCATGACTCCTGTCTTTCCTTTTCTATGGCATCCTTATACACCTTGTTAATCCCACCAATGCGCAGCGAGATCTCTACGTGCTTCACGAGTGTTCTACAAATGGTAATGTTAGCAGCAACAGTGCCTACCGAGCAAACCTCAACAGCCTCCTTTCCACCCTCTCTTCTAAAAACCAAATCGATAATGGGTTCTACAATTACTCGATCTGCCGGAGAGAACTCCGCCAAAGTTAACGCAATTGCACTCTGCAGAGGAGACCTCACGGCAACTAACTGCCGGAGTTGTGTCAATATGTCTGCTCACGACCTCTTACTATTATGTCCGAACGAGAAGGAAGGAATCATGTGGTATATGAATTGCACAGTGCGATATTCGAACAACTCCATATTTGGTGTCATGGAAAATGAGCCAATGACTTCTCTAATGAGCGTAGCAAAAGTCTCGGACGGGAGTGGGACGTTCAAACAAGTGCTTGCTGGCTTGCTGGATGGCCTAAGAAGTAAAGCTGCATCTGGTGATTCCTTTCGAAAGCTTGCGATTGGAGCTGCCAACTCCACATTCTTCAATCTATATGCACTTTTGCGGTGCACTCCTGACTTGGATGAGCAAGAATGCAGCAATTGCCTAAATCAGACTATCCGATATCTTCCAGAATGTTGTGGCGGCGACACGACAGGAGCGAGAGTTCTTACATCCAACTGTAACTTAAGGTACGAGGACTACATATTCTACGATACTACTCCGGCCAGATGAACTGCCACCATCATCCTATCTTCCTCCTCCTCCTCTGCCTGCGGCGGCTGAAGGTACACTTCCATTCTCCTAGCTCTTTTATTCTATGAGAAAGTCTAAATAGTGTAATCATTATGCTGGCGTGATATTGTCGATCAGTTCTTAGAATTTTAATTTTTTTTTAACAGATCGATATGTTAAATTGTTATGATACTAGAAGAGTGATATTTGATTATATTTTGGAGGATTCATAGAATGAGATTTATTTTGATAAAATTCACTTTCAAGAATCAACAACTCTAAAGGTTAAATTGTTGTTAATTTTGTTAATGTTTTCTTTCTCCTACATACTCCATGCATCAATTGGTATCAACATGCATTTAGTTCGTTCCTTTATGGTTACCTCTCCTCCAACACCGAAATTAATTGACCATGGGTTTTATAATATTCCCACTAATGGCCAAAACACACACTAACGATTGACCAGCATCTTAGGACCTTGTTGTCTTCATAATTAAGTTTGCAGCAGGAAATGCAACCCCACCAAACTTTCTTTTAGGACGAAGGTGGGATTGGTTTAACACCTGCAAAATTTCTTAGATTGCAAAACTATTTACAGATTCTGATAAATTTAAAATTCAGAATCCTTTATAATTGAGATATATGGATTGGTGGTTTTTGCTGGAAAGAAGAGTTAACTCATCTCGGACTATCACTATTATTGTCGTGGCAGCTGTTGTTTTTATGGTTCTAGTAATTTGAATTTTGGTTCTTTTTCATAGGGGTGTAAATGCGGTTACGGTTAGCAGTTATTGGCAAAAACCGCTAACCGTAACCGCCTTAGCAGTTATTAAATTTCATTAACCGCATCCGCTAGGCGGTTAGCAGATAGCGGTTAGCGGTTAGTTGGCGGTTAGCGGTTAGTAAAACAGTTAACCGCCTGCTATAACTGCTTTTTTAAAATTGGGTTTTTTTTGCCTTTTTTGTGCTTTTTAAAAGTATTATAGCATTTTTCTCTCTTTTTTTTTTTAGTGTCTTCTTTGGCCAAATTGCTATAAAAATAGCTCATATTGAAAAATAAAAATATTTGACCTACTTTAAAAATTAAAAAAAAAAATTCCTTAAATATTAAATCATAAGTTCATAACCGGTTAACTTAACTTATAAAAAAAAAAAAAAAGTTCAACACAACATATAAAAAAAAATATATATAAAAAGTCAATAAAACGTATAAAACAAGTTCAACATAGCCTATAAAAAAAAAAATGTTCAAATAAAACATTAAAACTGCGAAATAGAGAGAGTCAGAGAAAGAAGCGACGAGAGAGAGACGGTCCAGAGGTAGAGTCTGTAGAGAGGGACGGCCGACGAAGAGAGTAAGATAGGGAAGGAGAAGAGAATAAGATGAAAATTCCTACCCTAACCCTAAATGCGTTTTTCTCTCAAAACTGAGATCGTTTTGATGTGAAATTCATTCTTATTATTATTAATATAAAATAGACAATATATATATGGAAAAATTAAATAAATAAATGCTAGAAGATATAAATATATACAGTTTCAAAAATATTTTNCCAACCGAAGATAGATTATCCTTACTCTTTAATAAGGTAGTTTCTCGTTTAATTATAACATGCATAGAATGAATTTCTGGAATTGAATCCGATTAACCATTGTTGTACGGATAGAGGTAAAGTCAATACCCTACACTCTCTATCATATTTTAATTATCTTTTATTTTATGCAATTAGTTTTAGAAAACAAAATCAAAACAAATCTCTTTTGTTGAATTAGGTTAAATTTAGTCTTTTGAATTTAGTAACGAAACCCCTACAGTCCTTGAGGTTCGACACCCTCAATATAGCCCTATCCTACAGGATTCGTTCTATTGCGAGTGGTTAATTTTATCATTGATATTTTTGGTTGTAAAATCACCACATCATTGACCATGGGTTTTACAATATTCCCACTAATGGCCAAAACACACACTAACGATTGACCAGCATCTTAGGACCTTGTTGTCTTCATAATTAAGTTTGCAGCAGGAAATGCAACCCCGCCAAACTTTCTTTTAGGACGAAGGTGGGATTGGTTTAACACCTGCAAAATTTCTTAGATTGCAAAACTATTTACAGATTCTTATAAATTAAAATTCAGAATCCTTTATAATTGAGATATATGGATTGGTGGTTTTTGCAGGAAAGAAGAGTAACTCATCTCGTACTATCACTATTATTGTCGTGGCAGCTGTTGTTTTTATGGTTCTAGTAATTTGAATTTTGGTTCTTTTTCGACCTCCTTAATTTTTGTTAACCATTGTTAAGAAATTTTTTGCATAATTATTAATTGAACTTATATGCACCCAAGTATGGAATTGCTAGAAAGTTTTGGCTTATTTAACAATTTTTGTCGTCTTAAAACCATTCAAAATGTTAAATTTTGGTTACAAGGGGGTAATATTCCGTTACTTTTTGTTTGGTCCTTTTGGACCTTTCCATGTATTTGTCTTTGTAGTTGTGTTGCAATTTTCGTTTGGGTTTTGTTATTGGGATGCACATCCTTTTGATGTTCGATCATATGTAACCCGCTTTCCCTTATTTGAAAAAATAATTATACATCTTCCAATTGGCAAGCTTCTTTTCAATGGCTACATTACACTTTAATTTCCAAAATCTTTTTCAAAAATGTCTAAGAAAAGAATAGCAAAAAATATAAATAATGATAAGAAAGAAAATAAATTACTTATGCTGTTTGGATTCTATCACCCCGCCTATTTAAATGATTCATGCCAAAGTTGAGAGGAATTGCCATTTAATTAAATTAGTCGAGTTCCATTTGACTTATACAATTTTATGTTCATGTCTTAATATAATCTAAACTTGACAACAGCACCAACCGACACCAAAAATCATAATAACTTTTGTTTTTTTGCAAATGAATATTTTTACTCGTATCTTTTATTTTATGATCGAGATTTAAAATTAATGCATATAATCAACTTTAAATCATGATTATTAAATAAAATACTATCTTTTTTCTGAGTTTTTTTTTTCCTGAGCAATATTAAATAAAATACTATCAATTTCAAATTAAAGCGGATAGAATTGTTGGCCCTTTCTTACACGCCATCCCCCTTGACCACATTAATATGTAACGCGTTCTGGACCACTGAAGAAAGTTGTTCTCCATTGATTAATAATTTAATATGGCGATTGGTGTACGTGGGTTGTCGTCCACCACTTCTCTCCCAATCAAATGGAGATCTAGCATCCAATATTCAACGCATGCGAAGGCGAAATCCCTTCGTCAAAAGTCTACGGCAGTAGTTGCATGGACCGTAGACTAAAAGAAAGTATCATAATTTTTACTATTAATATATATGTGCTAATTAAACATTATTTTTGTCTACTTAATATTTTCATAAATTGTATTATATGAACAATTACAATTTTAAATTGCCAAGGGATTGACGAGATTTAATTAAAAGGATATATAAGCATGCATATGGCGCGTTAACTTAGGAAAAAAGAAAATATTTAAATTTAATTATTCTTATATCACATCAGAATAATAAAAGAAAAAGGGGGTGGTGGCCCAAAATGATCACCTACTGCAAAGTTTTATTGGCCAATTAATAAAGTCTTCTTTTAGCCTATCAACTTTAAAGAGAAAAGGCTGAATGTTTCACAGAACACAAGGCAATGGTTTCCTCTAGATTACTCTTCTTCCTCTCTGCCATTCTCTTACTCACTGCTCAAGCAGTAGCGCAGACGGCAGATTTCCTTTATTATATCTGTTCAAACGAAAAGGGAAACTACACAGCTAACAGTAGCTATGAGAGAAACCTCAACCACCTCCTCTCCTCTCTCTACTCCAACACACAAATCGACTACGGGTTCTACAATTCCTCTTATGGCCAAAACTCTGACGAAGCATATGCAATTGGATTTTGTAGAGGAGATGTTAGCCCAGATGATTGCCGTGGTTGCCTCAATATATCTACGTCTCTTCTCAAGCAACGCTGCCCCAATCAGAAGGAGGCAATTGGATGGTCCGACAACTGCCAATTACGCTACTCAAATCGCTCCATTATGGGCGTTGTGGAAACTAGTCCAAGTTTCTTTATGTGGAACACGGCCAACGTATCGGCCAATTACTTGAATCAATTCAACGATGTTCTTAGGAGCTTGTTGGAAAGCCTAAGAAGTCAAGCTGTAGCAGGTGGGTCTCTTCGAAAGTTTGCAGCAGAAAACGCAACGGCACCGAACTTTCAAACATTATATGCACTTGTTCAATGCACGCCTGATTTGTCTGGGGAAGATTGCAACAGTTGCTTAGTTGAGGCTTTTAGAAATATTCCACAATGTTGTGGTGGGAAGCAAGGGGGGCGAGTCATTGGTCGCAGCTGTAATATGAGGTTTGAGGTCTACCCGTTCTATAACTCGATAGCGGCAGCGTCACCACCATCGTCTCCGGTAGCACCACCAGTATCTCCTCCGCCACCATTAACCAACACCAACACAACCAAAGGTAATTAACCATATATATATATATGCCATTATGCTTTTAACATAACAAATTATGGGGTCATAAGATGTTCACATTAGAATCCGAATGACGTCATTTGATCTTATGTTAATTTATTTGTTCAATTATTCCAAACACTTCTAAAGTTATTTAATTGTGCATGCTACTAAGATTATTTCTCCAGATCCGAACTCAACCCCTAAGATTCTTCTAATGAGAACAAATTTATGATTTTTGCAGGGAGCGAGAGCAACAGATCTAACATGACTATCGTCATAATAGTACTTGTGCCAACAGCTATTTTTGTTGTACTAGTCATGATCTCCTTCTGCGTATATTTCAGAGTAAAGAGGAGGTCAATAGAGAGACTTGAAAGTAAGAAAAAGTTTGGTTGTACTATTTATTATTGAAATAGTTAGGCCTCATGAATATCACAGATCGAGGAAATAACAAATTCAGATGATACACGTACACCATGTGCTTCGATAACTAATAGGGACATTAATGTTGGGAATAAGATTTCGCTGCTATTACGAGTAAAGTTTTGCCAGCATATAACGTGACATAATTGGGGAAATACTTAATATATCAGCAAGCTCAATTCTCATGAAGTATGTTGAATTAGAAAGTTCTATCAGAAGTGACTTCCAATAAAGCTAACAAGAAATATTACATTTAGTAGACATTTGAGTGTCATTTGGGATTTGAAAAACTTTATTCAATCATTGGTATTGGAAAGCCTGATGCTGTTGTATGCAATATTTAAATTTCTAACATGTTAGAAATTATTATCTCAACCATCTTTTAACCATCTCTTTTACAAGTCCCCTAATATTGAAGTTGTAGACGCACATATATGGGTTCCACATATTCAATAATGAATTCATTTATTTACTATACGGAGATGGATGAAAGATAGGATGAATAATAATTTTGATCATTTATCCTTAAATTGTGTTACTCTTCTTCAACAATGAACCTAATTGATTCAATTAAGTGTTGACCTCTTTCGTATGTGCAGCTATTGAACATGATGAGATTAGAAGCGTGGAATCCTTGCAATTCGACTTTGACACTATCAAAGTCGCAACCGATAACTTTTCTGAAGCAAATAAGCTTGGGCGAGGTGGATTTGGTGATGTTTACAAGGTAATTTAATAAAATCTTATGAAGAAGAGTACCATTTATCAGTAAAAAATTGTTAATTTCCAACTTCCTTGATGGTTATATATGCTCTTTGTTCTTATATATTCACAGGGTATGCTTTCTAATGGACAAGTTATAGCTATAAAAAGATTATCAAGGAATTCTGGACAAGGAGATTTAGAATTTAAAAACGAAGTCCTATTAGTTGCCAAGCTTCAACACCGTAATCTAGTTAGGCTCCTAGGCTTTTGCTTGGAAAGAAGTGAAAGACTTTTGATATACGAGTTTATGCCAAATACAAGTCTTGATCACTTCCTTTTCGGTATGATTGCAGTTTTATTTTCACCTAATATTATATTCGTTGTATTTCTTTTGGTTGCCTTGATCCACATATCTTACTTCATGAATCACATACTTGCTTTGAGACATAGATCCAATCAAGCGTGCATATTTGGATTGGCAAAGGCGCTACAAGATCATAGGAGGCATTGCCAGGGGAATCCTTTATCTTCACGAAGATTCTCGGCTTCGTATTATTCATCGTGATCTTAAGGCTNATTTTATGATCGAGATTTAAAATTAATGCATATAATCAACTTTAAATCATGATTATTAAATAAAATACTATCTTTTTTCTGAGTTTTTTTTTTCCTGAGCAATATTAAATAAAATACTATCAATTTCAAATTAAAGCGGATAGAATCGTTGGCCCTTTCTTACACGCCATCCCCCTTGACCACATTAATATGTAACGCGTTCTGGACCACTGAAGAAAGTTGTTCTCCATTGATTAATAATTTAATATGGCGATTGGTGTACGTGGGTTGTCGTCCACCACTTCTCTCCCAATCAAATGGAGATCTAGCATCCAATATTCAACGCATGCGAAGGCGAAATCCCTTCGTCAAAAGTCTACGGCAGTAGTTGCATGGACCGTAGACTAAAAGAAAGTATCATAATTTTTACTATTAATATATATGTGCTAATTAAACATTATTTTTGTCTACTTAATATTTTCATAAATTGTATTATATGAACAATTACAATTTTAAATTGCCAAGGGATTGACGAGATTTAATTAAAAGGATATATAAGCATGCATATGGCGCGTTAACTTAGGAAAAAAGAAAATATTTAAATTTAATTATTCTTATATCACATCAGAATAATAAAAGAAAAAGGGGGTGGTGGCCCAAAATGATCACCTACTGCAAAGTTTTATTGGCCAATTAATAAAGTCTTCTTTTAGCCTATCAACTTTAAAGAGAAAAGGCTGAATGTTTCACAGAACACAAGGCAATGGTTTCCTCTAGATTACTCTTCTTCCTCTCTGCCATTCTCTTACTCACTGCTCAAGCAGTAGCGCAGACGGCAGATTTCCTTTATTATATCTGTTCAAACGAAAAGGGAAACTACACAGCTAACAGTAGCTATGAGAGAAACCTCAACCACCTCCTCTCCTCTCTCTACTCCAACACACAAATCGACTACGGGTTCTACAATTCCTCTTATGGCCAAAACTCTGACGAAGCATATGCAATTGGATTTTGTAGAGGAGATGTTAGCCCAGATGATTGCCGTGGTTGCCTCAATATATCTACGTCTCTTCTCAAGCAACGCTGCCCCAATCAGAAGGAGGCAATTGGATGGTCCGACAACTGCCAATTACGCTACTCAAATCGCTCCATTATGGGCGTTGTGGAAACTAGTCCAAGTTTCTTTATGTGGAACACGGCCAACGTATCGGCCAATTACTTGAATCAATTCAACGATGATCTTAGGAGCTTGTTGGAAAGCCTAAGAAGTCAAGCTGTAGCAGGTGGGTCTCTTCGAAAGTTTGCAGCAAAAAACGCAACGGCACCGAACTTTCAAACATTATATGCACTTGTCCAATGCACGCCTGATTTGTCTGAGGAAGATTGCAACGGTTGCTTAGTTGAGGCTTTTAGAAATATTCCACAATGTTGTGGTGGGAAGCAAGGTGGACGAGTCATTGGTCGCAGCTGTAATATGAGGTTTGAGGTCTACCAGTTCTATGACTCGACAGCGGCAGCGTCACCACCATCATCTCCGGTAGCACCATCAGTATCTCCTCCTCCACCATTAACCAACACCAACACAACCAAAGGTAATTAACCATATATATATGCCATTATGCTTTTAACATAACAAATTATGGGGTCATAAGATGTTCACATTAGAATCTGAATGACGTCGTTTGATCTTATGTTAATTTATTTGTTCAATTACTCCAAACACTTTTTAAAGTTATTTAATTGTGCATGCTACTAAGATTATTTCTCCAGATCCGAACTCAACCCTTAAGAATCTTCTAATGAGAACAAATTTATGATTTTTGCAGGGAGCGAGAGCAACAGATCTAGGATGACTATCGTCATAATAGTACTTGTGCCAACAGCTATTTTTGTGGTACTAGTCATCTCCTTCTACGTATATTTCAGAGTAAAAAAGAGGTCAATAGAGAGACTTGAAAGTAAGAAAAAGTTTGGTTTTACTATTTATTATTGAAATAGTTAGGCCTCGTGAATGTCACAGAGGAAATAACAAATTCAGATGATACACGTACACCATGAGCTTCGATAACTAATAGGCACATTAATGTTGGGAATAAGATTTCGCCGCTATTACGAGTAAAGTTTTGCCAGCATATCACGTGACATAATTGGGGAAATACTTAATATATCAGCAAGCTCAATTCTCATGAAGTATATTGAATTAGAAAGTTCTATCAGAAGTGACTTCCAATAACGCTAACAAGAAATATTACATTTAGTAGACATTTGGGATTTGAAAAACTTTATTCAATCATTGGTATTGGAAAGCCCAATGCTATTGTATGCAATATTTAAATTTCTTACATGTTACAAATTATTCTCTCAATCATCTTTTAACCATCTCTTTTACAAGTCCCCTAATATTGAAGTTGTAGACACACGTATATGAGTTCCACTTATTCAATAATGAATTCATTTATTTACTATACGGAAATGGGTGAAAGGTAGGATGAATAATAATTTTGATCATTTATCCTTAAATTGTGTTACTCTTCTTCAACAATGAACCTAATTGATTCAATTAAGTGTTGACCTCTTCCTTATGTGCAGCTGTTGAACATGATGAGATTAGAAGCGTGGAATCCTTGCAATTCGACTTTGACACTATTAGAGTCGCAACCGACAACTTTTCTGAAGCAAATAAGCTTGGGCGAGGTGGATTTGGTGATGTTTATAAGGTAATTTAATAAAATCTTATGAAGAAGAATACCATTTATCAATAAAAAAATGTTAATTTCCAAATTCCTTGATGGTTTTATATGCTCTTCGTTCTTATATATTCACAGGGTAGGCTTTCTAATGGACAAGTTATAGCTATAAAAAGATTATCAAGGAATTCTGGACAAGGAGATTTAGAATTTAAAAATGAAGTCCTATTAGTTGCCAAGCTTCAACACCGTAATCTAGTTAGGCTCCTAGGCTTTTGCTTGGAAAGAAGTGAAAGACTTTTGATATACGAGTTTATGCCAAATACAAGTCTCGATCACTTCCTTTTCGGTATGTTTGCAGTTTTATTTTCACCTAATATTATATTCGTTGTATATCTTTTGATCCACATATCTTACTTCATGAATCACATACTTGCTTTGAGACGTAGATCCAATCAAGCGTGCATATTTGGATTGGCAAAGGCGCTACAAGATCATAGGAGGCATTGCTCGGGGAATCCTTTATCTTCACGAAGATTCTCGACTTCGTATTATTCATCGTGATCTTAAGGCTAGCAACATTCTTTTAGATGCAGAAATGAACTCGAAAATTTCAGATTTTGGCATGGCGAGATTATTTTTGTTGGATCAAACTCAAGGAAATACAAGTAGAATTGTTGGAACCTAGTAAGTATCCTTGGAGGGGAGAGCTGATGTTTACTTTGTACCAAAGAAGTAACATCAAATTAAGTTCTAACTAAGATTTATCTTGTTTCAAAAATCAAGGGACACTAAATTTTTTTTAATATAAGTATGGAATGCTCTATTTCAATATTCAAATTAAACTAATATTATTGATGTTGACATGCAGTGGATATATGGCTCCAGAATATGCAATGCATGGACAATTCTCTGTAAAGTCTGATATCTTTAGTTTTGGTGTATTAGTATTGGAAATAGTGAGTGGACAGAAGAACAATTGCTTCCGAAATGGAGAAAATGTGGAGGATCTTCTAAGCTATGTAAGTAAAATTGAGTATATTTCCCTTGTCAGATGACTGTGGCACCAGTAAATTAACACATATGAATTATCATAATTAATATAATAAAACTTTTTGCCTGATAGCTAGTGTATTTACCCATCTAATCATATGTTGTAGGCGTGGAAAAACTGGAGAGAGGGGACTGTTTCAAATATTGTGGATCCAACAATAAGGCCAGGCTCAGCAACTGAAATTATGAGATGCATCCATATTGGGTTATTATGTGTTCAAGAAAATGTAGCTGACAGACCAACCATGGCTTCAATAGTTCTTATGCTTAATAGCTACTCCATCACTCTTCCAATACCCTTGCAGCCTGCATTTTTTATGCACAGCGACATTGACTCGGAGACGGCGTCCCGCAGGAGGCAAAACACATGGAGTACTTCAAAGTCAGATAACAAATCTAAAGACAACTCTTTCTCCGCAAATGAGGCTTCAATTACCGAACTCTACCCTCGCTAGTGTTTTGAAGAATCTACAATTAAGATTAAGGTATTTTTTGAAATATTAATTGGTCAATGATTCTGTACCATTGTACTATGTCCAGACCCTCAATCCAGATCACGGCCCAGTACGATTTAACTATATATGCTTGAAAATATATATATACCTGTGAGTAGAACTTGGTGTAGTACGTTGTCTCTGTTTGTATGATAGCAATCCATTCCAAAGACAATCTTTCCAATAAATTAATAAACACTGTAAAAAAATAAAAATAAAAAGTGCTTTAGTAGCGTTTTTTAAATGTCACTAATTACCTAATAAACACCAAGAAATATGATTCTTTGGTTTATTTCCTAGCCTATTTTTTGTGTTAGCAACCCAATGTCAAGGAATTTTTGTAGGCGGATTTTTATGTTGCCATTAAGTTCTTCCTGGCATATGCAATTAATTTTTTTTTTTTTGGTAAAATTCATATTCCCCCCTCAAACTATCACTCAATTGACAATGTCCCCCCACAGACTTTCAATTGTGACAATGNGGGGGGGGGGGGGTTGTGGACTTTTTCCCTTTTTTTAGAATTTTTTTAAATTTTCTTTTAAAAAGCGGTTAGCAGTTTTAGCTAATAACTATTAACAGTAACTACATTTTCATCTCTATGTCTTATGATTGTAAGGTTGGTAGGGGCGGTAGAGGGTCTTGCAAAATAGGGGGTAAAATGATGCTCCAAGAGGGTTCCAAAATCCAACTCATAGTTTTGTTTTGATATATACTATATTAAATTTACTAGTTATTTATTTTAATTAAAAAAATAATAAATTTAATCATTTAATTAATATTTTAATATAATTGAAATTATTTGAAATTTCTTTTACCAAAACAGGGAGAAAAATTTTCAATTGGATTCAGGGACAATGTACTTTTATTTTCATCTCCTTAACAAAGAGATTTTATTTTATTTTATTTTTTTTAACCACCAAAGAGTTCGAGCTGCGCATACAAACAGAAACAACAAACTAAATATACTACTATGGTATAGAACCATGAGCATAGTAATTTAAAATTACAAAATAAATGTTTTTAGTTGTAACTTCTATAAGGCAGTACTAGCTCGGAGAAGGCTCAATAATTGAACCCTCATTTTCTAATTAAGGCTTGGATGGACTTGCCTTTAGGTCTCTCAGCTGACTCAGTAACCCATGTGTTTTTCTCCCATCGGGATGTTGACTCTGAGTCAATGTTACTGTGCATAAAAAATGCAGGTTGCAAGGGTACTGGAAGAGTGATGGAGTAACTATTAAGCTTGTGTACTACTGAAGCCATGGTTGGTCTGTCAGCTACATTTTCTTGAACCCATGGTAACCCAATGTGAATATATGCATCTCATGATTTCAGTTGATGAGCCTGACCTTATTGTTGTTGGCTCCACAATATTTGAAGCAATACCTTCTCTCCAGTTTTTTCATGCCTACAATATATGATTTAGATGGGCAAACACAATATCAAAAAGAAAGTTCTATTATAATTAGGATAATTCATGCGTTAATTTACATGAGCCACACTTATAGGACAAGGGAAATGCACCCCAAGCATAATTATACTTACATAGCTTAAAAGATCATCCATATTCTCTCCATTTCAAAAGCAATTGTTCTTTTGTCCGCTTACCATCTCCAACATTAATATCCCCAAACTAAAAACATTGGACTTTACTGAGAGTTGTCCTTGTATTGCATACTTTGAAGCCATATATCCGCTTCATTTGAATGGAAATAGACCTCTCCATAATTATCTTCATGAAATTTTAGTTTCTCCCTAACTTTCACAACAGGTTAATTCTTAGTTAAGACTTCGATGTTATTTCTTTGGTCCAAAGTAGACGAAAGATCTCTCCTCTTACTACGCTCCCACAATTCTACTTGTGTTTATTTGACTTTCATCCAATAAAACTAATCTTGCCATGCTAAAATCTGAAATTTTTGTGTTCATTTCTGCATCTAAAAGAATGTTGATAGCTTTAAGATCTCGATGGATAATACGAAGTCGAGAATCTTCATGAAGGTAAAGAATCCCTCTAGCAATGCCTCCTATAATTTTGTAGCGCCTTTGCCAATCCAATTGTAAACGCTTAATTGGATCTACATATATCAACCAAGTTATCAACCTAAAAGATATATTATGAATACATTTTAAGATTAAAAAATAGAAAGAAAGAAAAGTGTAGACATACCGAAAAGTAAGTGATCAAGGCTTGTATTTTGCACAAACTCATATATTAATAATCTTTCATCTTCTTCCAAGCAAAAGCCAAGGAGCCTAACTAGATTACGGTGTTGAAGTTAAGCCACTAGTAAGACCTCATTCTTAAATTCTAAATCTCCTTATCTAAAATTTGATCATAATTTTCTTACAGCTATAACTTGTCCATCAGGTAGCCTACCCTGTTGACATATAATAATGAAGCACATGTAAACACAAGGGATTTGAAAATTAATTGACATATATATGGATTAATTTTATTGTGCACCTTGTAAACAGAACCAAATCCACCTCGGCCAAGCTCATTTTCTTTAGAAAAGTTATCCGTTGCAACTTTAACCGTACCAAAGTTGAATTGCAAGGATTCCACACTCACAAGAAAAATTCACAAATAATAGTTTGACTGCGACTTAAATATTTGTGGCTAACATTTTGTAAACCACTGAAAATGGGCCGGATAACTAGGCCGAATAAACTCCAAATTTCCGTCACGTGCTAAAAAATAAATAAATAACTCAATGAAGCGTTTGGTGTACTGTTTTCATAGTGGAAAACACCAAAGGAATGCTCAAATGGGGGGAAAAAAAAAACAAACGAACATGCGGATATATAACGGAGGCTTAAAGACAGAAGACGGAGCTTGAGCTTGGAATTGGTAGGGCCAAGGGCCAGAAAAATTTAGTGGATACGAGTCAATAGGTAAAAAAAAAAACTTTTAAATTTTTTTTTTCCTCGGACTGGGGACCGGCCGCACCCCAGTTCTGCCCCTGCTTCAAAAGGATATATATGAAAGAGAGGAGAGAGCAAGAGAAACTAGAGTAATGTTAGAGATCATCTTTTCATCTCTTAAAGTTGATATGCCTTTTAAAATAATTATTATATTTTAATTTAATAATAATTTTAAAAGTCACATCAATTTGAGAGGATAAAAAAATGGTCTGTGGCATTACTCGAGAAAGTAATAGGCTACATCTTGAATATTGAAGTTTTTTTTTATTTTTTTGAAGTGAATATTGAAGTATGTTAAATTGTATTACAATGCTCTCAATTTATAGAGAAGTGAAAGAGTGGTGAACAAAAAATTTTAGACTAAATAAGAAAGAGAATAAAGTTACAAGAAAATAGGATAAAGCGTTAATATAGAGAATATAAAAGGGTAAAATCAAACCTAAAAAAATGAAAAATATTCTTACAAGAAAAATAAACCAACTTGCGATCGATGACAGTTTTGGTCATTAAATAATATAATTTACTTCCCCAACTGGTTTCTTATAGGCAACCACTTTTAACAACAAAACAATTCTAATATTCCTTAAAAATTACATAATTTTAAGAATAATGCTACACTTATTTCAATTTCTTTACACAATTTTTTCATACTCATAGGTGACTTTAAAAATTACCATTGAGTATGAGATTGATCTTTATTGAATTTTGATCTCATGGTGATTTTAAAAACTACCTATAAATCTATAAATTTTTGTAAAAAAATATGAGCAAGTGTAAAATTCCTCTAATTCTAATTTCTAGCAATAAAAGACACGATCTGTTTGTCTTTGTTGATGACAAAATGTTCTATGAGCGATAGGATTTCAAATAATTTAATTTTTGGGTTTTAGCCCTAGGGGTGGCCGAACCACCCCCTATTTAGGGTCATGGGGCCATGGGGTTGGCTTCGGCCACCACATTTTTTATTATTATTTTGTTTTATATTTTCTTTTTAAAATTTAAATAATAAAGTATTACTTTTTAATTAGTGAGACACATTGCAGCTTGTAGACCCTTGGATGAGATTCAATGGCCATGATTTCAAAAAAATTGATGAGCAATTTTCCCCCTATGGTTGAGGATCCCATTCCTATAACTTTGATACCAATATATTATCGCATAGGAATCTAAGCTAATATAATATATAATAGGAGAATGTTAAGCAGGAGAGCTTAATATTGTGACACGTGGCATCCTATTTATCCAACAATTGTCTATTTTTAAGTTTTAAACAAAAGGGTTTAACAACTTGACAAATAGCATTCTATTTATTTGACAAATGTTTACTTTCAATTAAACTGTACATTTAAAACAAAACAAAATTAATTAAGTGAAACGTTTTAAACAAAATTTTAACCGTTATTTAAAACCATACGTCTATCTTCTTCTGTTTATGTTGCTTCGATTGACGAACAAATAAACAGACACAGAGAAATAAAGGCGTTGTGTCTCTTTGTATCAAAGAAATCGTTTTCTCCTCCACCACTACCAGCGAGGACTCTAATCCAAATCCCAAGCCAAGTACTCTGTCTCTCCCTCTCTATCTCTGAGTCCATTCAAGAATTCTCCATAGGTTTTTTCTTCTCCTCCATCTCTTCCT
>CM017326.1:36368407-36405091 GCA_006937295.1 Carpinus fangiana | reverse complement strand
GATATATAGCAACAATTTATGTTAGCACTAATGATTTTATTTTAATTTTTTCGTAATAAAGTAGAACCACTCCACCTCCTCCTAATTGCTATCTTATAATATTCTCCTCTATCCATCAAGTTACTTAGAACCCATAACATTTCTTTGGCATTTTCAGCTTTCCAGATATATAACGAGTTTCTCATGAATTATGTTGTCATATATCACACTAATGATCTCAAGTAAAGGTCTCACGTTTTTCTTTTCTTC
Organism: Carpinus fangiana; assembly: GCA_006937295.1. NCBI lineage: Eukaryota > Viridiplantae > Streptophyta > Magnoliopsida > Fagales > Betulaceae > Carpinus > Carpinus fangiana. Next base: position 36,404,842 of record CM017326.1, on the reverse strand, counting down.
TATCTAATACTTACTTTGTGATTGTGTCTGTACGTAGACTATAAATCTGTTGAAGATGCAAAAGATAGAGATATGCATCATCTCCATAAAATAGACAAAGCGAATTCTTATAATAAGTGTAGATTTTTGTCTCAAAAAAACAAATCAACAGATATTTTTTTGTTACAACATATAAAGAAAAACTCGATAGAAATGTGTTTAAATTTTGAAATTAAACTATAACAAAGAATCTCGGGCGTACTTTTTTTACAACCAAAATATTTTTTTTGAATGTTCATAATTTTGAGTAAGTATTACACCAACAATATTAGAAAATTCTTTATAATTTTATATTAATGTTTTGATTAAACAAAATTCAAGTTTTTCTCTTACAATTATGAAAAGTAAATTTCATAATACTTATAAAATGTATGATTATAATATAACCTTAAAAATCCCGCGCATTGCGCGGGTTATAAGCTCGTTATACTAATTATGTAATAGAACTTTTTTGTCTGATATTGTGTTTGCCCATCTAAATTATATATTGTAGACATGGAAAAACTGGAGAAATGGGACTCGTTCAAATATTGTGGATCCAACAATAAGGCCAAGCTGGACAACCGAAATTATGAGATGCATCCATATTGTGTTCAAGAAAATGTCATTGACAAACCAACCATGGCTTCGGTGGTTCTCATGCTTAAATAGCTACTACATCCCTCCGGTACGAGGACAGCCTGCATTTTTTGTTCATAGTAGCAGTGACTCAGTGGCAGCATCCTAATTAATGGGAGCAAAGCACATGGGTTATAGAGTCAAATTAATGAAATATCTAAAGAAAACTCCGTCCAAGCTTCAGTAAATGAGGTTTCAATTACTGAGCTCTACCCGCGCTAATACTGCTTTGTAAAATCTATAATTAAGAATGTATAGTTTGTAATGTTAAACTACTATGATCCATGATTATGTATCATATTAGCTTTTTTAGTTCTTTTTTATATTTGTATGTAGCAAGAAATGTTTGGTAGTCGAGAAAAAGAAAAAATAAGAAAGAAAAGAACTAAGTTATGCTGGCTGAATTTTGTCACCTGCGTGCCTATGAGGAATCATTGTTTAATTAAATTAGTCGAGTTACCCTACCCCCATCCCTTTTTCCTTACTTGGTTAGAAGAAAGAAAAATAAAATAATCGAGTTCGATTTGACTTATACAATTTTTGATTTATATCTTAACATAATTCAAACCTGGCAATAACACTAACATATAAACACCTCTAACAAAATCCAAATATCACAAAATTATAGTCGAAATTTGAAGTCTTTAAATCATGACTATTAAAATGGATAGGTTCGTTGTCCCTTCTTACATGCCATCCCCCTTGGGCCTTGACCGCATTAATAGGAAACGCATAGTGCTGGACCACCGTTTAAAGTTTGGCCGTTGTTTGCTGGTTGAATAAAATTATCTTTAAGGGTGAGAAATTCTAGAGAGTTTGATCGATCCTCTAATAGTTTCACGAACGGTTGTACTAGTGCATGGAAATGATACAAAATTCAAAGAAGTCAAACATCGGACTAGAACACTAGGATGATGCAAAATCTAGAGTGCTTCATCGATCCTCCGATTGTATCACGATCTATCAAATTAGTGCACTAAGATGATACAAAATTCAAAGAGTTCAAGCGATTTGTTATTACTGTGTACAACAATGGTGAATAATATAAAATCGAAAAGAGAGATTAAGAGAGAGTTGAGACACAAATTTAACGTAGTTCGGTAATGTGCTTATGTCCATAGAGAGTGCAGCTGTATTTTTCTATTAATGATTCAAAGTTACATCATAATACATTTATATAGAAAAATCCTAATTGTATAGACATATTTTAGAAATTTCCAAAATATCCTGTACCATACCGCTCCGTGAAATACTCCCGCTCCGTGATAGAACGTTCACTTTGCTCCTATCTACTTGGCCTTCCACTAGTATTTTAATATGAGCTACTAGTGTTAACACGATCCTTCAATCGTATCATGTTCGATTGGACTAGTACGCTAGGATGATACAAAACCTAAAGAGTTTGAATGGACTATATACGTAAATTATGTATAGTTCAGATGATGAGTGCACCTGGATGATACCAAATAAAAAGCGCTCAGTCGAACCTTCGATCGTGTTATGGGTGGTTTGCCCACCCCTGGGGTGCCTTGCGGCCACCCCAAACCACCCATGGGGTGGCAGCCCTACCACTAGCCACCCCTATAATTATTATTTATTTTTATTTTTTAAGATTTAAATTTTAACATTAAATTAATAAAAAATTAATATTTTAAAGTGAGGTGAAACAGTGCGTTTTGATTGAGACTAATGGGTGTTAAACAAATTTGAGCAAATTTAAAGGTGAGGATTTATTTGGCATTTCGACTATCTCAGAGAATAAAAATTCAAAAAATTAAAAATTATAATTTTATAATTTTAGCACATTGACTCAAAAATTTATAATATATTTACCCTAAAATATTTTACTTTAATTGGTATTACATTCACCATTCAAGCGAAGACTACTGACAACCTCGGAAGATGAGAAAAGTATGAAAGAGACTTTGAAAATGGCACCAACACAAACCTTAACAATCAGCCCTAAACATTGCCATTTTTTTTTAAAAAAAAAAATTTTGGAGGGAATTATATTTTACTTTCTTGAAGTATTTATTAATTTTTATTTTTACCTTCAAAGTTTTAAATATGACACTTACTCCCCCAAACTTTCAAATTATGACAATTTGACTCATTTGACCTTTTTATTCCCAAGATGCCCCCATAAAAAAAAAAAACAAAAACAAAAACAAAAACAAAAAACCAAAAAAAAAGAGAAATATGCTGGGTGGCCTGGGGGTGGCCAAACCACCCCCCAAGACCCAAGGGGTGGCCGAACCACCCCCTTGGGCCCTAAGGGTGGTTCGGCCACCCCCAAACGGCCGGCCTGGTGGTGGCTGAACCATCCCCAGGCCAAACGAGGTGGGCGGCCACCCCTATGGAGTGGTTCGGCCACCCCAGCATAGACCGTTAATTTTTTTTTGGTTTTTTGTTTTTTGTTTTTTTTTTGGATGGGGGCATTTTGGGAATGAAAAGGCCAAAGGGGTTAAATTGCCACAATTTGAAAGTTTCAAGGGGTTAAATGTCATATTTAAAAATTTGGAGACAAAAGTGAAAATCGATAGATACTTCAGGGGTAAAATGTAATTTTCCCCCTTTTTTTTTTTTTCTTTTTTTTGTAAATACTCCTAAACATTGGCATTTCACGGAACACGAGACAATGGTTTCCTCTAGGCTCTAGGAGTAATGCTACCGAGCAGCAATACGATACAATCAATAATTATTTAATATTATCCCGTATGCGTTAAAGTCCTATAAAGAGTACTTTTCCATAAATTTTACAGTCTAATAAAGAGTTAAATTTCTTCCTTAATAAAATCAGGCCTATCCCTAGAAGTCAAGATTTAATTGGTCTATTATATAAACGATAGTCTATTATTTCTCTATTTAAAGTAGAACTCCCAATAACAAAGGTATAAGTTGAATATTAATTTAGAATACAGTTTAGTGTGTCGGAAGTTAAAGCTCACTCAAAATTGCTATTGGAGATGATGGCTCCCTCAAACGAGCCGATCCATCCCTTTTCATGGTTTGTCACTAGTTGATTTGCATCACATTAATCCTTTTGCAAGACATCTGTTTTTCTTGAATTGGCACCGTTAATTGAACCACTTTAATTAATATTTTAACAAAAGTAAAATTATTTGAGATTACTAAAACCAAAACGGATAGAAAAATTTTCAATTGGATTGAGGGAACATGTACTTTTATTTTCATCTCCTAATCAAAGATTTTCTTTTCTTTTCTTTTTTGATCTCCAAACAGTTGTAGTTGCATAGAAACAGAAACACCAAACTAAATATACTATTATGGTATAGAATCATGGCCATAGTATAGTTTAAAATAAGAAAATACACTTTCTTAATTGTAACTTCTTTAAAGCACTAGCGTGCGGTAAGTTCAGTAATTGAAGCCTCATTTTCTGAGGCTTGGACAGAGTTGTCTTTAGATATCCCATTTGACTCTGTAACCCATGTGCTTTTCTCCCATCGAGATGCTGATTCTGAGTCAATATTACTGTGCATAAAAAATGCAGGCTCCAAGGGTACCGGAAGAGTGATGGAGTAGCTATTAAGCATGAGAACTACTGAAGCCATAGTTGGTCTTTCAGCCACATTTTCTTGAACACATAACAACCCAATGTGGATGCATCTCATAATTTTAGTTGTTGAGCCTAACCTAATTGCTGGATCCACAATATTTGAAGCAGTTCCCTCTCTCTAATTTTTCCATGCCTATAATATTCGATTTAGATGCGTCAAAAAGCATATTATGTTATAATTATTATAATTCATATGTGTTAATTTACTGGTTCCACATGCATAAGACAAGGGAAATGTATCCAAGTATAATTGTACTTACATTGCTTAGAAGATCCTCCACATTCTCTCCATTTTGAAAGCAATTGTTCTTTTGTCCACTTACCATCTCCAACATTAATACCCCCAAACTAAAGACATCAGACTTTACTGAGAACTGTCCATACATTGCATACTCTGGGGCCATATATCCACTGTATGTTAATATCAATAATATAAAATTAGTTTGAATGGTAATAGACCTCTCCATAATTAATTATCTTAAAAAAATTTAGCTTCTCCTTAACATTCACAACAGGTTAAATCTTAGTTAAAAATTTGATGTTATTTCTGTGGTACAAAGTAAACACCAGCTCTACCCTCCTAAAAAAATTTAGCTTCTCCTTAACATTCACAACAAGTTAAATCTTAGTTAAAAATTTGATGTTATTTCTGTGGTACAAAGTAAACATCAGCTCTACCCTCCTAAAGACACTTACTAGGTTCCCACAATTCTGCTTGTATTCACTTGAGTTTCATCCAATAAAACTAATCTTGCCATGCCAAAATCTGAAATTTTTGGGTTCATTTCTGCATCTAAAAGAATGTTGCTAGCCTTAAGATCACAATGAATAATACAAAGTCGAGAATCTTCATGAAGATAAAGAATTCATCTAGCAATGCCTCCTATAATCTTGTAGCGCCTTTTCCAATCCAATTGTAAACTCTTAATTGGATCTGCATATATCAATTGAGTTGTCAACCTAAAAGATATATCATGAATATATTCTAAGATAAAAAAGAAAAATGCAAACATACCGAAAATAAAGTGATCAAGGCTTGTATTTTGCACAAACTCATATATTAATAGTCTTTCATTTCCTTCCAAGCAGAAGCCTAGGAGTCTAACTAGATTGCAGCGTTGAAGTTTAGCCACTAGTAAGACCTCATTTTTAAATTCTGAATCTCCTTGTCCAGAATTCTTTGATAATCTTTTTACAGCTATAACTTGTCTATCAGATAGCATACCCTGTTAACATATAATAACGAAGTGCATGTAACCGGCCACATGGGATTTGAAAATTAACATGTTTTGACACACACACACACATATATATATATGCTATCCTTGTCTATAAAATTATATCAAATTACCTTATAACCACCTTGGCCGAGCTCATTTTCTTTGGAAAAGTTATTTGTTGCAACTCTAACCGTACCAAAGTCGAATTATAAGGATTCCACGCTTCTAAGTTCATCAACAGCTTCACATATAATAGAAGTCAAAACTCAAATGAATAAATTGGGTTCATAATTATTGGTATTGAAAAGCCAATTGCTTTATTGTGCATAATTTAAATTGTGTTACTCTTAAATAATTTAAAATTATGCACAAAAAAGAAAAAAGAAAAAAAGGCAATGGGCTTTTCAATACCAATGACTGAAAAGAAGTATTTTTTTTTTTTTTTTTCCCAAATACGATTGACACAGTAGTCATATTAATGTAATAATTTCTATGGTTTGTTATTGGAAGTCACTTCTCGATAGAACTTTCTAATTCAAACCTTATTTGAGAGGAGCTAAATATCGTCTTATATAAGTATATATTTCCGAAATTATATCATGTTTTTTGAAAGAAGATGTTATATCATGTTATGTACTAATTATAAATGCAGGAAAGTTTGTAATCGTAATAGCGGTGGAATGTTACTCCGCGATATTCACAAGGCATAACATTTTGAATAATAAATAACAAAACAAAACTTTTACTTACTTTCAAGTGTCTCTTGTGGCCTCTTTACTCTAGATCTGAAATTTACATAGAAGGAGATGACTAGCACTACAAAAGCAGCAATTGGCACAACTTGATGACAGTCCTAGATGTGTTGCTCTGGCTCCCTGCAAAAACCATTTATCCGTTCTCATTAGAGGATTCTGAGGGTTGAGTTTGGGATTAATTAGACAAAAACTAATACATAACGCGTTGATAAGATAGCCCAATTGATCATATGTGTACAACATATATCTTATGACCCCATAATTTGTTATTTTATAAGAAAAATGGCGTGGGTACCTTTTATTGTATTAGTGTTGGTTAATGGTGGAGGAGGAGGTACTGGTGGTGCTACTGGAGATGATGGGGTTGACGCAGCCGCCGTCGAGTTATAGAACGGGGAAACCTCAAACCTGATATTGCAACTGGGTGTGATCACTCGCTCGCCTTGCTTACTATCACAACAGACTGGAATATTTTGAATTGCCCCAACTAAGCAACTGTTGCAATCTTCTTCAGACAAGTCAGGTGTGCACTGCACAAGCGCATATAATGTTTGGAAGTTTGGTGCCGTTGCGTTTCTTGCTGCAAACTTACGAAGAGAACCACCAGCTACAGCTTCACTTCTTAGGCTTTCTAACAAGCTCCAAAGATCATCGTTGAATTGATTCACGTAATTGGCCGATACGTTGTTCACGTTCCACATATAGAAACTTGGACCAGTTTCCTTAACACCCAAAATGGAGCGGTTTGAGTATCGTAACATACAGTAGTCGTACCATCCAATTGCCTCCTTCTGAATGGGACAGAGCAGCTTGAGAAGAGACGCAGCGTCATTGAGGCAACCACGGCAAACATCTGGGTTAACATCTCCTCTACAAAGTCCAATTGCGTGTACTTCATCAGAGTTTTGGCCATAAGAAGAATTGTAGAAGCCATAGTCTATTTCGGTGTTGGATGAGAGGGAGGGGAGAAGGTGATTGAGGTTTTCCTCATGAATACTGTTAGCGGTGTAGTTTCCCTTGTCGTTTATACAGAAATGATAAAGGGAGTTTGTCGTCTGCCCGGCAGCATGAAAATGGCAAAGAGAAAGAAAAGTAATCTAGAGGAAACCATTGCACCGTACGTGCGTAAAATGACAAGGTTTAGGCCTTGATCATAAGGGTGAGGTAGCTGACCTTTTGGTTTGTGTTGGGCTGCCATTTCTATGAAGTCAATCATCTTTGGTCCTCCCTGTCATGAAGTTTTATCAGTGCATTATTTGCTGGTCGACGGGGAATCAGGTCAAACATGTAAGCCTAAAAAACTATTTGTGTATTGGAAGATAACAAAAACAATACCTCTACACTGACTGAGATGACAATACCTCAACAGAAGTGGAGAAGGACAAGCCACGAAGCTTAAACCTGATTTGCCCGCCCCGTCGTCAATGGACGCGTTACTGTCTTCGCGCATTCTTAATTAGTATGTGTCTCCGGTCACGAGTCAATATTTTATTTTAATATTAAATTCATGTGCAACCTGGGCAGAGAGCTAAGAGAATATGGATATTTTAATATTAGAACCCAATTATTGTCCGTTTATTCAATTAATAAGTTATATTATTGTTGAACAAGGAATTATATATAATTGAATTCTGCTTTTGCACGCATGAAAACGGAAGGCTTGAAGAAAATGAGAGACTAGCGTATGCTTATCTTGCATATATAGCCCTTTATACCTATTGTACCTCAATTTTATTTTATTTATTTTTAAAAAGAGCTGTATGTATCTTTTTTTTAAAAAAAAAAAAAAAAAAAAAAAAAAAGATTAACGGTGGGAATTAAAGCAATTCAATGAAATCAGAGCCCTCATTTTCTTCCTTTAATTTCTTTGCCTCATTATTTTCTGTTCCAAAGCCTTAAAAGTTCATATTACGTACAAATGAGTAATGTTTGAAGAAAACTAAGATCTCTTAACTAATTTCATTATATTGTGTTATTTTTGGCTGATCGAGTTATAAATACACTTAATTAAAATACTTTAGCAATTAGCATTTGGGCTGTTAGGCCTCCTCACATGCAACACCTACAATATTGACAAACTATACAAAACATGCTATTACCAAAGTGTTATATTGTTTTGGTGTAGGCATGCGATTAAGTGAAAGCAAATGCTAAGTCATGTTCATGATGTTGATTTTTTTTTTTTTTTTTTTATATATGGGCAACATAATGTTGATTTTTTTTTTTTTTTCAAGCAGATTGTGTTGATTCTTGATGCAATAATTAATTTCGCTGTTCTTTCTTTTCTTTTCTTTTTTTGATTACTTGTCCTTAATTTTTTTTGGCAAAAAAAAAAAAAGAATCGGTTAATTAATTTTTCAATTATTTGTCAAAGAAAAAAGTTTAATATTTATTAAGTAAGTTGATATTTTTCCGTTTAACTTAAAAAATAAAGAATTTTTTTTTAAAAAAAAAAAAAAATCTAAATTTTTTCTTAAGGTATATACAACTCAAATGGTAGATTGGGGTAGACATTGTAAAAATGAAAATTTTAGGAGAACATTGAAAATAAAATAATAGTTAAGAGGGGATCAATATAATGGATAATGCTCATGAACAAAATAATAAAGTAGCATGTGTTAACATAATATGTTTTTCAATTCATTAAAACCAAAAAAAAAAAAAAAAAATTATGTAGGAGGTCTCTACGGAGTTGGAGTTGTGACGTGAGAAACTGAATTTGCTGCTCCATCTGTCTCTGATTGGCTTCCATTTCTTGCTGCCGTTGTGTTTGTTGTCTCTTGATGGAGTTCACTTCCTCCTGCATCTCTCTATGAACAGAGCTTATTTTCTCTTGCTGTCTGTGAACCTCTCTCTCTGTCTCCTCACACCTCCTCTTATACTCATCTAGCTCTCTAGTGAGCTGACTCACGTGGGATGAGCGTGATGAAGAGGATGCGGAAGGCCGCCGCGACCGTCTTGGGGGCCTTAACCTCTCCGCAAAGAGCTGCCGGACTGCATCATCATCACTTTCCGAGGACCCATCATCATCACTTTCCGAGGATCCATGAGCGTCATGCTCTTGGATCTTCAAATGCACAAACAAATTAAAGTAAAAATTTGTTGCCTAATTTGTGTAGTTAAATTTTTAAAGTAAATAATTAAGATTTAACAAATTATTATTGTGTAGAAATCGAATAAATTGCCTACCTCATTTTCTTCACTAATATTGGGAGTAAAAAAATAACCCTTTTTCTTATTCCTCATGCCACTGAGCTTCTTCATCATCTGAGTGTACCTCTATATATATCATTTTAAACACAATTAAAAAACATGACATACTATATACATAAAAAGAGAAATAGTTAAGGAAATATGAACTAATTATATACGCCAACACATAGTACTATTTGAGGAAATTAAGTACATTTATCTCCCTGACTCCCTCCAACTTCCAACAAATTTGTAATTCCCTCCCCAATTTTTTTAATTTTTGAGATATCTCCTCCAATCTATCATTAATCTTTTAATGATCTTAATGGGACAACAGGTGCATAGCAAGGGACATGAAACTGCTTGGCTTGCTATTATATAAAGTGAAGCTAATATACTCTCACAGACTAACGCCCCCGTTGTGATAGATGGTTCGTCTTACCTCCCACAAGCAATTATAAATTAGCGACAAAAGAGTTCATCACTAGCTAGTGTACAAAAAATACTATTTTTAAAAAATTAAAAAAAAAATCACAAATAATAGTTTGACTACGACCTAAATATTTGTGGCTAACATTTTGTAAACCACTGAAAATAGGCCGGATGACTGCCGAATAAACTCCAAATTTCCGCGCCGTCACGTGCAAAAAATAATAATAATTAAAAAAAAAAACAAAAAAACAAAAAACCTCAATGAAGCGTTTGGTATACTGTTTTCACAGTGGAAAACACCAAAGGAATGTTCAAATAGGAAAAAAAACCAAATGAACACGTGGATAACAGAAACTTAAAGACAGTGAATAGAGGCCAATGGCCAAAAAAATTTAGTGAATAGAGGTCAATAGGCCTAAAAAAAACCTTTTAAATTTTTTTTTCCTTGAATTGGGGGGCATGGCCTACACCGGCCACCCCCAATTCCGTCCCTACTTAAAGAGGATATATATGAAAGAAAGAAGAGAGAGCTAGAGAAAGTAGAGAAATGTTAGTCTCGAGATTATCTTTTCATCTCCTAAAGTTGATATACCTTTTAAAATAATCATTAGATTTTAATTTAATAATAATTTTAAAAGGCACATCAATTTGAGAGGATAAAAAAATGGTCCATAGCATTACTCGAGAAAGTAATAGGCTACATCTTGAATATTGAAGTTCTTTTTTCTTTTTTCTTTTTTTTGAAGTGAATATTGAATATGTTAAATTGTATTACAATGCACTCAATTTATAGAGAAGTGAAATAGTGGTGAACAAAAAATTTTAGACTAAATAAGGAAGAGAATAAAGTTACAAGAAAATAGGATAAAGCGTTAATATAGAGAATATAAAAGGGTAAAATCAAACCTAAAAATGAAAAATATTCTTACAAGAAAAATAAACCAACTTGCGATCGATGACAGCTTTGGTCATTAAATAATATAATTTACTTCCCCAACTGGTTTCTTATAGGTAACCACTTTTAACTACAAAACAATTCTAATCCTTAAAAATTACATTCTAAGAATAATGCTACACTTATTTCAATTTCTTTATATAATTTTTTCATACTTATAGATGGCTTTAAAAATTATCATTGAATTTGAGATTGATTTTTATTGAATTTTGATCTCATTGTAGTTTTAAAAGCCACCTATAAATCTAAAAAAAAAAAAAAAAAAAAAAAAAAAAATTGTAAAAAAATATGAGTAAGTGTAACATTCCTGTAATTCTAATTTCTAGCAATAAATGAGACGATTTGTTTTGTCTTTGTCGAAGACAAAATGTTCTACGAGCGACAGGATTTCAGTGGTCATTAAAAGTTCGTCACTAAGTGCCATGTCTGTTGATGTATATATAAGTACTACCATCCTAGATTTTAAAAAAATAATAATAATAATTATATGCAATTACCTCGTAAATATTACTATATCCACCTTGCCCATGCTTATTTGCTTCAGAACCATGGTTTACTTGCAACGATTCCAATTCTATGCGTGTATGTACTTCATTCGTAGCTTAACAGAAGAAACAAAGTCAACTCTAATTAATGAATTAACCAAGTCAACTACTTATAAGATGAGTTACATATTTTAAAATAAGTGCATACAATTAACTAGACATACAACAAATTAAGGCTAGACATTCAACAAATTAATTTCTGTTTGTTTTATGGAAGTCACTTAATTACTTGATGCGGGCTAAATATCCTCTCATATTGAACTATTTGCCACATTAATTATGTGAAGTTAATTATATCCTAATAAATATTGGAATAAATTGTACTCATAATTTTATTTTATTTTTTCTGAGAAAAAGAGTAGGCCGAAAAGGCCAATTATGACTATCCTACTTGAACATGATAGATGCGAAGCCTAACTTTTTTAAAAACAAATAATAAAACCAAAATTTACTTACTTCCGTCGTTATTCCTTCGGCACAAGTACTTCACACTCCTATGGACGCCCATGGCGATGATTAGTGCCATAACAGAACCAATTAGCACAAATATAATGCTGACGAATATTGGATATCCCTTGCTACCCTGCGCTGCAAAAACTATAATCATGTATCATTAGAACAATCTCAGGGATGAGATCTGACCGGTTCCGATTGGATCCCGACGGTGTTCTAACCAGGCCTCGATGGTGGCCTGGCGATGTCCCAACAGCATTCCCGTTGGGTCCATCGATCATTTATAAATTACAAGAGTGTCCTATGGAAAATAATGGAGCTCATGAGTATTAGCCGTACCTTCTCTTTTATTTGAATTAATGGTTGGTGTACTTGTAGTCCACGCTGTATAGAACGGGAAGAGCTCAAACCTGATATTACAGCTGGGTGTAACGACTCTCCCACCTTGCTTCCCATCACAACATTGTGGAATATTTTGGAAAGCCCCAACCAAGCAACTGTTGCAATCTTCTTCAGACAAGTCAGGTGTGCACTGCACAACCGCATACAACGTTTGAAAGTTCGGTGCCGTTGCGTTTCCCGCTGCAAACTTACGAAGAGAACCACCTGCTACAGCTTGGCTTCTTAGGCTTTCCAACAAGCTCCTAAGATCATCGTTGAATTGATCCACGTAATTGGCCGATACGTTGTTCGGGTTCCACATATAGAAACTGGGACTAGTCTCCATGACGCCATGAATGGAGCGATTTGAGTAGCGTAACATACATTCGTTGTACCACCCAATTGCCTCCTTTCGCCGGGGACAGTTCTCCGTGAGAAGAGACGCAGCGTTATTGAGGCAACCACGGCAAACATCTGGGTGGACATCTCCTCTACAAAGTCCAATCGCATGTACTTGGTCAGGGTTTCGGCCGTAAGTGGAATTGTAGAACCCATGGTCAATTTCGGTGTTGGAGGAGAGGGAGAAGAGGAGGCCATTGAAGTTTGCCTCATAGGTACTGTTACCAGTGTAGTTTCCTTTGTCGAGCATACAAAAATGGTAAAGGAAGGCCGGCCGCGCGACGGCTTGGGCAGTGAGCATGAAAATGGCAGATACGAAGAAAAGTAGTACTCTTGAGGAAACCATTGCCTTGTGTTCCCTAAACCACCTTTTCCTTTTTCCTTCTCTGTCAGGAAATTTGATCACAAGCATGTAAACCTAAACGATTTATGTAATGCGCGTTTGTCCCGCGTAATAGGTAAAGCGTCTCTATCAAAAAGTAAAGAAAAATTCAAAGTGTCAATGGACCATGGCGAATGGCAATCGGATTAATTTGTATGCGTTTTTTTTTTTTTTTTGCAATGCATTAGGTTAAGAGGGAAATTGCTATGAACTAGCTAGGCATGCCGTGTGCCAATTCCATACTCCAACGTGAAATTTCCACGATTCCATCTGACGCGCACAAAAGGAAAGACATCAAGTAAAGAAATTATATTATTTAATTCAGTTGTATGGATTATAATAATTTTTTATTTTTACTTTTTGAGACAAATGTAAAATGTGGTTTATTACTTAATTAACCATTAGTTCTATGTCGTATCAAAATCAATTCAAATATCCTTCAAATATGCAAAAAAATAATTTTTTTTTTTTTTTAGAAAAAAAAATTATACTAACTTTTATATATACTAAAATTTCGTCGTCCATTAATTTAAGATTATGTTGTGCATGACACTTAATTAATCAAACCTCTAAGTACATTTAATGCCAAAAAAAAACTTATTACAAATCAAGTAAACCACAAAGCATTTATATATATATATATATATATTATGATAATCAAAACTACAAATTTACGAATCTTCATGAAAATATATAAAGATGAAGTGATTGAGACTGCATTAGTTTCAAGGTCATATATAGATGATACCTCTAGTTAGTTTCCTAGTAGATACCAAACTAAATTCCGACCTTGATCAAGCCTGGCCCCTAACAAATCTTATTCTTAAATTCTAGGTTACTTTGTTCCGAACCCCCTACTTAGCATTTTCATGATATTTTTCGAGGGTGAGGCCACATATTACGGGTATAAGTCTTGGTTGATCAATTAGAATACTACGCCAGTATGCAACCACACGCGGCTAGGGAGTGTAGACAATCTTATGGCCCATGGGACCTAAACCTCAGCGTAAAATGGTTAAAAGTACTAAACGAATGGGTTATAACGGAATATATATACATCTATCATATATATTTACATCAACATGTTCTCTAATTCCGAATGACAAGTTTATAAACAATTTTATGGAAAAAGTTTACATATATACTCTCTTCAAACTACTATCTCATTGTCAATATCTCTCTAAAATATTAATTGAGTCAATATCTCCCTCTTAAATTATCAAAACTTGTCAATGTTTTCCAATGACAAAAATATCAAATAAAAAGAGAGGTTTGATGAGGCCTTGGCTCATGTAATTTATGGCCATGGCACAAGTTGGACGACTCTGATTCTTACAAAAGCGCAGGTGGCGTCATATATAGAGGCATATCATGGTGGCAATATTGATATGATGAAAGAACTTTATTGGTGCCCCTATAAAAATTTTGGAATTTAATGACTCATAGATAATGATTTTTTTGCCCAAAAAAAATCATTATTAAGTTAGTGACATTTAAATAGTGACTTCTTCAAAATGACAAAAAGTGCATAAACTAGAATTTAGGTTAATGTCGTTTGAATAGTGAAAATGGTGGGAAATTTTGCCATTTTCAACAAAACAGCACCTTTTAGAAGGTGTTGTTTGAATAGTGAAAGACACCTCCTCAAAAGTACCATTTTGCACTATTCACATGTCGCCTAGTGTAAGGCAACGTGTGAATGGTGTCACCTTCTACAAGATTGAATCAAGGCTAGTAATTGTAAAGCTCAGTGGAGAAAATGGGGCCATTAATATGATAAATGATGGGGAATTGTGTCCATCCGTCAAACAAATTTGAAAACCAAATATTTTGAGTCTTTTAATAGCATCCATTGCAATCTCTTTACAGTTATTTTTTATTATTTTAGAAAGATAATTTAATTATAAGAGTTTAAAATGTCATTTTTCAGCCTTGTCATTTTAACCAAAAAAATAACAAGATGAACAATAAATCTTTAAATATAAAATTTACTATTCACTTATCTATTCATTAAAAAAATATATTTTCTCTCTTCCTTTTTACTTTTCATCTATCTCTCTTTTCTTTTCTTTTCTTTTTCTCTCTCTCTCTCTCAACATTTGGTTTATTTCTCTAGTTTTTTTCCCTCTCAGCATTTGGTTTTTTTTTTTTTCTCAACATTTTGGCAGCCTTTGGCTTCAAAAATTTTGAAAATATGACTGCTAAGATAAGACACAAATTAAAAAATATGACCGTTAGGAAAATTACAAATTTTTAAAAATATTGCTGTTAAAATAAGACAAATATTCTTAAAATAGACCATTAGAAAAATATAAACATTAAAAAATATAAAAGTAGAGAAAAATAAACAAATCTTTGAAAAATAATATTTAAATGAAATAGTAAAAGTAAATTGTTAAAGTAGTGAGACTGAAATGTATGCTATAAAAAGGTGAGTTATCAAAATAATCAAAAATATATTTTTAGTTATTTTGAAGAGTAAAATTTGAAGAAGCTGCTATAAATACTCTAGTTGAAAACCGAATATTTTGACTTTTCCAATTCATAATACGTGTGGAAACTGGGTTTTACGCGTACAGTGGGACATCTATCTAAGTAGCACTAATCTGCATGCATGTCAGTCATTAAGAGGAAAACACATACTAATTAAATTGTAAACATCCATTTACACAAACAATTTAGAATGCGCGTTTGGCGCACGAAGACAGTAACGTACGTGTCCATGGACTTCGTGGCTTGTCCTCTACCACTTGTGTCTCGATCAAACCGCGCGCATAACTAATCAGATTTTTTTGTATTCAAAGCATGCCCCGGTCCACAGTCAATGTAGAAATATTTCAGTATGCAAAGTGAGTCATTTCTTCCGTTATCTTTTGATGATAAAAATTTCTTCCAAATGAGTAGTAGGAAGGAACTTATTTAAAATAGTATTAAATATTTATAAATATTTAAAATATTAAATTTAATGTAAGAGTTTATTTTAGATTACATTTGAGAAATAAAACTTTTAAATTAAAAAGAATTTTTTTGACAAAAGTTTAAAAATTTTGTCAAAACTCCAAAGTGCATTTTTGCCTTTTAGATTTTTTTGACCCTTAAAAGTATTTTTAATTTTTTTACCAAACGATTACTTTTTTCCTCAAATAGACTTTAAGTGTTAAAAGCATTTTTAGGCCTATCAAACGCAATTCCAAACAAACTTTAAGTTAATAAACAGCTATTAATGACGTTAAAAATTTAATATGTATTTTAAATATTTATAGACACTTAATACTATTTTAAATGAGTTGGAGAATATTTCTTTTCTTTTTTTTTTTTTTTTTTGACATGTCCATACAATGGAAGGGGGAGGGGGGACTCGAACTTGTGACATCCGCTTCATTAGGCGTGGTCCACAGCCGATCGAACTACCACTTGGGGACGAGAATATTTCTTTTGAATTGATTTAAATGAAATTTCTGTCCATCTTCCAATAGAAAATAGTTTTTCAGGTTTAGGTGCTTGACCTGATTACCCGACCAGCTCATGTAGAACTGATCAACTTTCATGACTAACTCACATATTTAGAACCTACTAATATTTTTAAAAGCTAAAATAGGGCAGGTAATTAGAAAAGGTTGAATGTTTGAATTCAACATTAGATTTTTCAAGATCATGGACTTTTTAAATAAAAAATGCACCAACACAAACTTAGAACCCTGCTCGAAAAGGTTGAATGTTTGAATTCAACATTAAATGTGAAAAGACCATAAATTCCTTGTTTTTTCAAGGACCAGCTTCTCTCCATTTGCTTCGAAATGGAGAGGACGCCCCCCCCCCCTCAATAAAAAGCCTCTAATATTAATTTTACGCACTGCGCAATGGTTTCCTCAAGATTATTTTTCTTCCTCTCTGCCATTTTCATGCTCGCTGCTCAAGCAGTCTCGCAGTCAGACTTCCTTTATCATTTCTGTATAAACGACAAGGGAAACTACACCGCTAACAGTACTTATGAGGAAAACCTCAATCACCTTCTCCCCTCCCTCTCATCCAACACCGAAATAGACTATGGCTTCTACAACTCTTCTTATGGCCAAAACTCTGATGAAGTACACGCAATTGGACTTTGTAGAGGAGATGTTAACCCAGATGTTTGCCGTGGTTGCCTCAATGACGCTGCGTCTCTTCTCAAGCTGCTCTGTCCCATTCAGAAGGAGGCAATTGGATGGTACGACTACTGTATGTTACGATACTCAAACCGCTCCATTTTGGGCGTCGAGGAAACTAGTTCAAGTTTCTATATGTGGAACGTGAACAACGTATCGGCCACTTACGTGAATCAATTCAACGATGATCTTAGGACCTTGTTGGACAGCCTAAGAAGTGAAGCTGCAGCAGGTGGTTCTCTTCGCAAGTTTGCAGCAAAGAATGGAACTGCACCTGCAGAATTTGAAGCACTATACGGACTTGTGCAGTGCACACCTGACTTGTCTGAAGAAGATTGCAACAGCTGCTTAGTTGGGGCGATTGGAGGTATTCCACAATGTTGTGATGGAAAGCAAGGCGGGCGATGGATCACACCCAGTTGCAATTTCAGGTTTGAGGTCTACCAATTCTATAACTCGACGGCGGCTGTGTCAACCCCATCATCTCAAGTAGCACCACCAGTATCTCCTACTCCACCACTAACCAACACCAATACAACAAAAGGTACGTACCCATATAATGCCTTTGTGCTTTTAGCATAACAAAACAAATTATTGGCTCATAAGATGTTTAAAGTTATTTATGCTACTAAGATTATTTCTCCAGATCCAGAAGTAATGCTAATTCCAAAGTCAACCCTCAAAATCTTCTAATGAGAAGAGATATATGCTTTTTGTAGGGAGCGAGAGCAACACATCAAGGACTGTCATCATTATAATTGTGCCAATCGTTGCTTTTGTTGTACTATTCATCTCTATCTGCATATACTTCAGAGTAAGGAGGAAGCCAAGAGTGAAAATTGAAAGTAAGTAAAAGTTCGGTTTTTTTATTTATTAGTCAAACAACTACGCTTTGTGACTATCGCAGAAGAAGTACTTATAGGCTATTAGCCTATTACAAGTACAAATTTTCCAGCAATTATTAGCTTTAAACGTGATATAATTTGGGAATTTTGATATGTCCGCACAAGAGGGAGAGAGATTCGAACTAGTGATCTCCGCTTCATTAGGCATGTTCTCAACTGAATGAGCTACCTCTTAGAGACCACTTATAAGACACCAATTATTTGGGAATTAAAGTAATCTAAGGTTTGAATTATAAAAGTTCTGACAATAAGTGACTTCCAATAACAAAATGGAATATATATCATTAGTATTGAAAAACCTGTTGCTTTTTTGTGCATACATTTTAAATTGTGTTACTCATTAATAATTATGAATCTAATTTATTCATTTGATTGTTGACTTTCTTTTGTGTAGCTGATGATGATGAAATTAGAAGTGTGGAATCCTTGCAATTTAACTTTGGCACTATTAGAACTGCGACAAATAACTTTTTTGAAGAAAATAAGCTTGGCCAAGGTGGATTTGGAGCTGTTTATAAGGTAATTTGATATAATCTTATGGAGAAGGGTACCATCAATATATATGTGTGTGTAAAAACATGTTAATTCTTGTGGTTACATACACTTCATTATTAATTATGTGTTAACAGGGTAGGCTCTCTGATGGACAAGTTATAGCTGTAAAAAGATTATCAAATAATTCTGGACAAGGAGATCTGGAATTTAAAAATGAGGTCTTATTAGTGGCTAAACTTCAACACCGCAATCTAGTTAGGCTCCTTGGCTTTTGCTTGGAAGGAAATGAAAGACTATTAATATATGAGTTTGTGCCAAATACAAGCCTTGATCACTTCCTTTTCGGTATGTTTGCACATCTCTTTTAGGTAGACAATTTGGTTGAATACACCTCCACATATATATATCTTACTTCATTGAATCATATACTTGCTTGGATTTGCAGATCCAATTAAGCGTTTACATTTGGATTGGCAAAGGCGCTACAAGATTATAGGAGGCATTGCTAGAGGGATTCTTTACCTTCACGAAGATTCTCGACTTCGTATTATTCATCGCGATCTTAAGGCTAGCAACATTCTTTTAGATGCAGAAATGAATCCGAAAATTTCTGATTTTGGCATGGCAAGATTGTTTTTATTGGATCAAACTCAAGGAAATACAAGTAGAATCGTTGGAACCTAGTAAGTATTCCATTGCATTTGGGGAGAGTAGATGTTTAATTACTTTGTACCAAAGAAATAACATCAAAGTTCTAACTAATATTAACTCATTCTTAAAATCTAGGGAAACTATCAATTTTGAAGATAAGTATGGAAAGTTAATATTATTGATGTTGACATGCAGCGGATATATGGCTCCAGAGTATGTTATGCATGGACAATTCTCTGTAAAGTCTGACGTATTTAGTTTCGGTGTTTTAGTGTTGGAAATACTGAGTGGACAAAAGAATAATTGCTTCCGAAATGGAGAGAATGTAGAGGATCTTCTAAGCTATGTAAGTACAATCATACTTGGGAACATTTACCTTGTCCTATAACTGTGGCACCAGTAAATTCACACATGAAAATTATCATAATTATAATAGAACTTTCTGTCTGATATTGTGTTTGCCCATCTAAATCATATATTGCAGGCATGGAAAAACTGGAGAGAGGGGACTGCTTCAAATATTGTGGATCCAACAATGAGGCCAGGCTCGACAACTGAAATTATGAGATGCATCCACATTGCATTATTATGTGTTCAAGAAAATGTAGCTAACAGACCAACCATGGCTTCAGTGGTTCTCATGCTTAATAGCTACTCCATGACTCTTGTAGTACCCTCGGAACCTGCATTTTTTATGCACAGTAACATTGACTCAGAAACAATGTCTCGATGGGAGCAAAGCACACAAGTTATAGAGTCAGATGAAAGATCTAAACGCAACTCTGTCCAAGCCTCAGTAAATGAGGCTTCAATTACTGAGCTCTACCTGCGCTAGTGCTTTGTAGCAAGAAGCTATAAATAAGAGTGTATATTTTGAAATGTTAAACTACTTTGGGACATGATTTTGTAGTCTGTACCATGTAGTATATTAAATTCGTTGTTCCTGTTTGTATGCAGCTACAACTATTTCTTTGATCACAATATTGTCCTTTATAATCAAATGGAACATTTTTCTGCCCGTTTTGGTAGTAGTAGTTGTGTTAGAATATTAATTAAGAGAAATGCTAAGAGTGTCATTCATTGAAAAATAAAAAAATAAAACAATTAATTAAGAGAAATGTAATGAGTACCAATGAATAAGCTACATATCAGTTTAGTAAGCCTATGTTAGCAAAAGAATTAGTACCCCAAGTATTTTCTATTAATTGAATCATTAAATTAATTATTTATATCTATTTAAATTTTTAAAATTACAAATGATTTCCAAACAAAGTCCAGCCCCTATTTCACTGAACCCCCTCGCTTCAACTGACTCGAGGTCTACCTCCCCGGCCACCAACCTTGCCCCTCATGCTCGTGCATCCGAACGTTTTCCCTCTCTGCATGTCTTTATTGGAAAAGGAAAAGGGAGAAGTTCCAGGAAAGTGGAGGTTTAGTTGCTGGATATAAAGGGGACAAAGAATTAAGAATGTGTGGTTAACGTGACAAGTGACGCTTTCCTTTTGTTTCTTTTTTCTTTTTTCTTTTTTCTCTTGCTCTTTTTTGTTTCCAATGCGGCTGGCTTTATTATCTTTAGCTTTAGGTGGGGACTTGCCGGAAGGACTAATTTTCGTCCTAATTGGGTTGATTAGTGGGATAAGACTATGAACTATTTATTCATGAAGAGTTTGAAATGGCGTGCATGAGATATAAATGTGAACATATTTGTTTGTTTGGTAGCAAAACTTGCTTCAAACCACGTACACTCCTCATGTCATCCAAATTTTGGTAGCAAAACCATTTATGACGATTTAGCTCTCCCCCTCTACTGGGCTAATTTGGCCATTGAGTTTTTCTTTTAGCTAGGAAAAAAAATGTAAAATTAGTATTTGTGGGTTTGAGGTTTTGACAAATAACTCATCGAGGGTTAAAACTTGATTAAACAAGATTCCATAGGATAAGCAAGAATAAAAAATAAAAACAAATAGGCCATGTTGGTAAAAAGGTTGATAGAATCCGTTAATGAGGCATATCAGTACTAATAGTCACATTGTAACATATGTCACATCAATACTAATTTTCCGTTTATATATATATACTATTATAAGTGACATGACATGATTTTATTGGCTTTGACGTACATAGTACACAATAAAAACTGTCGCGTTTTGACGGAATTTGACGGCATGACATATACACACACATGCACACACACACACACACACATATATATATTGTGCATACCTCAGGGATTTCTAAGTACATTTGGTTACCACAAATAACTTATTGCAAATCAGATAAACTATAAGAATTAATTGCATGATAATGATCAAAATTGCAAATTTACGAATTATCTTCATGAAAATATATAAAGAAGCCTTCAAAGAATGTGAACTATGATTATATATATATTTAACATATCCACACAAGGAAATGAGGATGGAGAATTTCGAACTAGTGGCCTCCGCTTCATTAGACGTAGTTCACAACCGATTGAACTACTCCTTAGGAACTATGAATGATTGTTTAAATCTAAAGCCATTTTACTCAACACTAGTGTAGGTGTTCAACTAGAAGATGAAGTGATTGAGACTTCTTTAATTAGTTTCAAGGTCATAGATGAGAAGCTGTTAAAGTTATGATTAAATAATTAAATTTACATCTTCTTATAAGTTTAAGCTTTTGGGATAAGTAATAATTTAACATGGTATCAGAGTTAAAAGTCTTAAGATTGAACATTGACTACGTCAATTCACCAATTATTTAAAGAAAGTTTGAGCCCACATGAGGCATGAGGGAGAGTGTTAATCTCTGGCTCACTCCTTGCACCCTCTCTCTCTCTCTCTCTCTCTCTCTCTGCAGAAACAAAGATAGGGTTTGGAACTCAGACGTGTTGTTCTATCCTTGTTGCCTTCTTGGTGATTTACGCACCTCTTTGTTTAGCAAACAATAGAAGAAGCAATGTGAAGTGGAGAAAACAGCAAAGTCACTGCAACTTGTATGAAGGAACTTGGGTGAAGGATGATTCTTACCCTCTCTATGACTCTCTCACAATATGCCCCCACATCCGCAAGGAGTTTGACTGCCAAAAGTACGGCCGCCCTGATAAACTCTATCTCAAGTATAGATGGCAGCCAAATGAACGTGATTTGCCCAGATTTATTTGATGGTCAAGATTTTCTACAGAGGCTTAGGGGGAAGAAGATCATGTTTATAGGGGACTCCGTTAGTCTCAACCAGTGGCAATCTCTACTATGCTTGCTTCATGCTGCTGTGCCTGATTCCAAAGTCATAGAGCAGACAAATGTGTCAATTTCTACGACCACCTTCCTGGACTACGAAGTTTCAGTTATTCTGTTTAATTCTCACTACTTGGTAGACATCGAAGAAGAACAAGTTGGTCGAGTTCTAAAGCTTGATTCTCTGGAGAATGGCGCCTTGTGGAAAGAGATGGATGTTCTGGTTTTCAACACTTGGCTTTGGTGGTACCGTAGAGGACCTAAGCAACCATGGGACTATGTTGAAGATGAGAACAAGGTTGTCAAGGACATGGATAGGATGGTTGCTTTTCGCAAAGGTTTGACAACCTGGGCCAACTGGGTTTATGCAGATGTGGATCCGACAAAAACTAGAGTCATTTTTCAAGGAATTTCTCCTTCTCATTACAATGGGGCTGACTGGGGCGAGCCAGAAGTGACAAACTGCTCAAAGGAGGCAGAGCCTATAAGCGGGTCAACATTCCCAGGTGGTTTGCCACAAGCAGCATTGGTAGTGAAAGATGTGTTAAGCAGAATAAGGAAATCTGTTCATCTGCTTGATATAACAAATCTCTCACAACTAAGAAAAGATGCACATCCTTCCTCTTACAATGGATTCAAGGGCATGGACTGCACTCATTGGTGTGTTGCTGGGGTTCCAGACACCGGGAACCAACTTGTATCTGCTGCTCTGATAGCTAATTGAATTTCTTGAATACACAAACACAGAGAAAGGCCTAATTAGCCATGAAAGCAAAAGTTCTCAAATAGTTTCCTTGATTTGTAACTATTCATCGATTTGATTGTTATTGAAAACAATCATAGGGCTAGATGACAATATATGTAGTAGTTGGAATGGAACATATGATACTTCTTTTCAAATCAAAAAAAAAAAAAAAAAATCACCGACCTCATTTAAATTAAAAATTTCACATGTTGGGTCTCACTTATTAAAAGAGAGTTTAAGCCCACAAGTAAGGGAAAATAATTAAATTTACATTTTTCTATTAGCTTAAACTTTAATTTTAAGATAAATGATAATTCAATAGAAGCCTCTCATAAATTTCTGAGTAAATACCTAGAAGCTTAACTAAATTCCAGTCGGCCATGAAGCCTGGCCACTAACAAAACCTTTTTCTTAAATTAATGGTTACTTTCTCTAGGAATAGCCTTTTCATGACTACAATCAAAGTATTGTGTGTGGGGTCATACGTGTGGAATGATCCCCTTGTTTCACATGCATGCACGATGACAATTGACAAAACAAGTCTCCGATGGCTGCTATAGCTAGCTGTTGCCATTTTATGGAAAAACGAATAAATAATACTTTTTGAAGAATCTTGCCCACAGAAATTGGATGAGTCAGTTTAGCTAGCTATGATAATTTGGAAAAAAAATTAGGCTATTTCATATGTTGCTTGAATTTAATTCGTTTCAGAAATGTGATATTGACAGGATCAAGAGCAACATTCGACCTTGAGTCAGAAAAAAACAATCTTGAAATTATGGAGGTGCATGCATCCATAAGTACAATATATAAGTGCTAGAGATCAAAACAAATGAATTCAGAAAAATTTCTAAATTGATGTGGCAAAGGTTTTTAAATTTTAAAAAAAAAAATTGTAATTCTCTGATCTTCTTTGTCTGTCACTCACGGTCTGCCACGTCAGTTTGAAAAAAAATTTGAGTTCATTTGTTTGGTTCTCTAGCCCTTCTCATATCTTAAGCTCTCAACTATATATGCCACTTAGGACTTAAAAAAAAAAAAGACATGATAAGTGTGTGAAATTAATTAAAATTAAATATGAGGACCCTTCAAAAATAAATAAATAAATATGAGGAAAATCAGGAAAATATTACAGGTGGGGTTATACCAATTAATTCCTCCAATATGGAGTTGATTATTCAAATTTAATATTTAAGAAGTAATTATAATTAATTAATGAGCCAGTAATTATTATTATTATTATTATTCCACTTCCACATATATTAAATTAATACAAGTATTGCTGGTCAAAATTAGGATGCTTCCTTCATGTAATTAGGATGCTTCCTTCATGTTTCGCATACAAATTTTCTTACTTCGTTAATTGTTTAAGTTGTTACGGAGGCTCACTCTCCTCGATAAAAAGCATTTTATAATCTTCAAGTCCTAAAGCTAGCTTGCCAGTTGACAGAGCAAAAGACAATGGTTTCCTCTAGGATTGTTTTCTTCCTCTATGCCATTTTCATATTCAGTGCTCAAGCAGTACTCCCGCAGAGCCTTACCCCTCGCTGTTCAAACGACAAGGGAAACTACACCGCTAATAGTAGTAGTACCTATGAGGCAAACCTCAATGACCTCCTCTCCTCCTTCTCATCCGACACCAAACTCGACTACGGGTTCTACAATTCCTCTTATGGCCAAAACTCCGACCAAGTATATGCAATCGGACTTTGTAGAGGAGATGTTAACCCTGATGTTTGCCGTGGCTGCCTCAAGAACGCTACTTCTGCTCTCAAGCAGCTCTGTCCCAATCAGAAGGAGGCAATTGGATGGTACGACTACTGTATGTTACGCTACTCAAATCGCCCCATTTATGGCGTCCTGGAAACTATTCCAGAATTCGTTTTGTGGAACCCGGAAGACATGCCGGCCAATTACGTGGATCAGTTCAACGATGATCTTAGGACCCTGATAGAAAGCCTATTAAGCCAAGCTGTAGCAGGCGATCCTCTTCTTAAGTTTGCAACAGGAAATAGATCCGTACCAAACTTTAAAACATTATACGGACTTGTACAGTGCACACCTGATTTGTCTGAGAAAGATTGCAGCGATTGCTTACGTGGGGAGATTGAATATATTCCAGTATGTTGTGATCGGAAGCGAGGTGGGCAAATCAATAGACCCAGCTGTAAGCTCAGGTTTGAGGTTTACCAGTTCTATAACTACTCGACAGCGGCTGCGTCAAAAAAAGGTACGTAACCATATATGAAATTAAGGGATCATATATAAGATGTACATGTTGGAGCTTATGTTAAAATTATTTTATGCGAGTCCAACTCTCAGAATCTTCTAATGATCAAGAATGGATTTATGACTGTTGCAGGGAGCGAGAGCAACACAACTAGCATTATAATTGTGCCAACTGTTGTTTTTGTGGTAATAGTTATCGGCTTCTGCATATATATCAAATTGAGGAAGCCACGGCAGAAACACGACGGTAAGTACCTTAAAGAGTAAACATTTTTTATCACACAATAATGATGTGTTAGTGCTAATTAATTTTTTTTAATTCTTTTTAATAAATATTAGTTTAAAATTTTATTAGAACTATTACGTCATTATTGTAAAATAGTTGTAAGATAAAATTGTAGTATAAAGCATTACTCTATTTTAAAGCGTTTAACTTGTTCCATATGTGAAGTTGTTGATCACGAAAATAGAAGAGCTAATGATGCAGCACAAGAAGAGATTTACCCACAAAATATATTAACACCAGAAGATAAAAAATCTGGCATCACACCCGTTGAATCCTTGCAATTTGACTTTGGCACTATTAGAGATGCGACGGATAACTTTTCTGAAGAAAATAAGCTCGGCCAAGGTGGATTTGGTGTTGTTTACAAGGTAACTTGATATAATCGTATGGTATGAGGAAGGGTACCATCCATATTTATCTGTCAACACATATTAACTTCCAAATTCCTTGTGGTTACATGCATTTTGTTGTTATATATTAACAGGGTATGCTCTCTAATGGACAAGTTGTAGCAGTTAAAAGATTGTCAATGAATTCTGGACAAGGAGATTTAGAATTTAAAAATGAAGTCTTATTAGTGGCTAAACTTCAACATCGGAATCTAGTCAGGCTCCTTGGCTTCTGCTTGGAAAAAAATGAAAGTCTTTTAATATATGAATTCATGCCAAATACAAGCCTTGATCACTTCCTTTTCGGTATGGTTGCCCTTTTCTTTTTCTTTTTTTAATTTTTTTACCTCATACTGTATTCATAATATATCTTATTTGAGTGCACCTCCTCGTATTTTACTTCATTGAATCATATAGTTTGTTGGACTTGTAGATCCAATCAAGCGTGCACATTTAGATTGGGTAAGGCGCTACAAGATCATAAAAGGCATTGCTCGAGGGATTCTTTACCTTCATGAAGATTTTCAACTTCGTATTATTCATCGTGATCTTAAGGCTAGCAACATTCTTTTAGATGCAGAAATGAATCCAAAAATTTCAGATTTTGGCATGGCAAAACTATTTTTATTGGATCAAACTCAAGGAAATACAAGTAGAATTGTTGGAACCCGGTTAGTATTGTAGTAGGGAAGAGCTGATGTTTACTTTCTACCTGCTATTTAACTCATTTCGAAAAACAGAGCAAAAATAGCAATTTTGAAGCCAAGTATGGAAAGCTCTATTACCATATCCAAATTAAACTAACATTATTGATGTTGACATGCAGTGGATATATGGCTCCAGAATATGCTATGTATGGACAATTCTCTACAAAGTCTGATGTCTTTAGTTTTGGTGTATTAATATTGGAAATTGTAAGTGGGAATAAGAACAATTACTTCCGAAATGAAGAGAATGTGAATGATCTTCTAAGCTATGTAAGTACAATCATACTTGGATACGTTTCCCTTTACCTATTTCTGTGACAGGCAAATTAACACATTGGGATTATCATATTTATAATAGAACTTTATGTCTAATATTGTGTTTAATTTGCCTATCAAAATCATATGTTATAGGCATGGAAAAACTGGACAGAGGAGACTGCTACAAATATTGTAGATCCAACAATAAGGACAGGCTCAGAAATTGAAATTATGAGATGCATCCATATTGGATTACTATGTATTCAAGAAAATGTAGCTGATAGACCAACCATGGATTCAGTGATTCTCAATCTTAATAGCTACTCCATCACTCTTCCAGAACCCTCGCGGCCTGCACTTTTTATGCCCAGTAACACTGACTCAGAGACAACATCTCAATGGGAGCAAAGCACACTGATTACAGAGTCAAATGAAATATCTAAAGGCAACTGATCTGCTCAAGTCTTAGCAATTGAAGCTTCAATTATTGAGGTTTAAGTGTTTGTGGAAAAGCCTACAATTTAATTTGTATTTGTTTCGTGTTAATGACATGCAGAGTGCTAATTAGATGACCCACTGTGAAACTTGTTTGGTTTCTAACACAAAGGAAGCTTAATTAACAGAGAGAGAGAGAGACGAGCTCCCAAAAATTTGTTTCTCATATAACACTTGGCAAAAAGGAAAAAATAATGTGAAATTAGTATGTTTTCAAAACATTAGGGCTTAAAAATAATTAAAACAAGCCTACGACACTAAAAAAACTGCTCAAATTATTTTTAAAATCATTTAAAATGTCTTAATAGAGACCAAAAAAAAGGCCCAAGAAATTAAAATAGGCCAAAAAGACCCATTACTTAATATATAGATAGCAGATAATAATCGCAACAACCTCGTGGTTGTAATTAGTAAAAAATGAATCAAATGATGTGGACACGGATATCTAAAAATAATATCCTCAATTTGCAGATAACTGCATTTACATCAGCATGTATACCCCTATTTTTCAGGTTGCTAGTGATTTTGGCTTTTGATAGGATATTTAACCGTGGTTGTTAAATGAGTTCATTTGGTCACTAAGTTTTTTTTTAATTGAGATTCATTTGGCCACAATGTTTTTCTTTTATCTCACTCTTGTTCTCGAGAGCTCTGATCTTCTCTTTTTCTTTTTGGCTTCCCATTTACCTCTCTTTGGCTTCTCTTTTTCTTCTTTTGTTTCTTTGTTTTTATTTTTATTTTATTTTTTTTGGGTCATCGGCTTGTGGGAAATTACATGGAAGATGTCCGAGGAAAAGTGTAAGAAACCCTGGTTTTTGTTTTTATCTTTTTAACATATATATAAAGAATTTCAAAAATTACGGATTTGAAATCTAGACATTCAAAATCCAATACTTTGAAATCCAAAATCCAAACTTGCCGGTGTAACTTTAGACAAAGGGAATAGTTTTGACTGTTTCCACGGTGACAATTGACTGGCTAACATCAGCGGCCGGCCCGCCACAGGTTTCCATAATGTCATTATGAGTGAAACAGAAAAGTTATCTTCCTAAGTTGAAGTAGTCAAAGGTTGCCTCCAATAACATTATTATTTCACTTGTTTTCTCATACATGAGAAGATTATTTTCTCGTATAGATTATCTGCCATAATTAGGTATATGTTCATGGACACATTTTCTGTTGAAGCCTGGGAGGGATAATGTTTTTCTTCCAGAAAGCCTTCTTTTTTCTATTACTTGCAGGATGTTCACTTATGAGCTCCATTAATTCCCAGCCAACCTATAATTACCACTATTGTCTAGATCAATCCAACGAAACCCCCGACACCTCTTTTCGATCAAACCTCTCAGTCCTGTTGGATTCTTTATCCTCTGAAGCTTCCCAAAACAGCAGCTTCTACAACGATACTTCTAATGGCATCTACAGCCTCTTCCTCTGCCGAGGTGACGTTAACAGCAGTATCTGCCAAAGCTGTGTCAGCTATGCGACTCAGGATATCACAAGTCGGTGTCCATCTAATAGAACAGCCACCATAGGGTTCGATCAATGCATGTTAAGGTACTCCAATACTAATTTCTTCGGAGTGGAACAGACATTGCCGGAGCTGCTCGCGTGGAATACTATCGGGAATACCACTTCACCTGATGAAGCTAATTTTGGAGCACTAGCTCTAATGAACGGACTAATAGATGAAGCTTTAGGAACAGATATGTTGTTCAAGGCAGGTAACCGGGCTGTGGGTAGTGGGTCTGAGATTAGGTATGGGTTGGTGCAGTGTACTAGAGATATCAATACTACTTCATGCAGCAATTGTTTGGGACAGTTGATGAATGACGCCAATCAGTGTTGCCAGCAGAAGCAAGGGTGGCGCATTTTGGCCCCAAGTTGCAATATAAGGTATGAGAACTACTTATTCTTTCAGAAACCACCTGTGCCGCCATCGCCCCAACCTGTGCCTGCAGCACCACAGCCACTGCCCGATAATGGTAAGGCCCCTACAAAATTTGGATTAATAAATATGAGCAAGTAAGCCAACTTTTCGATCAGTGCTTTTGAGTTTAAAGAAATAATAATCATCTTAATACCTTTTGATCATAAAGTACTAGTATTAGAAAATCAAATGATAAAGACCTTAGTAGATCTAAGAAAATCAGTTGACAGGGGCTGATTGGTATAAGAAATTTGGATATGTTGTGAATGTGTTACGTCCTTGCCAAACACTGGTTAGGGCATTTGTATTTAAAAGTAAATCAGTAACAAGAGATTGAAATGATTACAAGTTGTATTTTATATAAACAGTACATAAGAAAAGCCGTACACAGATTCTCATCCAAGATTTGAACATGAATGTTTTGCATCCTAATCATGATTGATATCTTGAGCTTCTGAATTCATCTCGATCTTATCAGTAGTAGGAGTCGCTGAAGTGGATATATCTCTAACAATTGGAAAAATAAACAGATGATATATGACAATTAAGGATAACAAGAGTCTTCAGAACTGGGGAGTTATTAGGACAAAGGAGCTCCATAAACATTCACTGAAGCTGGCAAACTTGAATGTAGTAGAAGTTCTCCCTTATGTTTGATTTAGAACTTGCATTTATCAGGCAAATTTAGTGGTATTCCCCATTCACTGCTAGGAACCTTCATGAAATACTGAATCCATCATTTCTACTGAGTGGTAACAATGACACTTGCAAAAGGGGGTGCTTG
The DNA here is from genome assembly GCA_006937295.1 of Carpinus fangiana. Lineage (NCBI taxonomy): Eukaryota > Viridiplantae > Streptophyta > Magnoliopsida > Fagales > Betulaceae > Carpinus > Carpinus fangiana. The sequence continues at coordinate 36,374,654 of CM017326.1, read as the reverse complement.
TGGATTTGTCTAACTTGACACTATTTGTGCAGGCTATATCCATATATTAATTGATGTATCTTTGTTTTAAGATATTGTAAGCAAACTTACAGTTGTATTGTATGATGAGACAGGAGGCGGGGGAGGGAAGAATACAACAAAGATCGTAATCATTACTTTATCATCAATTGCTGTAGTTGCGGCCCTCATGGGTTTTTGGTACTCATATTCATCCTTTGACAGGAGGAAAAGAAAAGAAGGTAGATTACGTGCTACTCAAGGGGAAACGAGCCAATTAATTCTATTTGATTTGTACTTCTAGACTGCCACTAATTCTAAATCTAATTTGTTACTCAGAAGGGGATATGAGCAAAGCAAGTATGTTGGGAAACTGGGAAGGTTCACATACAATAGGAGGTATCCATGACAGGGATCAAGACAACAGTGGAGAAATGCATTACTTCAATTTAAGTACCATGCTGGCTGCTACAAATAATTTTTCTGATGCAAATAAACTTGGAGAAGGTGGTTTTGGACCAGTTTACAAGGTTAAAAGACTGACTAGTTTTTTGGTCACATGCATTTTTGGAAATTATTGTATAATTTGCATTTGAAAATAACAAATAACAAATAGCAATAGTTGAGGATCAATGGCATCTAAAGATTGCTGTTATAATTTGGTTTTAGAAGGAGAAATGAACTACAAGTGAACCCTAATGTTGTGACAGATAGCAATGTGTGTCTACCATTACCATGTGATAAATCCTCTTTGGTTGAGAAAGTTTAAATTGCTTCCAGGGAAAGCTGATTGATGGGAAGGAAATAGCAGTTAAAAGGCTTTCAATGAAATCTAAACAAGGTCTTGAAGAGTTCAAGAATGAAGTTTGTTTAATTGTCAAACTTCAACACAAACATCTAGTGAGGCTCTTGGGATGCTGCTTGGAAGGAGGCGAAAAGCTTCTAGTCTATGAGTACATGGCCAACACTAGTCTTGATACCTTCCTGTTTGGTTTGCTCTCTCTCTCTCTCTCTCTCTCTTCCCCAATACCAAGGCACAAATCTCCTATCTGAGACAACTATTTGCCTTCATGTTATTACAAATTTACAATGCAGATCCAAAAAAAAGTGGAATACTAGATTGGGCTAAGCGCACAAACATTCTCAATGGGATCGCTAGGGGCCTTCTATATCTACATGAAGACTCTCGACTCAAAATCATCCATAGAGATATGAAAGTAAGCAACGTATTGTTAAATGATGACATGAATCCAAAGATATCAGATTTTGGCACTGCTAGGATTTTTTATGGCAATCAAATAGAAGCCAACACTAACAGAGTCGTGGGTACATAGTAAGTCATTCCTCTTGTGTACATGTGTTGGGGTGGCTCATTCCTTATGAACATCTTTGTTTTGCAAATCCTGTTTGGATGTCACTTTTCCTCTTAATGATAGTATATCACATCTAGAACAGTTCTGGTTTCATTTCTTCAACTGCTTGAAGCCATAAATCATAATATTTTCTCCAACAGCGGATACATGGCGCCGGAGTACGCAATGGAAGGGCTATTTTCAGTAAAGTCCGATGTTTACAGCTTTAGAGTTTTAATGCTAGAAATCATAAGTGGGAAAAAGAATGTGGGCTTCTATCATCCAGAGCATGCAGAAAGCCTTCTCCCACATGTAAATCTCTTTTTATTTTCATCTGTATCTTTAGTTCAGATATGAAGTTTTTGTTTACTGCATTGATATAATTAAAAACAATATAAAACAGGCATGGCGACTATGGAATGAAGGCAAAGGACTGGAGTTGATAGATCAGACCTTAGTCGACACTTGTCCTGGAAGTCAGGCCCTGAGATTGATCCATATCGCATTATTATGTGTTCAGGAAGATCCCAATGAAAGACCTACAATGTCAATGGTCGTCCTCATGCTTGGAAGCAGCTCGATAAATCTTCATCGTCCATTACCACCTCCATTTTCTTTCGGTAGATCTATCTTAGCTGATCAAACTTCAACAACTGTGGCCAGGGTAGGATTTTTCGCATCTGATCAATACTCAACAGGTGCTTCTATCCAGTCAAGAGATTAACTGGAGTATATATGCTGTTCCATCCATCCACTTAAAAACATGAACTTTCCATTTTGATTACAGAATTTCCTTCCTATCAGGGGATGCATCATTTTCCTGCAAATACTACAGGGAAGGAACTATAGTGCTTCTATAATCATATCCTACTGCTATTCTTGAAATAGATTTTTCTGTAAATATATTTGCATACGAAGAGAAACAACATAAATTAGCATATAAACCAAATTATAGAAAACAAATTCAGACATAAAGTAAATGACTACTGTCCCCAAAGGAGGACTTCATCTTCATATTTTACACTAGAGTCTGTTCTGGATCGGTGGTTGCAAGTGCATCCAGACTCTCTAACTCTCTACATTATAATAAATAAATAAATAAATCAAAGTTTTTAAATTTCCCCACTGCTCATTTTGTGCTTGTACTCCAGAGTCACCGAAAGAGAGAGAGAGTGAACCGAGAGAAACCGAGAGAGTTAGAGGGTTTTCTGGCAGTGAGTGGTACGACAGGGAGCAAGGTGGATGAGCTACCATCGTGGTGCTGTGGGCAGCGCCTGGAGCGGTGGACCTCAGCCCAACTCCGGCTAGCTCTGTAGTTCGGTCTCTGAGCTTCCTCTGTTTCCAAGCAAAGGGAAACACGTTTTGGTAGGTAAATCTCTTCCCTTGATTCCAATAATAGGAATTCGTGGTTTTAGTGTTTGACTTTCCTGATTTAGGGTTTGAATTTTCATGGCCGATTGTGGTTTGAAATTGGGATGTCCCTGTTCTTGATTTGGGGACTTCGGTTATGGCTTGGGAAAAACCGAATGGTTAGGTCATGGCCCATGTGTGTTTTGATTGCGGGTTTTGGTTGTTGTTGGGTCTAGACTCTAGAGTGATGGTGTTGAAATTTCGGGTTTCGGTTCTTGGGTCTTCAATTATGGCTCTTTCCCCACTCATATAGTCATATTGCTCATTGGCGTAGCAGGGGTGAGTAAAACTATCTGATTACAGACTATCCATCATCACCAAACCGCCATCGATTGCCTGCCGCCTTTACTGACTTTTGGTTATCGGTAGTCGAAATAAAAATTTATACCGATATCGGTAACCAAACTGAATCGAACCAAAAGTAAATTAACCAAAAGACGTAACCACCAAAGTATGGTAGGGCAGTGTATTAATATGTTCTCATTTAATTTTATCCATATTAGTGACAATTTATAATCATCTAAGATGATAGATGAATATGTTAAGGGTGTTTGTAAACATGTTAAAGAAACACTTGTTTAGCCCTAAAAAAACCATTTGAACCCAAAATCAACCCATTTGGGACTCCGCTCATAAAATTAGATTTGCCCCAAAAATCACTCCTTTGGCCCAAAATGATATTTGGCCCACAAAAGTTAACCAACTTAATTTACTTTCGACTTAACTGAGTGACAATTAATCAACTTTACTAAATTAATCAAAATTTTCGAAATTAATATATATAGGCATAAAGTCAGTTAATTAATCGATTTAACTGACCTTGTCGATTCAGTAGGTGAAAATAGGTCTACTAACACTAATTTACCGATACCAGGCCCTAATTAGCACCCGAACCAGCTCTTCAGCCTCTGACTACTTGCTCTTGGAGCCCGTTTTCCTCTTGGGTTGGGTTGGGTTGGGTTGGGTTGGGTTGGGACGCAAGAGATGAATCTCTTCAGAAGAGGCCATCATATCTAATGGCTTTTGAGTGAGTTTTAATAATAAATTATTATTATTACTATTATTATTTTGAGAATTTTCTAATGTTTAATGCAAACGCCATGAAATTTGTTGGTGCGGCACTTCTAAAAATAAAAATAAAAATAGGATGAGCTTCTAACAACAAATTTATAACAAACTAAAATAATGTTAAAATAATTACAAATAACAAGAAATTGGTCAAATAAGTGACTCAGTCATATCAAGGACCAAGCAAAACGGCTAGAGAAACAAAGGAAACACATATATCTAGACTCACAATCACCGGAATTCAAATATCCTGACAAACATTTCTGAAGTCTTATTCTCATGCTTTAAATAGTAATATACATGAGATCGAGACCGAAGTGGTAGAGGGCAAATTAGACGAGGCAAAATAAATTCGACAGGATTTCCAGAACATCTCTAAAATAATTGAAAAAAACAAAGCATTGAAATCCCATGGTCAATGATGTCCCACTACGGGAGGAAGGGATCTCCCTGTTTCACACGCATCCAAGATGACAAAACGAGAGAGTCCCTAATAATGGCTGCTGTTGCCAATTCTATGGTCAATCTTTTTCTTTTCTTTTTTGTATATTCTTTCTTGTAAACATATATGGAAAATCGCATACATAATACTTTTTAGTTTGATTCAGTTAAGCTATAATATTTGGAAGAATTATTAATATGAATTAATTCTATATAATTTAATCCTTTTGTTTGGGCAAAAATAAAGGAGCTTTTTTTTTATATATAAATATAATTTTTCAATCCTAAAATATAACACGGTTGCAATGTACCATAAAATTTAGAAAAATGTTTGTTTTCGTTTTCTTACATATCTCTTATTCATCTTTCTACAAGAGAGATGCAAATTCACAACTATTGAATCTGCGAAAATCAATAATTAATGGTAGACAGTTAATGTCAGTTCAATCGCAGTTGGTAAACGGTAAACGGTTAATCTGCCAATCCGATCACCCCTAAATCGCATACTCTAGTGCCAAAGAAAAAATTAAAATATATATACATTAGTGTTCCCAAACCGAAACCGAAGTGCAGACTGCACATACATGTTCTAGCATTTGGAAGACAATTAAATTATTGAAATTAATTAACTATAGAGTTTTATCCTTCATCTTTTTTTGGTCAAAATTAGATTACGGATATTTATTAATAGCACGAGTCTCTATAACAAAAACAAATCATACAGATATCTTCAATTTTAGAGATAATGTAGATTAATAGCCTCTTTTAGGTTTGTGTTGGTGCCATTTTTTAAGACTCTTTTGAAGTCATGTTGAATGGAAACATTCAACCTTAAATTTCTAATTAACTTATGATCATATATTTTAGCTTCAAAATATATTAACAGGTTTTTAATTATTATTATTATTATTTTTTGGTAATTTTTAAATATTTGAGTCTGTCATGAAAGTTGACCAGTGCAATGTTAGCTAATCGGCCCTTTCATTGCACGCTTAAATATTTCTACATCGACTGAGCCGCTGAGGGGTTTGAAGGGTTTCTCATGCTTTGAAATTTGAATACTAATCTGGTGTAAGTTTGACCGAGACAGAAGTGGAAGAGGACGAGCCACGTTGCCTAAACTCATTTGCCCACCCTGTCGTCAATGGACGCGTTACTGTCGACGTCGTGCTTTCTTAATTAGGAGGTGTTTGTTAAACATCTGCATATTCTCCCGAGTTCTATTACACTATATTGTTTTGTATTGTTCACGTATTAAAATAAAAAAATAAAAAAAATTAATTAATTAATATGAAAAAATTAAAAAGTGGTATTAAAAATTAAAAAAAATTATTTTGTAATGATTTTTTTTATTTGAATAATAAATGATGTGATATAAAAAATAAATTATTTGATATATATATATTTTTTAAAAAAATAATAATAATAAAGTAAATAGTATAATGAAATGTGAGAGAATGTATAATAATGAGATGTTGTTTAACAAACAATGGTTAAATGGGTCATCCGGTCAAAATATTCATATTTCATAGGACAGTACTTATTTTATTTTAATATTAAATGCATTTGCAACCTGGACCGCTAGCAGCTAAGAGAATATGGATGGTTTAATATTATAACCCCGTTGATTCCATTAATAAATTAGAGTAGTGATTTATGTCATGCCGGCTTTCTTTTAAAATAATTAAATTTTATTAAATATTTTTATTATTACTATTTATTATTGTTTTAATAATATTTAATTATTAAAAAAAAGCCGGCGCACGCCAGCATGACATAAATCATTACTCAATAAATTATGTTGATGTTGACCATTAAGGAATATAGAATTGAATTCCGCTTTGCACAAAATTTCCTTATGCCGGCTTTTTTTTAATAATTAAATATTATTAAATTTTTTTATTATTACTATTTATTATTTTTTTAATAATATTTAATTTTAAAAAAAAAATCGGCTCACACCAGCATGACATAAATCA
>CM017326.1:36257690-36367630 GCA_006937295.1 Carpinus fangiana | reverse complement strand
TTTTTTTTCTTTTTGGTAAAGTCCACATATGCCCCCTCAAACTATTATCCAATTAACAATGTCTCTCCCAAATTTTCAATTGTGACAATATACCTCCAAACTATCAAAACATTGTCAATGTCCCATTCTAAGGCTAGCAAAAAGATAAAAATGCCCCTACATATCTTTCAATAAGACAAAAATACCCCTATAAATTCAAAAAATAATTTTTTTACTTTTTTCATAAACGCAAATTTTAATTTAAAAAGAACAATTTTTTCAAAAAATATATATTTTTTATATATTTTTTTTAAAAAACGAATATTTTTATTTAAAAGAACTATTTTTTTAATTTTGTTTTAGAAAAAGAAAAATTTTATTTTCTTAAATGAAAATTGTTAATTTTTTTAAACCATAAATTTTTATTGTAAAAAGTTATAAAACAAAAACAAAAATGTTCATTTTTTATAACAAAAAAATCGAAATTTTTTAATTGACAATTTATGGTAGTTTAGGAAGATATTGTTAATTGGATAGAAGTTTGAAGGGTACGCAGACTTTGCTTTCTTTTCTTTTTTTCATTTTTTTAGGAGATCACCTTTTGAAAAATCACCGGGGATCGCCTTGATGGCAACCCGTTTAACATGGATGCTACTTCTATATATTCTTTTTGAGGATGTACATACCCGAATTTATAATGTTTCTTAAACTTTTAATTGAAGTAATATTTTTTAGATTATTAAACCCTTATTCACTTAATCATTAATATTTAACTGAAGTAAAGGTCAAACGCGTTTATGACTCAGAAAAACTGACAAGTTATCTACCTAATATTTAGTAAGTAGCCCAAATAAATGATTAATTATGGAAGTTGAAGAAGCTACTCCAGTCTCCAGCATATGTTCATATTAGAAGAAAACAAAGCATATGTTCATGGACCAATTTTCTGTTGAAATCTAGGAGGGACAATGTTTTTCATCCAAAAAGCTGTCATTTTTCTATTATTTGTAGGCTGTGCGCTTATGAGCTCCATTGATTCCCAGTCAATCTACAATTACCACTTTTGTGAAAATCAATCTAACAATTCCTCCGACGCTTCTTTCGAATCAAACCTCACAGTCCTGCTGGGTTCTTTATCCTCTAAAGCTTCCCAAAACATCAGCTTCTACAACGATACCTCTAATGACATCTACGGCCTCTTCCTCTGCCGAGGTGATGTTAACACTAGTACCTGCCAAAGCTGTGTCAGCTATGCGACTCAAGATATCATAAGTCGGTGTCCATCTAATAGAACTGCCATCATCTGGTTCGATCAATGCATGTTAAGGTACTCCGATACTAATTTCTTTGGAGTGGGGGAGACATCGCCAGCGCTGTTCATGTGGAATATCGGGAATACCACTTCACCTGACGATCCTAATGATGATGCACGAGCTCTAATGTCCGATCTAATAGCAAGAGTTCAAGGAACAGAAACGTTGTTCCAGGCAGATGACCGGTCTGGGGAAATTAATGTGTCTGAGGTTAGGTATGGGTTGGTGCAGTGTACCAGAAATATCACTTATACTGTATGCAGCATATGTTTGAATTACTTGCTGACTGAAGCCTATAAGTGTTGCGAAGCGAAGAGAGGGTGGCGCGTTTTGGCCCCAAGTTGCAATATAAGGTATGAGAACTACTTATTCTATGAGCAACCAACTGTGCCACCACCGCCACCGCCATCGCCACAACCTGTGCCCGCAGCACCACAGCCACTGCCCGATACTGGTAAGACTAGTTCAACTTTTCTGGTCCCTCCATAATTTGGACTAATAAAACTATATATGCATGTAATCCAACTTTAGATCAGTGCTTGAGTTTATGGAAGAAATTACCATTTTAACATCTTTCGATCATAAATCACCATATTTTTTATTCTTCAAATGATGAGGACCGTAGTAGATCTAAGAAAATCAGTTGACAGGGCAGATGGGAAAAATAAACAGATGATACAAAGACAATTAAGAGGCTAAGAAAAGATTCACTGAATCTGGTATACCTGAATGTAGTAGAAGTTCTCCCTTATGTTTGATTAGAACTTGTTACATTTATCTGGAAAATTTAAAGTTTTCCACATTCACAGCTTGGAACCTTTATGAAATACTGAATCCATCATCTCTTCTGAGTGATAAAAAAAGACCCTTGCAAAAAGGGGGTGCTTATGGATTTGTCTTCTTTGTCACTATTTGAGCAGGCCATATCCCTATATTTATTGATTTATATATCTTAGTTTTAAGATATTGTAAGCAAACTTACAGTTGTATTGTATGATGAGACAGGAGGAGGAAACAATACAACAAAGATCGTAGTCAGTACCGTATCATCAATTGCAGTAGTTGCGGCCATCTTGGGTTTCTGGTATTATTCATCCTTTCGCAGGAGGAAAAGAAGAGAAGGTAGATTACATACTACTCAAGGGGAAACAAGCCAACTAATTCTATTTGATTTGTACTTAATTATAGACTGCCACTAATTTTAAATCTATTTAATTTGATACTCAGAAGAGGGAATGAGCCAAGCAATTATGTTAGGAAACAGGGAAAGTTCACAGTCAATAGACTTCATGGACCAAACTATCCATGCCAGGAATCAAGACAACGGTGGAGAAATGCATTACTTCAATTTAAGGACCATGCAGGCTGCTACAAATAATTTTTCTGATGCAAATAAGCTTGGAGAAGGTGGTTTCGGCCCAGTTTACAAGGTTAAAATTAAGGCTGACTAGTTTGTTTTTTGTCAGATGCATTTTTTGGAAATTATTGTATAATAATTTGAATTTGAAAAATAGCAATAGTTGATGAGGATCAATGGCATCTAAAGATTGAATAGTTTTAGAAGTATAAACTAACTATAAGTGAACCGTAATGTTGTGACAGAGATAGCATTAATATATATATGTCTACCATTAGCATGTGATAAATTTTCTTTGGTTGAGAAAGTTTAAATTGCTTCCAGGGAAAGCTGATTGATGGAAAGGAAATAGCAGTTAAAAGGCTTTCAATGAAATCTAAACAAGGTCTTGAAGAGTTCAAGAATGAAGTTCTGTTAATTGTCAAACTTCAACACAAACATCTAGTGAGGCTCTTGGGATGCTGCTTGGAAGGAGGTGAAAAGCTTCTAGTCTATGAGTACATGGCCAACACTAGTCTCGATGCCTTCCTGTTTGGTTTGCTCTCTCTCTCTTTCCCAATACCAATTCACAAATCTTCTATGAATCTGAGGTAACTATTTACCTTCCTGTTATTACAATGCAGATCCAGCAAAAAGTGGAATACTAGATTGGGTTAAGCGAATAAACATTCTTAATGGGATCGCTAGGGGCCTTCTATATCTACATGAAGACTCTCGACTCAAAATCATCCATAGAGATATGAAAGCAAGCAATGTATTGTTAGATGATGTGATGAACCCAAAGATATCAGATTTTGGCACTGCTAGGATTTTCGAAGGCAATCAAGTAGAAGCCAACACTAACAGAGTCGTGGGTACATTGTAAGTCATTCCTCCTATGTACATCTTGACAGGGGTGGGGTGGTTCATTCTTATTTGCACATTTTTGTTTTGCAAATCCTGTTTGGATGTCACTTTTCCTCTTACTGACAGTATATTACATCTAAAACAGTTCTGGTTTCATTTTCTTCAACTGATAGAAGGCATATGTTGCTTAATTTTTTCTCCAATAGTGGATACATGGCGCCAGAGTATGCAATGGAGGGACAATTTTCAGTAAAGTCCGATGTTTACAGCTTTGGAGTTTTAATGCTAGAAATCATAAGTGGGAAAAAAAATATTGGCTTCAATCACCCAGAGCATGCAGAAAGCCTTCTCTCAGCTGTAAGTCTCTTCTTTTCATCTGTATATTGACTTCAGAATCTTCAAATATGAAGTTGTTTATTTACCGCATTGATATAACTAAAAACAATATGAAACAGACATGGCGACTATGGAATGAAGGCAAAGGACTGGAGTTGATAGATCAGACCTTAGTCGACACTTGTCCTGGAAAAGAGGCTCTGAGATTGATCCACATCGCATTGTTGTGTGTTCAGGAAGATCCCAATGAAAGACCTACAATGTCATTGGTCGTCCTCATGCTTGGAAGCAGCTCGATAAATCTTCCTCGGCCATTACCACCTCCATTCTCTGTAGATAGATCTATCTTATCTGATCAATCTTCAACAACTGGGGCCAGGGCAGGATTTTCCACATCTGATCAATATTCAACTGGTGCTTCTATCCAGTCAAGAGATTAACTGGAGTATATATGCTGTTCCATCCATCCACTTAAAAACTTGAATTTTCCATTTTCCTGCAATTACTACAGGGTATAGAACTGTAGTACTTCTATAATTAACCATATCCTACTTCTGTTCCTGTAATAGTTGTTGCAGTAAATATAGTTGCATACGAAGAGGAACTACCTTATTAAATTAGCACATATACCAAATTATACAAAGCAAATTCACACATAAAGGAAATGACTAGTGTCCCCAAATAAGTGACGAATTTTATGAAATGAGTTTTGAACAGAGATGTAAAATGGCAAGGTTTAGGCGTTGAAGATTGTAATAGGCTTTTCAATGAGGAGGGTGTGCTGCTATGCAGAGTGGCAATAACTAATTACACGAGTCAAAATATTCATTTTCCTTATCTAATTCTTTGCGGGAGTGCTGATTTTATCTTAATATATATTAAATGCATATTATTTTATCAGATTTTGTATTTTTCTAAATTTCATGCGTTTGATTGATTTTTGTGAATCTTTTTCTTTTTTTACTCTTATAATTAATTTTCACTGCCTACAAATAGAAAATGAAACAAATGAATAGAAAAAGTTGCTGTTTGCAAATCCTTTCACCTTCATCTCCTACCCGTGGCGACAGCCGACAGGGACAACAATCTAGCTAGACCACTACCAGAAGTGCTAGCATTGCAATAGTTACTCCAATTGAAACTCTTCCATACGAAGAGGCTCTTCTAGAACCTGCATTAGTTTCCGATGGAAATTAAGACATCAATTATACGTATCATCCACATATGTAGCAAAAAACAACAGCTAAGGTATACGCGGCGGAAGTCACCTTCACTTGCAGGCATGGAGATGTTGAAGTAAAACTGGTAGTCATGGTACCACATAAAACAACTGGGACCGTATGTTTCCCACCATCTTTTGTTTCCAATTGTTGTTCGAAACGACGCCAACTGAGCATCCAAGCACACGCCACAGTCACCCCTACTGATGTCTAGGCTGCACTGAGCCACGCCATACCTCTTCCCACTTTGTCCGACATCCAGCACCGCTGTCTGGAACATACGAGGCTGATTAGGAGCCGTGGACGCGAGACCACCCATGAAGAAAAGCCCTTTTGAAATCGCATAAGGATCGTCGAAATCAGTGTCGTTGGTGATGGCCACTGAACCCTGTTCCATAATCCCAAAAAAGCTATCGTTCGAATACCGTAGAAAACACCAAGTAAACCAGACCGAAACCTCTTTGCTCTTCGGACACTTGCTCAAGGCTTCTGCAGTGGCGTCCTTTGTGCAGTTGGCACAATTACCGGCAGACATGTCGCCTCTACATTGCACGAGACCATACACCTTGTTGGCTTTCTTTCCGGTCTCTGTTTTATAGAAGCCGTCGGAAACAGGGCCTTTCAGAACAAGGGTGTCGAGTAGATTCTTGAGATTTGTCTGGAATTCGTTCTCGGTGGTAGAATTATCGGCTCCTGAGCACTGTAAACCGGTGTTTGCATTAGAATCAGCACGGCAAGGACGACTTGATGACAACAATATTAAAGCTGGCAAAAGAGCACCCACTATCCCGAAATGGAACATATCCATCTCCGCCTCTATTCTCTCTGAGAAATTGAGAAATAGTGTCGAATGAATTATGGGTTTCCTTAATTTTAGACTGTACAAAGTCAACTGCTCTTTGCTTGGACAGATAAATATATATTATGTCAACCAGTATTAAGAATAGGCTTTCGTTATGTGAATGGGACCATAGGCTACCTCTAAGGAATTCGATTAATACATGTCGACATAATATATGTTATCTATCAAAGCAAGAGCTGATAATTTAATCAAGAATGGGGCTTGTTGATACACAGTTTCCCGATTGGTGACGTGGCACGCTTGTTGACTTCCTGATTTATGATTCAAGCTTGATCTTTCCTGCACAATAGAGAAAAGAATAGGATCGAAGAGACCGGGGGTGAGCCGGTGGGGATACTCCGATGCCTAAGTCAGTGTATGCTTTTGAGATAATGAGGAAACAACAAAAGCTTTAAGAGTGCTAGAGTTGCGTTACCAGAACATGTGGAGGTGACTTGCATTATATAGGCATGGAGTGATTGTTCCCTTGTCAATGACTGGCTCTTCCCTGATTTTCTGCGAGGCAGTTTGTTACCAGGGATTTGGGTAGTTATCCGTATCAAGACCTGATGGGATCGAGATAGGATTTGGTTGTTATGGCACTTTAAATTTTGAATGCTTTTAGATAATATATCTGATCTTGCACTTTTGAGTACTTGGCATTTGAATGAAACGGATAAAATAGGATCTTTGAATTTAATCTCTTGATCCCTAGCTTCTCGGGCTTCGGAGGCCTTAAGCTTAGAATATCGGTGATATATTGTGATCGAGGCCCGAAGCGGTTCTCGGGTGATCGAGGCCTGAGGCCTTCTCGCCTGTTCGAGGTGTTCTCGGGTGCTCGAGGCTTGCTTGGGCTCTCGAGGCTCGAGACGCTCTTGGGCTCTCGAGGCTCGAGACGCTCTTGGGCTTTGAGAACATGGGCCTTCCTTGGGCTTAGTACAGGCCGGATGGTTTCGTGGGGTTGATTCATGACCCAACAGGGCTGATTATTCTCGAACAATGGGCAGGTTATCACCATCCTCTTTGCTTCTTGACGACACCATTTTGTTCCTAATAGCTGACACCATTTTTGTAAGCACCAGCAATATTGACTGCAATAGAGTTGACTAATTTTTTTTTTATTTCAGCCTATTAAATTAATATTTATTTTTAATAGGACGAAGAGCACATTGAAATAACATTTACTCAAAAAATACAAACTCCTAAATGCCCTCCAATAAAAGAACAAGGCTTATTTATAGCGTTTGCCAAAACGGCAACGTTTATCTATATTGAGCTGCGTGCTCTGTGGATAAACGATGATGAAGTTGGCCCCACATAACTGAACCACCATCGTCTACGATAAGCTTTGCACCGGAACCGAACACAGTCAAAACCATTTCGATCGCATCCTTTAAAGCCAAACCAAGCCAAATCCAAAACCAAGCTAATCTCACTCAAAAGAAATGGAGCGGTCCGACCCGGAAAAGCTGATACTGGTGAACCGCGAACCGGACGGGATCGCGTTCGTGACGATCAACCGCCCGAAGGCGCTGAACTCGCTGACCAGGGCGATGATGAGGGACCTGGCCCAGGCGTTCAAGGCCCTGGACCGGGAAGACTCGGTGCGGGTGATTGTGCTATCCGGGTCAGGTCGGGCGTTCTGCTCGGGTGTGGACCTGACGGCGGCTGAGGACGTGTTCAAGGGAGACGTGAAGGACCCGGAGGGCGATCCTGTAGCTCAGATGGAGCTGGTCCGCAAGCCCATAATCGCAGCCGTCGGAGGGTTCGCCGTCACCGCCGGCTTCGAGATCGCGCTCGCTTGCGATATTGTGGTCGCTGCCAAGAGAACCAAGTTCATAGACACGCACGCTAGGTTTGTAGCTCTCAGCCTTTTCTATTTCGTGGATATCGGGTCGGATCCCAAGTTCCAATTGGTACAAAGTTTTGGATACAAGACATCCATTTTAATCCCTTTGTCTCTTCAATTGTAGTGCTACTTTCGTATCTCACTGAAAGCTTTGGATACAAGGCATTCATTTTAATCCTTTTGATTGATTGTAGTGCTACTTTCGTATCCACAACATAAAGGATCTGTTTTTGGATCATATTGGAATGAGATTCATGTGTGTGTGACTATGTTTGTATGTTTGTTAGTTGAAATGTGTGTGTGTTTTTCGGACCCTTTTGACATCCTTGTGCTTCCTTGAAGTCCCACATTGTTTAGGGAAGAGTTCTTACTTGGGTTAATTTTTGGCTTGTTTTTAGGACTTTCAGATGTGTTTTAAATGAATTTTTGTATGTGTTAAATTTTATTTTCATTGCAGGTTTGGAATTTTTCCTTCGTGGGGTCTCTCCCAGAAGCTTTCACGCATAATTGGTCCCCACAAAGCGCGCGAGGTTTCGCTAGCAGCCACCCCACTAACTGCAGAGGTGGCTGAAAGATTGGGCTTTGTCAACCATGTTGTTGAAGAAGGTGAATTGTTGAAAAAAGCCAGAGAAATAGCAGAGGCCATTGTAAGAAACAATCAGGACATGGTGATGAGGTATAAGTCGGTCATAAATGATGGCCTCAAGCTGGACTTGGGTCATGCTCTTGAGCTGGAAAAGGTGATGTATTTTTGTTTATGTTATATACTTGCACTGTTAAAAGGTGCTATGTTCTTCATTTACTATGTTTTGAAGCATGGGATTTATTGCTTGCTGATTTTCTGTACATGTATTTTGAGAGCTCATGCTTCTTGTAACATCACTTTAGGGTCTGCACCTAAGCCTCTCAAATTTTGCATTAATCGAGATATGTCAAACTTGTTGATGACATGTGAGGACCATTGCTAGCATCTCAATAAAATGGGCAAAAAGTAGCCACATCCAACTAGCCATTTTAGCTTTAAAAAAAATTGCTAGCTACTAGGGTACTTGGCAAATTTGTTTAGCAACTATAGCTCAATAATAAATAAACTACTAAAAAAATTAATTATTATTATTATTTTTTTTCTCTCTTTGGGAATGGTAAAAGTTGATAGCTAAAATAGAGATTGGGATAGAGATGCTTTGAAAAAGTGGATGGTAAAATAAAATAAAAAAAGTAAATCTTTAGCTAAAATTTGTTGGGCCGGATGTGATTTAGCCAAGCTATAACTGAGACTATGTACTCAGTTTCAGTATGTGATTATTTTCCCTTAGAATCTCTCAGAGTAGGCTTAAGTTATACGTATCACATAAAAGTCAGCATTCTATGCAAGTTGTAAATAAATTATACCTGGTTCTATTAAGCAGTTGTTTTCCGTTCTGCACGGCCATATTCTTGGGCGGCTGTAGGATTTTTAGGCCTTAGAGAAGGGGGATAAATGAGAAGAAAAAGAAATGAAGGAATATTACTGTGATAGATTGTGAAAGTTCCTTGAACATTACTTATAATATGTTGTCTTATTTGTTGGATGAATGGTTGGAATGTTGGATCTGTTAAAAACTCTGTTTACAGTTTCTTATTTCTCCCACCATATTATGCTTACATTACTTCATTATATGTTGTTTATTGTCATTGTTATTTCAGGAGAGGGCTCATGACTATTACAATGGAATGACCAAAGAGCAGTTTAAGAAGATGCAGGAATTCATAGCGGGTCGGAGCTCAAAGAAACCTTCTTCAAAGTTGTAGATTATCCATGTACTCGACCTCTGTGGCAAAAATAACTCCCAAAAGATGGGAAATTCTGCAATTTCTCTCTTCAGGAAGTGATACTGCATAATCAGCTGTAGGATGCTATTGATATAATGGTGAAGTACAGCCCTTGCAACCTACTTGCTTCTTCTTCTCTTCTCTTTTTCTTTTCCTCTCTAATCTTGTGGTTGCATTAATAAATGTTGGGTCCAATTGGATATCAATATGTGAAGAATTTGGTTCTGATAATGAGAATAAGAGTGGAAGCAGCATACAAAGAAATTCAAACAATAGTGTTGTAGTTTTGTAGAGCCTATTTTGTTAACCAATACAAAGAAAGTTTTCCAAGTACTTGTTAGAACTGGGGCTGTAATATTGCCTCTCCAGCACAAAGATGAGGCTGGATGTAATCACAATGAAACAGCACAATGAAAATAAGAGAGTGACAAAATTGTTCCCAGCGAACTTCCCTGTTCTTATCTCCATGGTAACTTAGCCTATTATGGAATGGGCTTTTTCACTATGAATTTTATAATTGCTCAAAGATAACCCCTGTGGAGTTTGTAAAGGGGAAAAGGTTCTATTTATTATCATTTGATGGTAATCTTATTGGTGTTTCTCGTTCTTTTATTTTATTTTATTTTATTTTGCCACTCGTCTTTTATAATGATGATGATGATGGACACTTTTTGTTTATTGTGTTACTTTAAGACATCACTCCCTCCTACTACTCCTTTGTCACTCTATCAATAATTATTAAATTTAATATGTGATTCTAAAAGATACCCTCTTTCAGATTTCATTATTATACTTGTCCCAAAAATACCAAAAAAAAAAAAAAAAAACCAGACCATTTGGATTAAACTATATGGCCACCAGATTAGCAGAAAATCACTGGAAGCTAAGCTGACTTTTGAAATCTCCAAAACCTAATTTTCTTATATGGATTGCACTTGCATAAAAAATAACAATAATAATAATAAATAAATAAATAAATAATTTTTTAAAAAAAAAAGAGAGAGAGAAGCTCAATCGTGGCATACTGGCATCCATCTTAAGTGACTCATCCTTATCTATATTTCTAAGCCACAAAATTGATCTTTAAATCTTTGAAACTAAAGAAGGAAGTTGGCACACAGTATGTTTCACGATCAGACAATTGAAAGGAACCATTATTCATATGTCAAGGAACAACTCAAATCGAAATAATAAAGAAGAAAATTAATGGATGGAATGAAGTGTCATTGGTACAAGTTTTCTCCCTTTTTCTAGATATACAAGCTGTCACTTTCTTCTGTTTCAATTTAAAGGGGATGATCAAGACATACATAGGTATAATACGGCCACAACTTAAATTTAATTAAGAGTCAACTTTTAGACTCAATTTCTTTGTCTCTTCTAGTTTAAGGCTCTCTCTCCTCCGGTGACAGTTGAAAAAAAAAAAAATGCCACTTAAGAAAAAAGTTATATCTTAATTAAGTTTACGTTGTGACTCTATCTCATTTTTTATAGATTTATGCCAACCAAAGCCAAGTGGGTAACAATATATTATATCCACAAATACAAAAAATTTAACTATATCCTCCCCGTACGTTTTATCTGATACTAAATATCTAAAATTTAAATTTAATAAATTACGAGTACTGTCACTACGGTAGTAGTGTGAATATTCCTACTTTCTGCCCAGAATTAAGAACAAGAAAATATTGTCCTAAAACGAGCTCCGATCCTAACAAAACTAAATGGTTTGTGGGTTCATTTTGATAAAAATAAGATGGTTTAATTTTCCAGCATCACACGTGATAATCAAGATTTCTACTGTTTTACTTTGAAGAACAGCTGGGAGACCATATTGGTCAAGCTCAAGTGGACATGAGGCTCCTACCAACCGGAGCCACTCACCTTTGGCGTGGGATGTGGCTATTGACGTGTCACGTTGTAATTTAGTCATATGCGCACTTAGATTTGATTAAAGGCGGCGATCGATGCAACCTGTTCAACATCAAAATGATTGATTTGGTACACATGTAAAGACACAACAAAGACAATCGGGAGGATTAGTCTCCAGCCTCCGATCACTGGTGATAATGTTGGGAGATTAAAGTAATTATAAAGTTTTTATTCATAACACATTAATATATATAGTTGAACATAATTCTAATCTAAAAGTCTAAGCTAATGGGCTAAGATCCACTTACATATATAAAGCACTATTTTTTTTTATATTTTCTCAATGTGGGACACAACACTCATAAATGCACTTACAACAGATAATAACACCAACATAAAATAAAGAAGCCCCCCAGTCTTTATCCTTGAGATTCATCGACTTGATTCTGTCTCATTAATCTTATTATCCGACAAAAATGCTTTGTTTTGCTTAATATGGATAAAATAAAAAGAAGGGGGGGNNNAACAGTTCTTAATTATGCATGCTGTGAATGAGTTATCCATGAAAAGATGGCACCCTAGCTAGATTGTCACTTAACTGGACTCCCCATGAAGTTCCATGGGTAAACTTCTTGTGGTGGAGGCCAGGGTGTGTCTTGCACTTGTACTTCACCGGCCATAAGTAGGGTAGTCATCATTGTACAAAACTTCATCAAATTTTTTAACCTTAATCTACTAATTTTATATTGGGTTTATGTTGTGTTGGATTCACGAATCTTATAAAAATTGTTAGTCCTAAATATCACGTGTTGGGTTCGGATCATATCGAGGTATGGGTATATAAGACTATATAAGCCAACTCTAACTCGACCTACTTAATTAAACAAGTCAGACCCTTCAATCATAATCGATTAATTTCACATTAAATTCGTGTAATGTTCACGAGTCGTGTCAAAAATTGTCAACCTACATTTACTGTTTTACTTGTATGGAAAGGAAAATATTTATGTACTACAACTTTTACTACTTATAAAATTGAACTAGGATCCTCTCTAATTGAAAAGAACCGGAGAGGATCTGGTTAGTTATAACATGAGGATACAATGGATCAAACAAGAAGGGAAATTACCATTTTACCATCATGTTATAACTAGAAAAGTGAAATTACCATTTTACCATCATGTTATAACTAGCTAATTCATCTCCAGTACCTTCTTTTCAACCGGAAGAACCCTGATCCTTATAAATTAATGTGATACTTTTACATTTATTTTTATGAAAAATTATAGTATTCTTAGAAATATCATTATGGAAATAGGTTGGGGATTGGCTTGGCACCGATAAGGTTACATGGTGTGACATTGTCACGTCAGTTTGTGGCATGGATGCAGCGGAGGACTGAATTGACCGAACCCTTGCCCACATTTTCCTGACCTACGTTACCTATCAAAGCCTACCATACACCCCACAATAAGGCAATAATTAATATTATCTCATCACCTCCAGTTGATATGCAACAAGTGGGTAATCTTTACTTGCCCAAGTCATCAATCTGGTTAAGTAGTCATTGACGAAATGCAATGAATTCAAGTTGATTCATTCCATCAACTCATCAATTTACTTTCCATTCGTTTGATTAATACTACAACCCCTATATATATATATATATATATATATATGTGGTGGGTAATACGGCCAACTATTCTACTAAACAGTTGTGGTTTTCAATGTTTTGAAAAATGATGTCGTTGGATGTGGACATTTCCCATGGTTTCTGTGCTGTTTTAGCTCACATGTGAAGTGCAGAGTAGCTTTCTTCTGTTATGGAGCACGAGACAGCATCGACCATAATTAACTCGCAGGCTTCCAGCCAATATATAACATGTTTCTTGAACTACACTGAAAAATGAAAAGACTTGACTTGCTTACTCATCTGTCATTCTCGTGGCATTCAAACTGTTCATTTGAAGTTTACATAATTTGGAATTCATGAGAGAAGATGGTGGAAATAGAAACATTAACTTAAGCGATTAAGAAAATATTAATTCGATTATGTTTAGATACGAAGGGATATTCTTTTTACTGTTGCTGAAAAAAAATAAATAGACTACCCTATTGGCTACCACACAAACTAGGTGTAAAAACATAATCTTGGTTTTGGGCCGCTAAACGGAGTTTAAAATATATTTTTCCATCTTAATTATAAATTTATAATGGCTAGACAAGATCAGATCATAGGAATGACACTTTCAACGGTTTAAGAACAACATCAGCATATTTTATCCCTCTTGACTGCAGACTGCCAGCCTTTCGAATGTCAAGAAGGTCATTAAACCTGTTGTTTGGTTTCAACAGTAAAACCTTTTTGTCCCAACTTGCTAAAAACATGTAAAACTCTTTGTCCGACGGTAGGATTGCTCTTGCATAAGCCGTTAGCAATCCTGATGGTAAGATGAGCCCCCTCGATAATAAGAGTCCCTCGAGATGAAGATGGTCATCATATTTTTTTCAAACTTTATTCTAGTATTGAAAGCAAGGATGACAAACAAATGAATGGATAGAAAGTGGTTCCAACTTTCAAGTCTTCCTAATTCTGATCCTAATCCTATCGGTCTTTCTTTAATGAAAAATCGAAGTGCATTATTTTGTAAATCTAACGAAAATATCTCCACTGCAAAGTGTCTTCTTTAATTATATTTTTATCAACCAGTGGGTATGTACTTACCGACAATTATAATGAATAATATTAATTACTAGAAACATCGCAGTCATTTCCCGTTGTCTGGTTGATGTGGCAATTGTCTGGTTGATGTGGCTATTAGTTGTGGCTCACCATCTCTTATTTACTGCACGTATTAGTTTGGATGTCCTCTCGTCACACGTGAAGGGGCGTGTTGGAAGTCCTACATTGGTTGGGTATTAAAGAGATAAGCCATTTATAAGAGAGAAAAAACCTCAACTCCTGAACTAACTTTTTGATTGAATTAAACCCAAAACCCAATTCTGACAGCCATTTCTGTTGTCTTCCTCACAAATGTCATTCAACACCTCCTCCTTGCTCTTATATAAGACACCGAATACAGTTCATCTGGAGACAACATCATCAAAAACTCCTCCCCACAAAAAAAACAAAAAAAAACAAAACAAAACAAAAACAAAACCAAAAAAACCCATCAAGATTCAAGAACTCCCAAACAAATGAAGAACAATAGTACTCTTTCTTGGTTTATTCTTCTCCTAACCCTCTTCATCACCTTCAATCACTCCCATGCAACACAAACAGAATCCATTTCCAACTCCCTGAGAATCGAGCACTTGCTAGACAAATTTTATCAATGGAGGAGTCACCAAACACAAGAAAACCAACTAAAATTGTCAACCCCTGTTGTTGTAGCAGGGGTTCTCTGCTTCATAGCAGCCTCTATATCTAGCGCAGGAGGGATTGGCGGCGGGGGGCTTTTCATACCCATATTAACTATTGTGGCAGGCGTAGACCTCAAGACAGCTTCAAGTTTGTCAGCTTTCATGGTCACAGGAGGGTCAGTTGCAAATGTTATGTGCAACCTGCGCAGCACTAGCCCCAAATATGGTGGCAGGACATTGATTGACTTTGACATAGCACTTCTGTCGGAGCCATGCATGTTGTTAGGAGTGAGTATTGGAGTGATTTGCAACCTTGTCTTCCCAGAATGGCTTATTACTTTGCTCTTTGCTACTTTTCTTGCTTGGTCTACCTCAAAGACCTGTAAAAATGGTGTTCTGCACTGGAAAACGGAATCTGAAGAGCTGAAAAGAAATAGGTGTGAAACATTAGAGAACGGGTCGGATGAAAGTGAAGGGATCGAAGCTACAAAAGAACCTCTTTTGGGTGTGAAAGAAGATTGCAAATTGAGGTTTCCATGGATGAAAATGGGGATCTTAGTTCTTGTCTGGTTTACCTTCTTTACTCTGTATCTTCTTCGTGGCAATCGGCAAGGACAGGTACGGCTGCTAGCTCCATTTCTAATCATATATTCTTCTTGAGGATAATCTAAATCTTCAAACTAACAATAATTACATTGCATACCTTTCTAATTGAATGCAAAATCCAGTTATAGACCATTAATTAGTGTGTAATTAATATGTTACTTTGCTAAGTGATTGTATAGCTTTTTTGCTTTTTGCGTTAGCAAATCTAGAGATGGATTCTATTAAAGCAGTGAAATTGCTACCATATGGTTTGGGAATCCCACGGCCACTAGCTTCATGGTCCCCTGGAATCGACGCCCACCATAAGGGAAAGCTGCATCCAGGACTGGACCAGGGGGCTTGAGGCTCTTTTCACTTTATTTTGTTTTGTTTTGTTTTAAATATATTAAGAAATATAGGTGATCTGTGAAAAACATAAATATTTGGAGCCACATCATAACTCTCTTTCTCATATATATATATATATATATATATATATATATATTCATTTGTATGGTTAAGAGAAAGAGAGTCTATATATATATAAGATATCCCTTGTGTACGTCTCAAAATATATATTATGGTTATAAATTAAATGGCAAGTCTATTAATAAATAAATAAAATACATTGTTAAGTAGAAATATTCGAGGTAATCTATTTAGTAAACTATTATATGATTGTCATACAAGTTGATAATGTGACAATAAAAATCAGTCATTGAATCAGTACTTTAGTAGACTATTATAAGATTACTATACAACTAAGATGACATGGCAATAAAAATTAAATATTAGATCAACACTTTAAGAAAAAAACAAAACAAAATAAAAGTTGATTTTTTTTCATGAATAATTTTAGAAATCACTTTTGTGTCACTCTAAGAATGCGGCGGCTTTTAAAATCATCATTTGATTAAAATTCAATAATAATATGATCTCAATTATATGACAATCATATAGCTCTCGAGATTTATCCATGTCTGGTCTAATTTCTTATGTGCCCTTTTTTGGTTTTTTTTTTTTTTATCTGTTTTGGTTTTGTGTTGTATAAATGCCTAGAAAAAACATGAAGATAGGATTCTCAACCATTTTTCTCCTAGCACTTTAGCATGTGTGGTACAAAATATGTGCAGGGTATAATTGAAATAGAACCTTGTGGAGCGGGTTACTGGATTATCTCATCACTCCAAATTCCTCTGGCCATGATTTTCACCGCCTGGATTCTTTGCAAGAAGGACAGCGTTCAACATCAGGCTTCCAATCATGAGGTGCTTGACAAAAAGGATTGAATATCAGCTTTCCATGATTTATTTAGTTCAAATTCTTCATACTTGTATAAACTGCCACGATCCCGAGAAAGCTTAAGTTAATCTTTTAATTAACATTCTAATATACATTTTTACTCTTTTGTGAAGGATGAAGATCAAGACCCGATTAGAGAAGGACCATCAAACAAACTTATTTTCCCAATGATGGCATTATTAGCAGGGATTTTAGGTGGTGTGTTTGGAATTGGAGGTGGAATGCTTATAAGCCCACTTCTTCTTCATGTTGGGATAGCACCTGAGGTGACCTCTAATTTCATCTTCAAAATCATTCTCTTTTCATCATGTTCACGTTAAATTGGCAGGAATTCTTATTTTTTGTCTTCATGTTGTGTGGTGCAGGTAACAGCGGCGACATGTTCTTTCATGGTTTTCTTCTCATCAACCATGTCGGCATTTCAGTACGTGCTGCTGGGTATGGAACACACAGATGTTGCCCTCATCTTTGCCGTCATTTGCTGCTCTGCTTCGTTCCTTGGATTGGTAGTGGTGCAGAGGGCAATTCAAGAATATGGGAGAGCATCACTCATCGTATTCTCAGTTAGCATTGTGATGGCTTTGAGTACTGTCTTGATGACTACCTATGGAGTTGTTGATGTTTGGAGGAACTATGTTTCTGGGAAATACATGGGATTCAAATTACCCTGTTAAGAACAATTTTTGTAAATAGGTTCTTAATAAGTCTTTCGGTTAAGCTACTAAGAATTTTGTTTTCAAATTAGAAAAAACGACTACTCATTAAACTACCTGCTGGCTGGCAGAAATCAACTACAAATTCTGAAGGTTGGGTCAGTAAATCAAATAATCAACAAAACACCAGAGCACCTTCATTTCATTAATCTTGTCCTGCAGATTCTCCTTTGACTCCTTCAACTAAATTATAATAAATGATTATTTAATTATAACTGTTAGATTGT
Source organism: Carpinus fangiana (assembly GCA_006937295.1). NCBI lineage: Eukaryota > Viridiplantae > Streptophyta > Magnoliopsida > Fagales > Betulaceae > Carpinus > Carpinus fangiana. Next base: position 36,350,015 of record CM017326.1, on the reverse strand, counting down.
ATTACTAACGGTTATAATCTTGACCATCCAAAATTGAAAAGTCATGATCATATCGCTATGAGCTTTGATTTTTTGTGCCAGGTGCACTACCAGCGTCCGGTGCCTAGTACTGTACTAGATTATACGTACAAATATATACAAACAAGCATAGCTTTAAAGCAAATGCTTAAAATGTGTTAGGCCTTATAAATACCAACTACGCTTTCTCTTTTACTAATGTAAAACTCTTTTCATTCAATGCTCTTTAAAACCTTTCATTTGATGGGCTATATATACATCTTCCGGTGATTCTTCTCCCACTTCTCACATTCTATTTATATTAATTTTGAGAAATTAAGAAATAGTGTCGAATGAATCATGGGTTTCCTTAATTTATTTATTTATTTATTTTACATGTTCGCACTAGGGAAGGGGAAGGGAGATTCAAACTAGTAACCTCCACTTCATTAGATATGGTCCGTAGCCGATTAAACTACCTCTTAGTAACAGGTTTTCTTAATTTTAGAGGGTACAAAATCAATTGCTGTTTTTTTTTCTAATTAAGTCAACTGCTCTTTGCTTGGATAGATGGATATATTATGCCAACTAGTAGTAATGAATTCCTTTAAAACTAATAGGCTTTCCTTACAAATTAAAGGAATTTGATTAATACTTGTTGACATAAAATAGAATATATCTTCTCTGTCAATGCAAGAGCAAATAATTAAAGCTCAATCGGCTAGAACCACGCCTAATGTTGGTACTTCTCTCTTTTTTAGTCCTTGCATCCGACTTTGACAGTGCATGTTCAGCTTCAGCCTCTTTCCAATAGTTACTATTGTTTCTAAGTAGGAATTCAGATAAGTTCACTTTAATATGTGCTCACTTTGCTTCTGTAACCGCTTTGTGCAGCCATTTAAGAGGACCGAGTCACTTGTTTGACCCATTTCTTATGCTTTGTAATTATTTTTGCATTGTTTTAGTTTATTTTAGGTTTGTTGTTGGAGAGCCCACCTGTCTTTTAATTTTAGGATTACTTATTCTCTCTTCCTTTCGGACCAGAAATGAGAAAGATTCTCTCATATAACCTTTTTTCCTTAGTTAATTAGAAAATATATATACAAAATCTGAAGGTTCGGTCAATAAATCAAATAAACTAATATCATAATGGACACCTTCCAACTTCTTCTTTTATGACATTAATCCCTTCAAGGCAAAGCCACTTCGTGACCCATCGTTATTAGGTAAACCATGAATACACGATCCCACCTTTAATAACCACATATCAGTGAGGGATTCTAACAGTGGATCTTATAGTATCAAACGAACTGACCAATCAAGTTGATTATTGCAGGCTTGAGGCCTTCCAACTTTTCCCTACAAACCATGTACATACATTTATTCGAGAACAATTAATAAGATATATGCTTGATCAGTGAAAAATGGTACCTAGATTACCAATTTGGTTAATAAAATTAACCTACAAGCTGTTCCAACAAATGTTCTTAAATAACATTTGTCATCCACCTAATCCAGTCTTATTATTGCAAACTTGATAGAAATAGAAACAACAAGATACTTCACGAACAATGGCTTCCTTCTGCAGAAGGAATGCAGACAAAAAAAGAAGCCACGCCATCTTATGCAACTGGGGGGCGGAGGACATGATCTTGTGAGGTATCAAAAGAAGCCGGCGGCATGAACTGCCACATGGAAACCCCAGGGTACCCCATGAATGGCACCAGCTTGCCGCCAACAACTTGGCCTGTGGCAGACAATGGAGCTGGGATTGCAGGAGGATGAGGCAAAAAGCCTGGTTGGGTAGTCAAAGCTTTTACTTGCTGTTCAAGGTTCTCTTTCTCTGTCTTTAACCTCTGTTTCTCATCACGAAGCTCATTCTTCTCTGCCTATACAAACAAAGCTCCACTCAGCGTGACCAAAACAAATTGAATGTGCAACATGCTCGTTTTCCTTATGCATACTTTGCAGCAGTCAGATACATAGAATAATTCCAAATAATAAGTGCATTTTCCATATCCCTTCTAAAGAGAAAAAACAAAAAACAGAAAACAGAAACAACAAAACGGAGCGCACCTTCATTTCATTAATCTTGTCCTGCAGATTCTCCTTTGACTCCTTCAACTTCTGGGCTTCACCTCGTAATTGAGTCACCATTCTCAGAGCATCACTCAGCATAACAGCCTTGTCCATCTTGGGAGGCCTTCCAGGGTCCAGGATAGAACTCAATTCCATGAACCTTAAGATAAAGCCAAAGTCAACATGAGAGAGAGAGAGAGAGAGAGAGAGAGAGTGAGAGAGAGAGAGAAGAGAGAGAGAATTAGAGGATGCCTGTCATTCAGTCTATCCCTCCGCATTTTCTCTCTACATGCTTTGGAACCAGATGCACTGCATGATCCAGACCGCACCCTGTGATTGAATAATTCTACAGAAATTTAGCACATGAAAAAAAAAAAAAAAAAAAAAAGAGAGAAAAAGCAGAGAAATAAACCAAGAAAAGGAGGGGGGAAATTGAGATACATAGAAAATAACTAGTGAAATTTTGTGGAATACAATCAGTTTGAGATTGGAAGATCCATTGATACTGAAACGAAGCCAGACCTAAGAGCTTAAAAACAATATCCAACACCCTACAAAACAACAAGGTCGTAATGGAATACAAGAATAACCATCCATTTTATAACTTTGGGCTGCATGGCAGTCTACCGTTTTAGAGAGCCAATTTCCTTCAGACTATCTGAATTTGCAAATGAGCCTTCATTCTCCACACTGCCAAAACAACAAGAGAAACATGTGCTTATATATTACACAAGATTTAGAATAAATAGATAATTGCAGTAGATCCTGCTCAAGATACAGCCCAGTTTCTTAATCAAACAATCTAAAAGAGTAGGAAAACAAAGCAGGAACAAATTAGGGTCTGTTTTGAAAATATTTCCAAAACCCTTTTGGCTTCTTAAATGCTGAAAGTCCTTCTCAAATATTAGATTTTTTTGTATGAAGGGAAAATAAATTAGTGCAGCTATCACCAAATTTTCCTTCTATTTACAACCGCACACTGCAAAAGAAATTCACAATCTCGGCATCATCCCTTGTCGGAGAGTTTTGAGGGTTCTGATATAACATATTGAAATACCACTTAACCAAAATCAAACATCCACCAGATTGAGTTAGCTTTCTAGGGAAGGGATCATCAGGAAGCGGGATCTTTCTAAGTTGCTACTCCCCCATATCAAAAGCCAATATAAATTTCACAGGCAGACCACTTGTGTGACGCAAACATGCAGCAGGATCAGCAGCATCGGCTGGATCAGAAATAAGATGAATTGCACCATTAGCAAAAACAACCTTTTTTCAAGTTCACTTGGAAAACTAAATTTTTCTGTACAAGAGGTTCTATCCGACTCCATGATCCGCTGCCTCCTGTGAAAACCCAGAAAAGCCTCTTCACTACCTTGACCGTTTGAACATGGAGGACCTTGTGCTCGTTGGACAAAGGATCAAACCCTAAGTAGGAAAAATCACAGTATTCCCCAGATTTAAAATCGAGTGGAGGATAATCGGGAAGAGTGGAGTCCTCGCCAATGTCAGGACTATAGATGTGTATTTGACTGCCCTCGCAAATGGAGATCTTGTCGTTGAGGACTGCAGTTGTCAACCACGAAAAGTTGATTCCGAGAGATCTTTTGCAAGGGATTGGGGGGAACCTAGTGGCAAGGCCAAGGGTGCCATCCTTTAGGATTTTCACGGGGTAAAAGCATTGCTCCCACAGTATATGCTGTCCGGATCTCTCAGCCAAGAATAGGACTTGGCAGCTGCAAGATTGAGTGTTGAAGTGTCGATGGGCCAAGGAACGGTGGCGTATTAAGTTATGTGCTTAGAGTGAAGGCCAGGTTGTGTGCCTTAGAGTGCAGCTCTTATCTTTCAATATATTGCATCTATCTAGTATTATCCATCATACAATCTCTACTATAATCCATTCTACATTCTCAATCTTCCATTCTTCCACTCATACAAATCCAAACCCAGAAAATATCCTTTTACATACTAGGTTGTTCAAGGATTGGGAAACCCTTCTCAGACCCAGCCAGAGAGACACGTGCTTTGCTTGCGTACTGCAAGTCTGTGTCATTAGGCGGCGTGGAAAAAGATTTTGGGAATCAGAAATTGATCCTATTTCAACAAAATACATTAAAATTCTCTTACTTTCACATTAATTAGAATCTTTTGCAGTCTGTAATACGGTGATACATTGACATATTCATAGTTGATTTTGCATTAAAACCACAAAAATCACAATAATGTACCTCTTAATGCTAGGATTAGTACCACTCACCAAACAAACATGAAACCAAGCATCAAAAGGGGGGGGGGGGGGTTGGGAATTCTTAAGAAACTAGAGTAAGTGAATTATAATTACCAAATAATTGATAAATGGGACAAAAAATAAACAATTACCTAAGAGAGGTGGGGGCAGAAAAAGAAAGATGAGGAGGAGGCCAAGTAGTAGAAGCAAAAGCGGTGGGATTGAGGAGGGAGGGGACGCGGATGTCGTCTATGAGACCGTAATCGTCAAACACCATCCAACTGGGATTTTCATTTTCCTGAGAACCCATGTCCCACTTCCGGCCGGAATTCAAGACTTCCGGCGAGAGCCAAAGGGGCGTAAAAGGCCGTCGTGGTTGCGAAGCTATATCAGAGAATAAAGAATGAAGATGAAGATGATGATGATGATGATAATGGTGGGTATAAGAATAGGTGATTTTGGTTGGTTGGGATTTTGTTCTATGAGTATGAGTGGCGAAAAGGTGGTGGAATATGATGGTGGGGAAGTACAGAAACAGGGAGACTTGTCATTTGAGAGAGAATCCTGATACGCGACCACCTCCACCACACAGTGCCATAAGCTTACACGCATGCACAATAGCAACAACACGTTGATGATATTGAGTATATGGGCTTGGGCTTGGGCTTGGGCTTCACATTCTTGGCTTTTGAAGTTACTCCTTGTAGAGCTTGGGCTTCGCGAACGACTACCCAAAAGGCCCAAAGAGAGACTTGAATTCTTGTCGTTTCTTTTTCAAATGGATCTGAATAGATTCATTTGAAACGTTTCAAAAATCTTAAGGGAGTCCCATAATCCGCCATATATTAAACCTGTTAAAGTTAAAGCATTTGGAACCAATCTGAACATTCAACATCAAGTTCACCTGCTGCATAATGCTTCAATTTTTATTTTTTTTAAAATTTTTTTTAAAAAATTTTTTGTGGATTTTGTTGGTAATAGAATTTTTTTTTATCATGTTTGACATTCTGTGTATCCATCCAATCAACGCAGGTCAAAAATATAAGCTTGGGTCCGGGTTCAGCCAAATTACAAGCCCCAATAGGCCGTGAGAGCTAACATGTCAACTGCTTAGATAACAAGTAGCTTTTCATTTCTTTATCCTAATTATTTTATTATTCTCGGCGAGAAATCATGCAACATCCGTAACTTACCAATGAGCACACAATTTAGTACGATACCAGATAACGATTGCAGCATGATAACAGACAAGTAATTCAACATCAAAATCAGCTAGGGTCGAACCCCATCAAGCACAGGGCAAATGCTCCCAAATGTGTTCTTGGAATCCAATTATTGCAGCTTTGTAGTTTGTTGGATGTAACGAATGAGGCATTGTATTTGCACTTAGAGTTTTAAGGAACGAATAATATTAAGGAACAAGAAGGGACATATGGACGTACGAGACCATAGAAAAGGACCAACCCACGGTTTGGTTCTACCCATGTACTTTCTACTCTGTTCATGTTGTTCATGCATGATCCAATAGAACGTGAGGTTAAAATAAAGGTAAATTAATAGGGAAAGATGTGATGTATTACAAACATTAGTCTATTTTAATGTCATGAAAAAGCAATAAAAGATTAAAGGTACCATCAACTATATTCGAATCTTCTCGAAAGATTGCGGCAGTGCAGGCCTCCCAAATACCAATTACTTAACAATTTATTTAGCAATCATCATTAGGAGAGATTTATAATTGTAGTTACTTTATGGAGTCCTAAATGAATTTTATAAATCTACCAATAAATTTCTACTTAAGAAGAGAAAATTACGATTATCATGTAAAGATCAATTTTGAGGAGAAAGATCCTCTCCAGCTGAATTCAACTGGAGAGGAACCGGTCCCTTCTAAATGAAGGGCAGAATTAAAAAATAAAAAAAAAAATTAAAAAAAAATTATAACAATTTTGCCCTTCATTTAGAAGGGACCGGCTCCTCTCCAGTAGAATTTTCTTTTCCAATTTCGAATAGCATACCTTAAAAAAGACATAGCAATGAAGCTAGTAAGTGTTAAATATTAACAAATTGCAGGAGAAATGGTATAGTGATGAGATGTAAGTTGAATAAACTTTAAACACTTATTTTGAAAGATAATATGTCTAACTATTATGTTGTTTTGCACATCCGTGACATACTTTGTGATTGAATCAAAAAATGAATCTAAAGAGGGCCAAATATATGTGTTGAAATTCTCATTATAGTGCACATGTTAGTCTTAATCACATGTTGTCTTTTATCATCAATGTGAATACAATGAAGTTAGTTGAACTTTCAAAACAACAGCTACAAGCTACGAGAGGTGTGATGGGCAAAACACTTTATTAATTTTAAGAAATTTCGGTATTTTGTGTCCAAAACAAAATTATTGTTCCAAATACGAATAATTTATACCAACCGGCAACCGCAATCACAAGGAAAAGCTCAAAACTTGAAAATTTTACATTGATAGGTAACTCTGATAACTTAACAAACATTTTTAAAAATGATTAAAAAAAAACAAAACCAAAAAAACAAAAGAGTTGTGATATTGAAAATACACTCCTACACAAGGCACTCCACTCCAACTTTACATATCATCTTTTCTGATGGTGGACCATCATATATTACTATACCATACCATACCATACACATGCATATACATGTAGTGAAATGAACTATGCTGTATATACACGAAAGGAGTGAACAAAACTATCAATCCTTTTCCTTATCTCCTCTGGATTGGCACCAACAAGCTTGTCAACTGGAGCACCATCCTTCATTAGACAAAAAGTGGGCATGGCCTTTATCTCCAGCTTAGTTGCTACCTCCTGACCAATCAAATTGCATAAATATATTATTGCCCAATCACCATCCACATATATAATCACCAACATCAATTCAAAGAATCTTAAATCTGAGCCCTCAGCCCTCAGCCCTCAGCCCTCAGCCCTCAGTTCTCAGGGTCTCTGTCATATTACTGATTACCGTGCCAACTTGGCCAAAAGGAGGTCAATCTTTATACTAACAGATGATACTTATGGGGTCATATGGGTTTCTATGACCCAAATATTCTGTTTGAAAAGTTAATATTATAAAGAAAGCAATCTTTATACTAACAGATGATACTTACTTATCCACAGCATTACATATCTCAACGTAGCTGGCATATATATATATATAAGATAAAGCAAATCAAATCGAATCTAGGTGAAGAGGACTCTACAATTTCTTTTGATTTCAAAATATCTGGAAAAAGTCAAGAGTTTCAAGTTGTAGATAGTACACCACATTACCAGAAACAGATGTTAATACACCTCATATAGATAAAGTATCATTCTGCATTTAATACGTGGAGTAATATGCTATATTGCCCTAATCTTGGGATAAACCATTTATTCAAAAAATAATGCTAATTGGTAGGCTGGTATAGGAAGATGACGGGGATGGGATAGTGAAAATTAAACAAAGTACCAAGTAAATCATTAATCTTGTAAAGATGAGATGAATTACCTTAACCTCGTCAACATCAACCGTGAGAAACAGAGCATCAGGGTAGCTTGAAGCCAATTCCTCAAAAAAGGGGTTCATAGCCACTGAAGGCATGCACCATGCAGCAGTGAAGTGTACAACAATCTACCATAAATCCCTCTAACCAATAAATTCAACAGCCACAATTGTATTCGATATCATCCAAATCTAAATAACTTCCCAAAAGAAGGGGAAAAAAAAGTAAAAGGGTTTGAAGAAGAATTGAAGGGATTGTTTTCCAGACCCATATGGAAGAGAACTACAAGAGGGAGTTTATAGTGTAAAAATTGTGGGGTTTGAGGGAAACTTACAGGGCAGCCTTGATTGGTGGCTTGGGAAACATAGAAGTCCCATGATTCCACAGAGTCGACCTTCACAACTCTGGATTTGTTCTGCTGCTCTTCAACATGGCCTTGCCCTTCCACTTCCATCTCCTCCTTGCTTCTCTTCTTTTTTCTTCTGGGTGACTTTTGGAAGAAGCTACTACAACAAGGTATGGTTGCCTCCCCAAGTCCCTAAAATATGTTAGGTTTGTAGTTGGACCCACTTTCTTACACGGATATACTCTACTCTACTCTACAGACTACAGGTACATGTGAAAGTGGTAGGTTAAGGGCAAGACAGCCCTTGGATATTCTTTTCTGTTCCTTCTTGTCTCTTCTAATCTTCCCCAGTTCTTTCCTCTTTTTAACTTATTTGATATATTTCAGTAATTTCGCCACAGCAAACTACTTTCTTTTTTTCTTTTTTTTTTCAAATCAATCCAATATAATTTGATTTATTTTCAAGATAGACACGAATCAAGTGAATACGACAGGAAAATCATATCACAGGAAATGGAAAGAAAAAGATGGATAGTGTTTTTTGGATTTAAAAATGTTGGAATTGGATTGGAAGGTGCTGGAAGAAACTGCCTTTTACATTCTAGCCCTCACTTGGTCCATCTTCGGACAGAATTTCATCATAGAAATTCACTGTTTATCCAGGAAATTCATCAGTGTCGAAGAAAAAACACAATGGGCACCGACAACATTCAGAAAGGACTCAACTTTTCATGACAAAAATATGCCCACAAGGGAAGGATGGTCCACAACAATTCTGGAAACCACTCAATTTATGATGATTATAAAGGAACAGTTCAACCATTCAATAAACGTGATGAAAGCAAAAGGATTGTAATGAATATATTTATATTAAATAATACATCTCCTTTATATACCAGTAATCATCAAGTGATGAACATTTCAGTATAACATTGAGATCAATCTCAAAAGGCCAATAAAATCATCTGTCCCGGCTTTCAAACACGGCACTAAGGATAGATCTAAAGTACAAATTAGTAGTAGCTAGAGTAGAAACAGAGGTACAAACAATTGATACAAGCAATCCACTCCATTATAAACATTACAACCATTGTTCATACAAATAAGAAAGAAACTAAGGAACACCCCCACCCCCATGTCAACTACTCGAACGAGAATCTAAAGGCCGCACTGTTGTCTGACGTCGAGGAATCCCAATTTCACAAGCATTGACTCTGGCAGCAAACCGAAGAGAGCAGAGAGACTCACCAATGGAAGAAGGATCAGGAGAGATGTTTACAAACATCAAGGTCTTGGAATCCCCACCCAGGCATGGCTGTTTGCGTATCAAATAAAAAAAAAATGGCATTATAAATCACAATAGTGCATAAGCATACCATCAAATGGTTGGGAGGTTCAAACAGAACAGTACCTGGAGAAGATATGTCAGCTTTGAGTTCCTAAAAGGAACATGGTCCTCCTTCTTTGCCAATGCAAATATTACATCAGCCAAAGAAGATAAACTTTTATTGATTGCCTGATTGCCAGAAAAGAAATTGGCATAAATCATACTAAGAACATGGATACTATTAACAAATTCAAAGAAGTCGGTGATTGATGAAATTCAACAAATAGTCACCTGAGTTTCCTTCAACCGGTCTCCGGTTGACATACTCTTTGATAGTCGCTCACTTCCAGCAAGATCAATGAGGTTTAAAACTCCCTGTACTTGTTGCTCAGTGTTCTAGCAAAGCAAGAAAAATACATCAACCAATATAAACACGCAATATATAGACAGTGCTTTAAGCACAAACATGAAATATTGCATTATGAGAAAATATACCTCATTTACACCAGATATGCGCAATGTGAAGACAAAATGGCTTCTTGATGACTGCTCATTCATTTGTGTCTTTCCCACAGACCTAAAAAACAATTTAACAACCTTTTTGCCTTAAATTTTACACACCCAAGTAATATATTGACATCAAACCTCAAAGAAAATCATACAATGAAAAAAAAAAAATGCAATACAATCTCTATGTTCAATTTAATATTGTCTATGTATGAACTTTTTGAAGATTTGGATTGTGTAAGTCTATTTATGTCTCAATGAGTACTTCAAAAATAATTGGCATTTCTTATTTCAAATTCTATAATCATGAAGAAAGACATCTCTAAAACGGGCTACATCTCACTTTAAGACAAAACTCTAAAAGATATGCAAACAGAAGCCTGCTACAAAATGCAGAACACAGTAGATAAGGAATATCCTATTATTGTCTCTAAGAAGGAGCAAGAACACAACCTCTAGTACCAAATACACGTCTTCTATGATGTTTACCTGCTTTGTGCAGCTTGCTGCAGAAGAGATGAAATCTCTTTTATACTGCAAACATCAACAATTGTGAGGTCAGAAACATATGTGTTTCCATTTGCGTCATGTTTAATCGTATATTGCTTTCCTGGAACGCCATTCTCCGTCCGTGACATGTCAAATCCACTTGATCGATTTGTTGATAATAAATCACGGATTGTCTCGTTGTATATTTCCAACATTGAAGCCTACAAATGTTCATTAGAAATTGTTAAAAAAAAATTAGTAGAAAATGTAAGTAGACTAAAACCAAAAATTCTAGATAGTTTACCTGCATTTTGTATTTCCATCCCTGCAGTTGAAGGGCTTGACTGGCCTGGAAGATCTGTTCAAGTGAACGCGGTATCAACCCTTTCTGCTCTGAGGTTTCTGGCCTACCCATCATGGTATAAGTTTTACCTGAGCCTGTTTGACCATAAGCAAATATACAAACCTACCAAAACACCACCCAGCATTAGATTAATACAATTTCGGTATAAAAGGCAAAGCAAACTTCTGTAACAGGTGATATGCAACCAAACAAAGCATAACTTTTTAGCCTAGCATTACAATTGCATTTACATTCTGTCAGAGACATGCCAGAATGCAACTTCAACTCGAGCCAATTAAAGGCCAACTCAACATGTAAAGTTGATTTTTTATATTAAAAAAACATTAATTAACACAAACAATATTTACAATGAGTCCATAGTAGGCAAAAAAGCAACGCGGACACCTTAAAAAAAGCCACATTAGCTAAAACCATTACACTTGCACCACCATAGCCAAAACCAACACAACCTAAACCTACTATAACCCAAACTAGGAACAAACCCCTATTAAGCAAATTTGTGATAAATCGTTTATCTTACTCACATGCACCTCAACCAGAAAGCCTATATTTACTGTCGAACGTGATAGCATCTTGAAGAGATTCCTCTAATCTTATAGCAATTAGACGATATTCTTCAACCTTATTTAACATTTTGGTGTAATTTACTTTAAGGCATAAAAACCAAATATCGATTGTGAACTGGGAAGTCAATCAATTGAAAATACAAGTGTTTCGGTAAAAAAATCAGGAACAGCAGTATTACACATTCTAATGTACTTGATAATAATGTCAAAATTGAAAAGAAGAGGCAAGCACAACAGATTTACCTTATAGCCATCAAGTGCGCTCTGTACCAGCTGCGATATTTCTACAAAAACATCTTGTTGTGATGTCTCATCATTAAACACCTTGTCAAATGTGAAAGGATATGTATGCCCTGCTAATATTAAGTACATTAAATGATAGCACCAAATTTTTATACTAAATAACAAACAACAAACTTGTAATGAATACATCAAATGATTTCTCCAATGAAATGTCATTGGGACAACAGATACAGCCATACCACTTTGTGTCAAGTCAATGCCACGGCCAAGAGCTTCTGTTGCTGTAGGGTAAGAAATGATTGGAGCTTCTGTTCCAACACCTTCATCAGGCAACAAAGGACGTACTCGGCAAAAAACACGAATGTTTCCTTTTAGTTCCTGCAACAAGATGCAACTTAATGCAAGTGAAGCCTCATAAACATTGAACAATAAGAAAGGAATACATACTTACCAAAATAGTGTTATGCAGTTTTTTTCTTAACTTCTCTCCTTCAATGAGTTGGAACTCTGTATCTAAAAGGCGATCTTGTAGTTCACGCACAACTCTCTTTTGTGCTTCGAACTCTGCTATTGTTTCTGAAGACGATAAATCAGCAATCTAAGAAAAGAAACTAAGCATTATTGTGGGGTCAGCTTGATTAAATCGAAATACATGTAAGAATCTTCAAGCATCCTAATGATGCCCTATGCAGAACATAAGAAAACATAAGCAACCTTCCTACAACCTTTACACAATTAGTATTACCTTCAATTTCTCATTCGCAGCAACAAGCTGATGCTGTAGTATACGAATCTGCTCCCTTTGAGAAGAACATGTCTCCTATAAAAGGGTCCAAAATCTTACAATTGTTGAAGGTACGTAGACATATATATATCGTATATAAATTAGTAACAAAACAAACCTCCAAGGCATTTAATTTTATCGTCAAATTATCCAACTCAACACTTGTCTTCCCAGTGCATTCTTCATACTTCACTAATTCAGCAGTTAAAATCTGCACTTGTGTCACTTGGCGATCACGGTCATCCCTCACTTGCTGTAGTTCCCCTCGAAGGCATCTCAGTTCATTTGACAATGATTCTTTTTGCTTTATAGACTCGTCCTGTGAAGCCTAAAAGGTAAGATTGAACAAGACAATAGTCATGACACCTTGAAAAGTCACGGGAGTTTTCATGAAGATGTAAAATGCTTCTAGTACCAAGCGAAATATGAATTCCAAACACCTCATTAATTTTTTAAAAAACTTTCAAAAATTCTTCAATTCTTGCCTAATCCTTCTATTGTTTTAAGATATAAAGTGTATAAATAGGTCGCCCATTATAGTTTTAAGATCTAATTTATATAATTCTTATGTGAGTAAAGGTTGACTTTTGTAGCATCAACAAGGTAAGTGTACAAGCAGATCTCTTAGTACAAGCCATGATGACAGTAGCAGTAAGGAAGAGCTTCTTTTAGGGTGTGAGAAAAATTGGTTCGCATGAGGCAAAGTTAATGCACGCACAATGATATTAACAATATAGCCCACCCAATGTGAAGAATTTCCAACACAAGAACAAATTCAATATGCATAAACGAAACAGAAATTAACAAAAAAAATACCGACCAGTTTGTTGAACTCCATTTAATTTTAAAATTCAATTTGGAGAAAACAGGTGGCAAACAAATACAATTGCTGTGGTAAATATATATATTGAACCTAAGAACTTACTTTGAACGAAGCTAACTGATCTTGCAATGTCTTATTGTGACACCTCAAATTGCTAAGGTTCTCCACAATAGTCAATTTCTCCATTTCAAGTCGTTTGAGTGACTCACTATGAGTTTCACTATCTTTCTGGAGTTTGCTGTTATAATGTTGTAAACTCACGTTGTACTCTTGTGCTCGCTTGTACATATCCTCAAATGAGGCTGCCTGCAGATTCAACCAATTTATGGCGAGAGAAAATCATCAGTGAGCTAATCTTTAGAGTTAAACAAGCGTAAACTCGCACAACCATTAAGCCTAACATTCATAATTCACCAAATTCAAAGAATAACCATATACCCTCACCAAATGATAAGCGTAAGACAACCACAGTATGAATTCAAATTACCTTATATTCAAAAACTGATTTCTCTTGCCGAGTTTTTTCCAGCTCTGCCAAAAGAGAAGCTTGCAACTGCTCACCAGCAACCCTTGCTTCTTTTTCTTTTCTATGGCATTCAATTGCATCCTAGTCATCAAACCAGAATAAATGAGATATAGAAATGTACATGTATCACCTGTTCATACAAAATGCAATGCCTGGAAATATTACCAACTTATATGATTCTTCCTTTGCAACTCTCTCTTCTAAAGAAGAGATGGTTTTCCTCAAGTCTGAACTAATCATATTGAACTCCTCCGTCTTGCTATTCATCTCCACCTCTAAAAAATAGAATGAATCTAAATTTTAGAAAGAGTGTTGCTATTATCTAGAACTGTAATGAATCATACACTTAACCACATGAGAAACTACACACCCATCAAATGAAAGACTTCCATTAAGGCATGGAGGTCCAAACAAATTCTTTTGATTTTCATTGAGAACAATTATACTTATGTCTGAATTGAGAACCTATAATTGCTATGTTCCATGATTCAACACCTTACTTTAACCAGTTGTATTTCACTCAGGAGATGAGTTGTTCAACTCAATTGCCAATGAGCTTCAGCTCAAATGGTACTTCCTCCCTTTGTCCTTTGTAGCAAGGTGTAGGGTGAGGTCGTGGGTTCAAGTCCCATCGGGTGCATGTGTACTTTACCAATTAAAAAACTTCACAAAATCTTCTCACATTAATAATTTTATATTCATCATAATCCTTCATGAAACATATTATGATTTTGTATTCATCACATGCACACACGAGGATAAACACACAAAAATGCGCATATACATAAAAGACGCATGAAGTGTAAAATAAATTCAAATAAAATGAGAAAAATGAAATAAAACATCATTGTTCTAATCGATATTGAATCAGAACCATTATCCTTGCACTTTTTCTCAACAGACTCCATTGCACTTTGAAGCTTTTCCTTGTCAAGAACATGGTTTTCATCAACTTGTTGAAACCATTTGATGCAAAGTTTAAGCCTCTTTATTTGCTCAGTCATTTGCTCCAATTTTCCCTACCAAGTATAGAACAAAAAAAAAAAAAAGCATATCAAAGCTCAAAGAAGAAAACCCACAAACAATTTAGACTCAACCATCCTTCAAATCCATGAAGACAATTATAAACCTTAAGATCAAACTTCTTCCCCTTCAACTTCTCATTTAACAACGCATCAACCTCTTCTTTTGTGAACTCCACAATTCCACAATCCGAACCATCAGCGCTGCCCATATCACTAGCGGCCGTAACATCCGGCCTATTGTTAACCACGGAAAATGCCTGACGCACACGCCCAGTGCTTGCCGGTCCGACCATTCTTGCTGATCCAATCCTCCGCCGCTTGTCTACGGGAACATAGTCAACACCATCCTTTTTCTACAACAAAATTACTCAAAACATTATTACTTAACCATAACACACATGAAGAAGCCGAACTAATCCATCTGAAACATGGAAAAGACATTATTTCCCCGGCATCCAAACAGAGTTTAGAGTGCAATTCGGTCACTAAAATGCAGGGGGAAAAAAAAAAGCACATGAACTAACAGAAACCAGCACTTCAAAATCAAACACCTAAACAACCGGCAAAAAAAGACACGAAACCTAAGATCCAGAAATTCATGTTCTTTCATTTTTCTTCTATTTTCCCTCGGTTTCTCACCAACTAAAAAGAAATTTTAAAAAACAAAACAAAACAAAAGTGAGGAAATAAGGGCTTACAATTGAGGGACTACGAGGAGGTCGATTCTGGTTACGAGAAGCCATGTTCGAATCCAAGAACACGAATTGAACTAAGGCTGGGACTCCGATTCAGAGCTATTTTCAGGAGAGTTCTTGGAGTGGGCCGGGGGATCGCACCCGAGGAAAACTCGAATCTGAGTCCGGCAGTCGATCTGAGAAATGGACGGCTGGTGATGAACAGAAGAGGAGGAAGAAGGAGGAGAGCAAAGAGATTGAGGGTTAATTTGGGAAGTTAGTAGGTTTGCACAGAGAGAGAGAGAGAGAGAATGAATATTTGAATTTGGATTTGGGCGGTACCTCCAAAACGCTCCTCGGAATTCGAAAGAAAAGAGAAGACATCGGCATTTAATATTGGGCCCAACCGGGTTCTTGACCGGTCCTTTTGTCACAAAAGCCCAAACGCTTAGGGCCTGTTTGGTAAATATCAGTATAAAAAATTTAAAATTACTTGCAATTTTTTTTTTTTTTTTGACATATCCCACAAGAGAAGGAAGAGGAAGATTCGAACTTGTGACCTCCACTTTATTAGACTTGGTCTACTTGCAATTTTCATGACGTAGTCTATGACATATATATATATAAATCACATCATCATAAACAACAGGCAACAACACCACAAAATCAATTAGGAAATGCACGGTAATTATTTTACTTTGTTTTATAGACTTTACAGTAGTCTTCCTTCCACATGTTAATAAAATTCATTTAAGTATTTTGTTTTATTAATAAATGTTTATTTCGTGAGACTTTTTCTTCTCTATTTTCCTCCAGAATTCCAAGAATTTTACGAACCCCAAATGTAGTGACCAATTTCTAAAAAACAAATAATAAATAAAATAATAGTGGACAAAGGTGTGGGTATTAAGAAAGATGATTTAAGTTAAAAGGTCAAATCTTCCTCTTTGGAGATTGGATTGTTTCTAAAGTCTTTAGACGTGCCAATTTTTTAGTACAATCGGTTGCAAAAGGAGCCATTTTTTACTTAGCGTTTAGAAACATTAAAAAAAGAAAGAGTTAATGGTCAGAAAATGACCGATGGACTCTATATCATTCTTGACATGATAATCCATTTAGGTTTGTTTGAATGCCCATAAGAATTGTGACAATCTGTTTAAAGCAACTTTTTGTTTACTAGATTCTTGATATTTCTTGTGAATTCAAGTACTAGTTTTTGTATCTAACACCCTAAATACTACAACCTTATCTCACTTTGATTTTATTGAGCTTATAATTCAAAGCTTGATAAACACAATCATATCAGTCTAATAAAATAAATTGAAATAGAAATGTAATAAGTGGATATATGAAAACAATGAGTGAGACCATTAGTTAGGCACAGAAGGATTATGATCTTATAGTATCCACGTGTCAAAATGTTACATGCCCACGCTGGAACCCAATCCAACTTGTCAAATGAAAAACTAATCAAGTGACACGTTACAAGCAATGGTTGGCTGAGGCCATATCCAACTTATCCAAGTAGAAATTGGTAGATAAGGTCCTGCCCAAAATCAATCTACATCACAGAAACTAAGAACAAAGTTGAGAGTCATCATCCCCACGTACCCAAAAAAATAATATTAATTCCACGTATCTCCCCATTCACATAGAACCAATCGGAAAGAAGAAGAGAAGAAAAAAAAAAAAAATCCCAGAAAATGGCCCAAGCTATGGCTTCAATGGCAGGCTTACGTGGGTCCTCTCAGGCTGTCTTGGAGGGTAGCCTCCAGCTAAGTGGCTCAACCCGCTTGAACGGAAATGGGAGCGGCCGTGTTGCCATGGCACGGTCGGGGCTGAGCATTAGAGCCCAGCAGGTGCCTGCTGAGCCTGAAACTAGTCGCCGGGCTGTTCTTGGTCTTGTTGCTGCCGGTCTGGCCTCGGGGTCTTTGGTTCAAGCAGTGCTTGCTGAGGCAAAGTCCATCAAGGTCGGCCCACCTCCCCCACCCTCCGGTGGATTGCGTAAGTCTTCGATTTTCGATCAATTTCTTCCTCTCTAATATTAACTTAATTATCTACGTAAGTACGTACACTTCTCATCATAATTCGGTGATAATCTGCTATTTAGCTCTGTCTAGAGTCATATAATCAATAAAAAGTTTTAGGCGCTTTTTAGATTTTTGGTGTTTTACTCGAATTAACTTGACTTCGGAGTTGATCTTCAATTGAATCTCACTTACTAAGAAAAGTATTAAGAAAAGTTTAAACTCATAAATGAAAACAAATTATATTAAGATGTTAATTAAATGATTAAATTTATAATGTTTTATCAATTTAAATTTCTAAAAGAACCGGTGTAGAAAGCGTGGAGTGGATGAAAACATTGAAATTTCAAGAGTCAGGGCCCGTTTGGGAGTGCGATTTCAATAAGTGCGATTTTAAAAATTGCGTTTTTAAAAATTGTGTTTTTGAAATCGCTACTTTTTAAAATCGCACAGGCGTTTGGTAAAACAGGCTAAAAAGTACTTTTTTTATCAATCGAGTGTTTGGGTAAAATTAGCATATAATTGCGATTTCAGACCAAATAGGTAAATATTGCCTTTTAAGTGAAATCGTGATTTTGATTTAAATTCGCACTTTTTCAAATAAGCATCATCTAGTCAGCTTATTGAAATCGCAGATTTTTCCACGATTTTAAAATTTGTGTTTTCAAAATCGCAATCCCAAACACTTCAAAATTGCGATTTAATTTAAAAAACGCAGATTATTTTTTTAAAAACGCACTCCCAAACGGACCCTCAAAAAGCCGATGGCAATCATTCGTGTTGGGTTTGTGTTGGATCGACTCACGAATCAATTTTATATGGGATTAATTCGAACATGACTAATTTAGTTAAACGGGTTAGAATTCTTTGATTCTAACCCGACCTATTTAAATAAGGAGGTAACACAATATAACCAACATAACCCGTTTAATAAATAATTTGTGTTAGAATGAGATGACCGGATCTGACTTGACGCATAACTCATTTAATAAACCAATCGTGTTGAGTTTTGTCAAACATGACTCATTTCTAAAACATGGCATTTTCAACGATCATAGTGCTACATTTTGGCAGCTGGAACTTTGAACTCTGATGAGCCAAGAGACCTGGACCTGCCACTGAAAGACCGCTTCTTCATTCAGCCGCTGACTCCAGCTGAGGCAGCCCAGAGGGCAAAGGTGTCGGCCAAGGAAATTGTTGGCGTGAAGCAGTTGATTGACAAGAAGGCTTGGCCATACGTGCAGAACGATCTGCGTTTGAGAGCTTCGTATCTTCGTTACGATCTCAACACGGTCATCTCTGCTAAGCCCAGTGGGGAGAAGAAACCCCTCAAGGACCTCACTGGAAAGCTCTTCTCCGTCATTGACAATGTGAGTTCAAAAGTCTTGACTCTTCCTTCAATTGATGTGAATTATATGTAAGCTCACTGGCTTATTCATTTGTTTTTTCTTTCTTTTTGATCAACAGCTGGACCATGCAGCAAAAATTAAGAGCACCCCAGAAGCAGAGAAGTACTACGCCCAGACTGTCTCTGCCCTGAATGATGTTCTTTCCAAGCTTGGTTAAGAGGAATAAACATTTCTTGAATTAAGCTTTTGTATTTAAAAGTTATGAGACAATGTGTTTGATGCTATGTCCATGTGAAGGGAATCTAGTTGAAAAAACTGTTGCTTTATCTTTCAATTTGCGACACTCTCTCTCTCTCTCTCTCTTTGCGTGTTAACTTAAGGGCTGAAAGAGTCCTTGGTGAAAAAAAATCATGGTGATGTGAAAAACAAAGAAAATAGCGGGGGAATAGAGAAAATTGAGACAATGAATTTTGGTGGTTTGTGTTAGACACTTACGTTTACTACTAGGGAAGAGCCCGATAGCCGATAGTTCTACTTTATGCTATTATTATTTAATGATCTTTATGTTATAAATGACTCATGTTTATAGGAGAATTAGGATTGGTAGAGATAAACATAAGTATGTTAATCAAATTAAAATGATTTGATTACTATCAAACTTAATTACAATAAATTCTAGAGTAATTACGTAATTTGGAATCATATCATATGTTTTAACACTTGGAATTGAACATCCTCATCCTTGGTCTTTGGTTGTTATTTTTCTACTAAAAATGTCAGTGGGAAAACAATCTTCCTTTCACCCCATTTCTGCTTCTTGTAATCTTCCAATACAGGGACATGGGAAAAGCTTTAGTAGATATATTCATTATTACTCTAAAATAGTTAGTCAAGATGTATGTACAACTTTAATGAAATTGCTTATAAAGTAAGTTTTGCCTATTATCCTACTAATATGGGATTTAACACTTATAGAATCTTTTATAATTCACCCACATTATGTGGACAACTCATATTCTCAATATAAGACCAATTTCTTAGAGCGTTACACATGGAATTCCTCTGCCACTACACTAGCAAACAATAGGCAACCATTCTAATAAATGGGGTTCAAGTTATATCCATATCTGAGAAGATACCTTGTGGCAATAATATAACAGTTCTCAAAAGTCAAGATATATTACTTGGAAATCCTTTGATCTACTGCCAGTTTCAATTCTCTAGCACATATAGAGAGACCAATTTATAGTCACCTATGGAGGGGACAAACACAATCTCATGCCACTGCTATCCTCTTTTTTTTTTTTTTTTGAAAAGCACTGTTATCCTCTCTGCTTTGTTATGATTGTCAGTGTTTGAATATCTGTTGCATTATACATAGAATCTTGCTTAACAAAGGTTCCTGAGCCTGCAGCCTTTAGAGGAAACGCTCATTTCCTAGAACAGGCCATCACAAAAGTCAGTGGATAGCAATCATGAATTCATATGAGATCATTCCATTGCTTGCAAACACATTTGCATCTTATCAAACACTTCACAGGCAACCACCTCAGGATCTCAATAATGATTTCATTAGGAAGAAATAGATGTGTGCTTTGAGCACCCTCTGTCACTACTCTTCAATCTTAAGTCTTCCATCTCTGTTCTTGGAGCTAGCACATGCGACCTCTGGCATTTTTGAAGCACTGCAGTTGTGACCATGGCTTCAGTGAATGCCTGACAAAATGAAGGCTGCCTTTCCCATTATGCCTGCAACATAATTAGCAGTACTCCTATTTATGCCATCTGCTATGTCTGTGGTTACTTAATTTGAAACATTAAGAACAATCAATCAGACCAGATCTAAAACATATTAAAGCATTTTCAGCAGTTTCTTTTCCAAAAAAGTGACATGTATACACATTGTGTAAGTTACAACTTTGGCTTCCTATCCATTATTTTAATACAAAATATTTCTCTCCATTCTCTTTGCCTTTCATCGAGTTTTTATTTGAATTTTGTAAGAAAATGTGAAGGTACATAGGAAATTTGCATTTTATACAAAAAATAATAATATTTTGATAGTATTGGGAAATATAAGGACACTATTACTGACTTTATTTGGATAGGAAAACAAAAAGTAATTTTGTTTTTTAAATTTAAGAAAAAAACAAAGGGATGCTGCTAAGAGTTTCAAGCTGGTGTGATAATCTAGGCTGCTTTTGGTTTGAAATTTGGGATTTTTACAATTTTCCACACCTACTACTTTGAGGTATGGATTGAGATTTTCAACAATTTATTGCCCAAATAACTAATAATTTGGGTAGCACATTGTGAGAGAGTCTATATAAAATCCACACGCTCAAATAAATCTTAGATTGTTCAACCACCTACTCGAACAAATAGACTCATATGGACTCTCTCACACGTGTTACCCAGATTAAAATTGCAAACATAAAGATCCTTATGCTTGTGGTCTAGCATGTACTTGCAAAACGCTGATAGTCGATAATAATACAACACGACTTTTGGAATTTTTTTTCCCCAAGGCATCAACTTCCATTTCTCTTCAACAATAATTTTCTCATTGTCCATCAAGACCTTTAATGGACCTCCACTTTAAACTTGTCAATGATTGCTACATTAGTATGATTTGATAACGAGGCATAACACAAATATAGGGCTTGCTTGAATCATCTCCTCGGGCCAAAACAAAGGTGGCCAGGTACTCCCATTTGTCCTAAAAAGGTAGTTGAGCCACTTTCTATGGATGGTCAAAGTGCGGCTGAACCACCTCCTGGCCGACTGATCAGCCACGACCTTCTTTATTTATTTTGTTTTAAAAGTTTTAAATAATATTAACGAATCATATGGGATAGATGACAAATATTAATTGATTTAACGTAACAAGCCTTTTAAAATATTGGATAGAACATGAACGAAAATAACATATACTTTGATTGAATGTATTCAATACTACTTCCAATAACTTTTGAAACCAAAGAGTCCATTTCATATTGAGTCAAACCACCAATACCAAATTAACTTTTCTTTTATACTAAAAATGTACCTAGCCCTTTGTTTTAACACCACAATGCTTATTGATAAAGAAATTCTATACTTTCCAAAAAATTTATCCAAAAATTTGTTATCAAATGATATGTTATTGTCACATGATATTTATTATTTTGAGAAATATGTCACAAACTCATGGGGTTGTTACGTTGTAACATAATATTTGGGAACTACTTTAAGGGAAAAAATTTGAAAAATGTAATATTTTTCTTTTGTTTACAAGATTTCAGAAGTGGTTGATTACATTAACCCACACACAAGTTTTGCAATGGTGATAGGCAAACACAGATAAGAGTTCAGAGAAAGGAAGACGAGAGAATATGAGTCTGAATGTGCTTGATATTTTATTGAATGAATTTTCCTTTTATACATATGCCAATTACATGTTTAGAGACGTATATGGTTGATTTTTCGGACGACTCCTAGTGATCCCTTATCATTCACCATTCGATTTCCTTAGGATTAGTGAACGTGCTCAACTAGCATTGCAACACGTGGATTGCTGAGAACAAGTTTGGTATAGCCCCTACAGGGGGTGGGTCACCCATCGTGTGTGTGGGGATGGCTTTCGTGTCTTTGCAGCGTAGATCATGTTGATTGGACATCCCACTACAATTCAAGGACATACGCCCCTTATGATGTGACCATTGCTCCTGTTTGGATCAAGGGTTTGGTAAGAGAGGCATGGCGCTCCTCAAGGTCTTCTTGTAAAGTGGTTCAGCACCGCGGGTCTCCAAGGTGGGTTGGTTCGTTCAACGAACCATAGCAGTTGTCCTTCTTCCGGGCCCTGGAGCGGTCCCAACTTTAACTCAAGGTGGCAACACCTTTACATGGGTGCATTACAGTTGGCAAAATTTGATTACTGATTTTCTCTCAACAATGTTCATACAATAAGATTGACATCTACTTCACGTGGTTATTAGCAAGTTTGATAAGCGCCGAATGTTACACATTCAAATCATTTAACTTGCATATGTTAATTTCTTAGTATTGTTATTTGTTTGATTTTGTTTTGTTTTTATGTTTCGGGTCAAATACGAGAATTTCATTGAAAGTGGGCTTAAAATGACAATTTGGAACCATTCTGGTGCTAGGATCGATCGCAGCTGAATTGGGATCGAGCGCGCATGCGCTTAAGCGCACAAGACCTACGATCGATCGCACTCCTGCAATTGCACGCACAACAGCTAAGCTCGAGCGTGCACAGTACGACAGACGCCTTTTTACAGCTTAAACTTGATTTTCAGTCTCCTAATTAAACTGGGAGACTGACATACGATTTTAATTAGGGTTTTAGCGTTTCTAGGATTTCCTAGTCCCTATAAATATGCCTCATAACTTGTAAACCGGGGAGACCGCTTCCTAGAGTTAAATTTTCAGTAAATTGTCTTCGGAGCTTAGAAGATCATAAGCAGCTAAACCCCTTTGTAGGATATTGATGTAACCCTTTCCAAGCACAATGATGACTGTATTTGATTTCTAGTTATTCAATTTTATGTATGTTGATTGCATAATTGTAAGAATTGCAACCATTGATTTTTGTTATTAATATTAAATGTAATTGTTCTTAATTTACGAAATCAATAATTGTGAAATTCTTTTCTTGTCTTATAAATTATTTTGCTCTTATTGAACTCAAATCAACTTTATTGTCTATGATTATAAAATTGAAGGTTATGCAATGGGTTTTAATAACACATGATTAATAGGATTGAGATAGGTCATGTCTAAGAAAGACGGGTTGTATTACACCCTAATTTAGTGTAATTTAGGTAGATGATTCGTGTCAACCGAAGATGGGTTATGCTATTCCATTAATTATATGAAACTTATTAAATAATTTTATAATTTATACATAGGAAAGACGGGTTGTGCCGCATCTTAGTGGTTAGGTGGACGATCCGTGCCAACCGAAGATAGATTATCCTTATTCTTTAATATTGTATTTTCTTGTTTCTGTAATAACATGCATATCATGAATTTCTGGAATTAAGTACAGTTAACCATTGTTGTGCGGATTGTGGTGAAGTCGGTACTTTACTCTCTCCCTTTCTCTCTCTCATATATTCACTTTTAGCGTTGCGTTTAATTTTATGCACTTGAATTCACATAAACAAGCAGATCTCTTTTGTTTAATTAGGTTAAATTTCATCTTTTAGATTTAATAACAAAATCCCTACAGTCCTTGAGGTTCGACACATTCTCTATAGTCGTATCCTACAAAGATTCGTTATATTACAAGTGATTATTTTCTTATTGATATTTTTTGTCACAAAAATACCACATCAAAGCTCCTTAATTATTATTATTTTTTAATTGAGAAGAAAAAACTCACTTTTTAAAAAAACTAAAGATTCAATTTTCTCTCTATATATTTTTTATTTTAGCTAAATATGTTTTTTATTTTTTTATTTTTAGAGGATAATTCAAACTAATAATGTCCATTTCATGAGGCATGGTCCTCGACATATTAGTCAATCATTGGGACAAATATGCTTCTTTTTTTTTTTCCCTTCTCCTAAACATCCTTTGTTATGAATAATTTCACCCAACGAGCCCATCAGAACCTGAACTTCAAAGTTAATGACAAGCTCACAAAAAAAGCACAATTGGAGTAGGAGTCTCAATTCGAGTTCGATTAACTCCTTGAAGAATCTAACACAGTCTAATTCAAAACTTAATTGAAGTAGAACCCAAGTCCAATTCAAAATCTAAGTAATCCCACATTGAAGAAGAAAACCTAATCAAAGTTTAACTCAACTTTGTAGCTTCAACTTTTGGGAGAGAAGCTAATTTGCTTTCAAAACGAAATAATATTAAAAAAAAAAAAAGAATTTTATTTTTGTGAATTTTTTCAATTTTTTTTTTCAAGAAAAGTTAAAAATAAAGTGCAGCTCTAGAGGCTACGAACTCGTTTTTAACTTTTCTGATTCTCGTAATCGAAGGGTTATGACTCACGAGTAAATTTTGTTTAATACAATCAGAGGGCCAGCACGCGTTGTGCACATCATCTTCCACACCCAATCGTTTTCCGAACCACATACAATGCTCTCTCACTCTATCTCTCTCTGAACAAACCCTAGTTTCCAAAACCCTCCAGTTCCCTCTCTATCGCTGATACAATTCTTGCAATCCGATGGCTCCCAAACGCCCATCTCATCTTGAGGATCCCCCAGCTGCTTCTTCCTCTGAAGAAGAAGCTTCGTCCGAAGAAGAAGAAGGATCGTCTTCATCTGAAGAAGAAGAAGATGCTGAAGCAGAAAAAACCTCTTCTTTACCATCCACTCCGGTCACTGAAAAAAAGCCCGTTCCGAAAAAGCCAGACCCAGAGCCTCAATCGTCGTCAACCGGATCGGGGTCGGATTCGGACACAGACTCTGGGGCCACCCCGAACACGAGCGTGAAGCCCATCGCATCCAAGCCCATGGAAGACTCGGCCCTGAAGGCCACCACCAAGCCGAGATCAAAGCCTGCCTCTTCGGCCGCGAGATCGTTGGCGGCCAAGCGGCTGAGCTCCGAGACCGATAGCAAGGATTCGACCAAGAGGGCCAAGAAGAAGGCGCCGGAGCCGAGCGCAGACGGCGTCGTTTCGCCGGACAACACAAAGAAGTCAACCGCCGGAGATGAGAAAAAGCTCTTCCAGAGGGTGTGGAGCGAGGGCGACGAGATCGCAATTCTCAAGGGCATGCTCGAGTTCGCGGCGAAGAGAGGCGCCGACCCGATTACCGACTCGGCGGCTTTCCACGAATTCGTGAAGAAGTCGCTGCACGTGGACGTCTCGAAGACGCAGCTGGTGGACAAGATCCGGAGGCTGAAGAAGAAGTACAATAATATCACCGAGCGAGCGAAGAAGGGCAAGCAACTCCCAGCCTCCAAGGCCCACGAGCACAAAGCCTTCGAACTCTCCAAGAAGGTCTGGGGCTCCACCGAAGAGCCCAACGAAGTAAAACCAGTAGTTGAGACCGCCAAGTCAAATGGGAAATCGCCGAGTAAGAAGGGCAATAAGAAGGGTAACACCAGCCGGAGCTTGAAAGAGGAATTGCTTGTGGCTTTGCCGGTTTCGAAGAACGTGGCTGAGAAGATGGAGATTGACAAGAATCAGGGTTCGGGTCCCGTGTCAGGGCGGAGTTTGAATGGGATGGTTCGGTTCGATAAGAGTATGGGTGTGCCGGGTTTGGAGGAGAGTGTGATAATGCGGGGGCTTGAGTTTATTGGGGAGGATAAGAGGGCGGAGTTGGAGGAGAGGTGGAGGGAGGTGGAGATGGCGGAATTGGAGGTCTTTGTGAAGCGTTCGGAGTTGGTTAGGGACCAGGCGAGGTTGATATGGGAGGCGTACAAGAAGGAAGCCAATGACCATTGACATTGATTAGCGTTTTTTGGTAAGGTAAAGAAGCTGTTTTGGCAGATGTTAGTGAGATTGTTTGCGGTTTTCAGCTTCGTTTCTGTTTAGTAGGATTCACTAATTTTGAAGTTTGTAATGTTTCGACCGAGTTGGTCTCTTGCGTGGGAGTGTGACATTCCATTGCCATGCATGAGTCCCGTAAATTGTTATTTTATGTGGATGTTGTAATCTGGCGTTTAGGTCTACAAAAATGGGATTACTTGCTTTTTATAAATGCAGTTTTTATTGCACATAACTTGTTCTTGACAACTTATATTATTGTGGCAAGTTGTTATGGCGACTTCCCTCCTTATAGCTTGTTTGACATGCAATGTTATCTTGGATTTTCATTGAATGTAGCTATGTCTTGCCCTTCTTTTGTGTGTTGTGTTTGGGTTGATACTTGATATCATGGTTTGTTCATCTTGTGTACCACAGCTCATTCTGTCCCACTCATTGACCGATACAGTGAGCTCTTGGTATTCTAAGCTTATGTGTTGGTATGTAGTTTAGGTAGGTGGCGTGTCCCTCATGGATAAACTTCCTCTTGGAGAAGTGTGTTTATAATTTCTAGTTATTGCAAATTTCATTCTATAGTTCATATTCCGCTCCATATCATGGGAGCTGAATGTGTGGGAAATTGTTAGATAAGTTAGCAAGAGGGTAGTGCCAAATGCCTGGTGACTAACTATTGAGGTGTTGTTACAAGTAGGTGGATGTATAGATCTCATTTAGTTTCTCTACGCTGAAGTAGGACCAAGCTCATGATCGTTTTGTCCTAAGATTCCTAGGTTGGAAGAAATGTTGATGTTCCTTGTTTTTAAGTTCCTTCTTAAACTTACTTATCAAAAAAAAAGTTCCTTCTTAAACTTGCCTGTTTGGAAGGCCCTATCCTTTCCCTTTTGGTTATAGTAGTACTGTTAATGCTGTATATTACTTCTTATGGATGCATCTTATATTTTTAGGAATCATGCATGCATGCCCTGATGTGTTGTCTCCTATGTGCATGCACCAGTGTAGGATCACATCCCAGGATTGTGTTTAGTGATAATGTCGAGTTGGAACAAAGCTGCCTGAAAAGTAGTTATTATGGTAATATCAAAATGGACCTCAGCAAGATGTTCTATGGGTTGGCTTTGGCTTCTTCTTCTAAGGTAGTTTGGGACACTCGGTAATGTTGCCTGGATTGAGGTCATGTCTGCCCAGAGGAAGTTAAGACCACACACATTCAGATTAATTTTTTTATTCCTATTTTGAATTGCAAGAATTCTCCATTGTGGGTAGCAGGCTAAAGAAATACGTTTTTTAGATTGAAAAAATTGATGTTTTCATTATAGCCAAGGAAGCTTAGATATGCGACTGCGTAGTTTGGCACCAAATGAGAAGAGATAATAAGACCCTGTAATTTAATTTATCATGGCGATTAGGATTAAGTGGTTTCATATTTTTGTTTTAGAAAGGGAGACACGGAAAAAGGTTTATTTTTGAGGATGTGGATGTCTTGGTAGTCGGTAGTTTTCCAAAGTGGTGCAAGGTTCCCGTGCATGCAGAGGTTTGGTTAATGTTTTGGTAGAAGAATGAAGTTTTTGTTAATAACATTAAGATAAGTTTGAGGCTTGCAAACCCTAAGGGGCTAGCCCCAGTGGTAAGAGCCTTGGTCTTTGTGGTAGTCCATGAGGTCTAAGGTTCGAATCCCCTTTGGTGCAAACAATTCCTTGGAGCCAGTCTGTCGGTGAAGCCGGAGTATTATCGATTTGTGTGGAGGGGGCGCTTTACACGGGTCTCAAGTTTACCTGATAAGGGTGGCTACACGAAGTGACATTGCCTTGTAGGAGATCCTCGTTATAAAAAAAAAAAGAAAAGAAAGAAAGAAAGAAAGAAAGTTTGAGGTTTGCCACTTTATCTCCTCATGCACCTCTTCAAATGAGTGTCTATTCCATTTCTTGCACAGGAACCTCATCTCAGTTAGTTACTTGGAATGTTTTTATTTGTACATTACTCTGGCTTTGCACCTCAAGAGGGGAATATTTGCTTTGTAGAAGTTCTTTAGCTCATTTACACTGATGTTTGCTCGATGTGTTAATATATATATCTATATTTCATTTTCCAATTTTGTTTAGTTATAAATATGCTTTAATCTTGAGATTGATACCTTTTTCATGACTTCAGAGTTCAGATAGACTTCAATAGGGGTATCAAATCACCCTCCTTTTTTTTTTTTTTTTTTTCTTTCCCACATATGCTATGTTTTTTTTATCTCCCTTTGATGGAAGCATGTGCTGGTATATTGAAGTAGGGATTCTTTTAATCTATCATTAGATTGAAGTATTAAGCTTTTGATTTGTTTCCTATGTGTAGAAGTTATCCCCATTTCATTTGTTGTCCTGTACTTTGTTTTCAGGAATGCTTCTTATCTGTTTGAGAGATTTGTGTTAGCTGTCATGTGAATGTCTTTGGGACAGAGTAGTGTGATGGATTAAGTTGATTAAAAAAAAAAAAAATGTGTTGAATCGGTTTTGTTCAATGACATTCCTTGAATTCTGTCCATGTGTCCCGAGAAGAGTCATGTCTGACAATATATATATATATATTTTCTTCAAAAATGGTAGATGGGCGGGTAACCAAAGTGGTTTTTGTTTTTTTTAACTTGGCAAACTATAGTAACATTTACCCGTTGATCTGGACAGAAGGACTTAGACGACTTACAGAAGCAGGGGGAGTCCCTCAAACTGAGGTGAGACTGATCTAGCTCCACCAACCAACAAATCATGAGTGATCTTGTCTCACTCTTTGAAGTCTTGGCAATTTATTATGCATAATTCCTCAGCGTTTTATGATCAAACTTTACCAGTTGGTTCACTGTTAACGAGCAACTTTACCACTTGGAACCAACCTCAATGGTTTTATCACTTGAATGTCATAAGTAATGCTTGAGACAAATCACTTTTTTTTTTTTTTTCTTCTTGAATTTCTGGTCTCAAGCATTACTCATGTAGCCATGGAGCTTCCCCTTCATTCAGATCTACTATTAACAGTCAACTGGGTGCGGTTAAAAAGTCATCAAGGTTAAATAGGTTTCATTTTCTTCTGGGGCCAGCATATGGAAATATGTTATTTATCTCTTGCTCTTGAAAATTAAAAGAGTAATGCTATGCAATTGACTATTGAGAAGTAATTAACGAAAATCATTAAGGAATGATGTGACGGTGTGACATCTGGGATGAGTCATAGCACGGCCAAAAGCCTAGATTGTCATACAAAAGCTGTCTCCGCCACCACACAAGTCTTTTTGTTGTGGTCCCTTAAACGACGACCTGTTTAATGCTTGCGTGAAGGCAGAGCTTTGATGGTGCCGCCTTCAAAAGTTGAGCTTGTTTGAACCGTGAAATTTTGAATTTGGTCATGGTCGATCGTGGGCGGTTTCGTCCTTTCACTTTCTCCAACCCTTTCCTATAACACAACTATCCGACCGTCCAAACATTGAAACCAACGGCCATAGATCACGATCCGAGTGACTCCACTTGATTGGCTCACACCTCTCATCCTTGCGCTATATAACTCCAAAACCCCACTGTTTCTCCCTACACACCAAATAGCCATTTCTTTCTTGCTATATTAATCTTTCTTCGTCTCGAAACTTCTTTGTTAACCAAAGGCCCTAAATTTCTTCGATGGCTGGAAGGGGAAAGTCTTTGGGTTCAGGCGCCGCCAAGAAGTCCACCACTCGGAGCAGCAAGGCCGGTCTGCAATTCCCGGTCGGCCGTATCGCCCGGTTCCTCAAAGCCGGCAAGTACGCGGAGCGCGTCGGCGCCGGTGCACCCGTCTACCTCGCCGCTGTTCTTGAATATCTCGCTGCCGAGGTCAGATAACACGCTTTTATTGTTTTCTTCTCTTGGTTATGCTCTGTTTATTCGGTTATTTTCGTTGAAATCTTGCTAAGCAACGCGGTGCTATAGTTTTCTTTTCTGCTTACTCTGTTTGGTTACTTAGAAAATGATATAAAATTTAGTTTCCTCTCTTTGCCTTGTAAATTCCTCGGACGGTTTTTTTACTGATCTCTCTCTCTCTCTCTCTCTCACACTCGCACACACACACACCAATCGGTGAAATTGAAGGCCTTGCATATTTAATTGGTTTCTATGGTGGTGAATTTAGGTTTTGGAATTGGCCGGGAACGCAGCTCGGGACAACAAGAAGACTCGGATAGTGCCTCGCCACATCCAGTTGGCCGTTAGGAACGACGAGGAGCTCAGCAGGCTGCTCGGCTCCGTCACCATCGCCAACGGCGGCGTTTTGCCCAACATTAACAACCTCCTTTTGCCCAAGAAAAGCGGCCATGGCTCGAAGTCCGCTCCGGCCGATGACGAGAGCTAAAGAAATCATCACTCTTGTAATTTTGCTTTAGGTTTAGATTCTTTGTACTAAACCCATTTAGAGAAATGAAATCAGTATTATGACTATCAATCACATGGTATTGGCACCGATAAATTATGATTTAAATTTTAAAAATTGATTCATACAAACAAATGACAAAAACCACAAATAATGTCTTGAACAATTATGTGTACCAATTTCTTCCACAATGAATCAGATCATAAGAATCTCAAGCAGTGGATGAAGAATGTGGAGTACCAGGGTTTCTATGCTTTGCCATATCCGTGCGCGCAGCAGTGGCGGACACGTAATAGGCGACTGTGATCATTCCATGAAGAAAGCATAGAATCCCTCCTATAGACAGAAGGCGGCGGTGTGGAAACCCACAGGATTTTCTTGATTTTGAGTTTGCCATTGTTCCCATGATGAGCATCGAGAATCCAACGGCTAATATGAGCCTGTGATATGTCACAGTCCTTAACATCATCAGGCACATGGATCAAAAAGAAAGTGAAGCATATAGACGATGGAGATGACGAGCGAAGCACCTACCAAGAGAAAAGGAGGGAAGCAACGGCTAATTGCTTGTTGGCTGAGGCGTTCGTGTAATCTGCCTTGGACCAAACGCAAATGCACCCACCAAGGACGTTAGCAATTGTATGAGCGAGGGCTAGAAGTATGGCTGCAGCCAATCCTAGCTTGTAAGCCGTATAGCTTGGCTCTCTGCACTCAAAAATCCACGCCTTCATATGTCTCACCTGCGAGATCAACAAAAAAAAAAAAGAGAGAAAAAGAATCAAGTTGTTCATAAATCTTGAGATGATAAAGTTGAATTCTAGAGTTAGAAATAGAATACCTTGCCTTGAGAGACTTCAGCCTCAATGCCAAGTATACCGGCAACAATGTCCAAGACCATGATCAAAACACAGACAAGAATGCCAATATTTGGGGCCATTTTGGGAATTCAGAGCTTGCCTGGGAGATGATTTTAGAGGAGAGGATGGAGACTTCCCTTGCTTTGTTACAATATCTTTAAGCAGGGCCAGGCATGCAGATGAATAACATATATAGGGCAAGAGAGAATAGGTGTGTTCTTAGGGTAAAAGCTTCTTTTGTCCTTAAAACGTTTTTTTGCTTTATTCTTTTCAAACTTGGATTCCTTTCATGGGCGACAAGGAAAGCAGAGTATCACCAGCAAGGGAAGGGGGCCAAGAATCTACATGTATCGCGTATATATGTGTATAACCCATCATAGATCCCTCTTAGTTATTCCTTCAACATTTCCTTTGTTCCAAAGTCTAATGCTTTTAAACCTTTTTTTTTTTTACGTTGAACTTTCATGTGTAGGTGTGAAAGAGACTTTCATATTACTAGAATGACCACTAAATTTTTCCAGCCATTAGACCCATGACCACGTATGTTGTTAGACATTAATTGTCTATTTTAAAACATGCTCATCATTATTATTCGCAACCAATTTTCTTTTAAAGGTTTTTTTTTTTTATTTGTGAATTACTATATTATGAAAATGGTCACTTGAATTAATGTTTGTAATGAATACATGTGATTGCTTTTGCTTCTTTTGGAAATAATTTGCATATTCGTGGATGAATTTTCAATTTGCTTCTAAAATTTTATTTAGTTTATTTGCTTTGTTTTGTAACATTAATATGTTGTACAATTTGTACTTTGACAAGAAATATGAGACTTGAACAAAATCTTGGTTATAATGCTACAAGAGAATTTGCACGATGGATTCTGAAAATAGGTGATAGTGAATTAGATGGTAAAGGTGAAGCGGTGATTGAGATACCATATGATTTAACCATTCAACATGATGTTCATCATGTTAAGGATATTATGAATGCTACCTACCCTCCCTATAAGGGAGTCTGTTCCCTATGTATAGGGAATATGTCCAAAAAATCACAAAAAGAGCCTCACAGCAGCCTTCCTATATGCTTTCCTAAGTCATCAGATGCTACAGTAGAACCCTATACATAAGGTTCCACTGTAGCGATCCCTTCCCTTATTATAATCATAAAAAAACTCTCTTCTCTCTCCTCTCACGTCTCTCTCTCGCATTCACCGCCGATCCATCTTTGCCGACCCATCTTCGTCCAAGGCCATCACCGCCGATCCAAAGAAGGAGAGAGCTTCGAATTCTTGAGACTGGGTCGGCGAGAAGAAACAGAACCATCGGATAGAAACGAAACAGAAAATCAAATCAAATCAGAANGGTTATAATGCTACAAGAGAATTTGCACAATGGATTCTGAAAATAGGTGATAGTGAATTAGATGGTAAAGGTGAAGCGGTGATTGAGATACCATATGATTTAACCATTCAACATGATGCTCATCATGTTAAGGATATTATGATGCTCTTAGTTGGAAAGTAAATACATGGATGCAAAGTATTTAGAAGAGAGAGATTTTAACTCAAACATATGATCTTGTGCAGGACATAAATCACCCCATGATTGATCTTTTAACGTTGATGCAAAAACATATCTCAGTGTAGATGAAATATGTAAAGCTACAAGCAACATTCAAAACCAAGAGATTATGTATCCAATAGAATTCCTAAATTCATTGAAGCTTTCCTTGTATTTGAAATTGAAAGTTAGAATCCCTATAATGCTACTTCGTAATTTAAATCATAGTGCTGAACTTTGTAATTGTAATAGAATTTTAGTTACTCAATTGTCAAAATGAGTCTTAGAACTTATAAAATCATATTAGAAACTTATGTTGGAGATAAAATATTCATTCCATGAATATTTATATTTTCTTTCTATTCTAAATTGCCTTTTGTACTGAAAATAAGACAATTTCATGTATCGCTTTGCTTTGCTATTACAATTAATAAAAGTGAGGGCTGATCATTGCAACATATACCTAAACTTGCCTTTAGTCGTGGTCAACTATATCTTTAGGGTTGCAAGTAGAAATGACATTAAGTACTTATTGTAGATAAACATTATGGTGATTTTGACATTGAGTACTTATTGTAGATAAACATTATGGTGATTTTTTCCATACAAATGAAATTTTCTATATTTTTCCTCCCTGTAACATTTAGAATTGATTTTTAAGAATATATTACGGTACTTTTAACTTGATTTGAAATGATTATATTTTTCCTTATAAATATAAGTCTTGATAATATAAATTTTGTACAGGTGTTACTGAATCGTATCAACATGAGTTATACATCTCTGAATCAAATATCAGTTGAAAAAAACATGAAATGTGAAAATTAGAATTATTAGGATGTGAGACGCAATAAACATAGCACATGATCATAAGTTGATCAGCCTTGATATGATAATAGCTTATGAAAATGTAAGTTTGTATTCATTTCTTTTTTCAATAAAAGTTTTTTCAAGTATGGAGCAATAAATTGTGAAACATATTTTTTATGTAACACTAATACATGCAAGTATTAGAAAGAATTCTTCTCAGCGTTTCAGACCTCTCTTCAGTGAAGGATGTATTTATGCAATCAAAAATTTTATAGTCGAGGAATATAAAGAAAAGTATCGTCCAGTGCATAACGAAGTTTAAATTCTTTTCATGTCAACAACATTAGTCATTCGATAACTCAATATGGATTTGAATTTGCTGACTATGAAACTATAATGAGTAGTTGCAAAGTAACTAAAATCCTATAACCTACTTTTTAACCTATTTATATACTAGTCAAATAAGTAGTGTCTTTACAACGACTCATTATAGTTTCGTAATCAGCAAGATCAAATCCATATTGAGTTATCGAATGACCAATGTTGTTGACAATAAAAGAATTTAAACTTAGTTATGTATTGGACAATACTTCTCTTTATATTCCTCAACTATAAAATCCTTGATTGCATAAACACATCCTTTATTGGGAAGAAGTCTGAAACGCTAAGACAACTTCTTTCTAATACTTGCATGTATTAGTGTTCAATAAAAAATATGTTTCACAAATTTATTGCTCCATACTTGAAAAAACTTTTATTGAAAAGAAATGAACCAACTTAAATTTTTACATGTTATTATCATGTCAATACTGATCAACTCAGGGTCATGTGCTATGTTAACTATGTCCCACATCATTATAATTTTAACTTTCACATTTCATGTGTCTTTTTCAACTAATATCTTATTTAGATATGTATAATTCATGATAATATGATTTAGTCACACACGAACAAAATTTATATCAGTAAGGTTTACTTATATTTATAAATAAGAAAAATCTAATCATTTCAAATCAAGTTGGAATGTAAATATTGTAATATAATATTAAAAATCATTCAAATTATTGTTAAACGTTAACTAAAGGTAAATCATTGAATAATTCCTCATATATTATATTTTTTGTATGAGAATGATCACCATAATGTTTATATGCAAAGAGTACTCTAAAGTCATTTCTACTTGCAACATTGGAGATACAATTGACCATGACCGAAGACAAAGGTAGGTAGAAAATGGCCTACATGTTGCAATGACCAACTATGACTTTTATTAATCATCATAGCTAGCAAAGCAAAGAGATATGAGAAATTGTTTTCTTTCAGTACAATAGGCAATTTAGAAGCAGAAGGAAATACAACTATTCATACTTTATGTCCAACATTATTTCTTTATGATTTTATAATTTTTAAAGACCCATTTTGACAATTGAGTAACTAAAATCCTATTAGTGTTGCAAAGTTTGATTTAAATTAGATAGTAACAATATAGGGAATCCAACTTTCAATCTCAATTTATAGTTTGGGATACCAATAAACTTCAATGAATTTAGAAATTCTATTAGATAGATAATATCTTAGTCTTGAATATTGCTACTCAACTTTACATATTGTATTTGCACTGACATATATTTCATCATCGATGTTTAAAGATCAATCATGTAATCATCTATATCCCGCACAACATCATATGTTGCAACTAAAATTACTATATTTTCTAAATAATTTGTATCAATGTCTTTAGTTTCTAACTAAGGCCAGATATCATTAACAATATCATATTAATGATGAGTATCATGTTGAATAGTTAAATCAGATAGTATAGCAATCAACGTTTCACTTCACCGTTTTCTAATTCGCTATTACCTACTTTTAGAATCTATTGTGCAAATTCTCTTGTAGCATTATCATCAAGATTTTGTTCAAGCCTCATATTCCTTGTCAAAGTAAAAACTATACAATACTTTCACAATGAAGACCTCTTAACTAATGGCTCAACTATCTGTTTTCTTCTAATTTAGCTACAGGCCGTAAGATTTGTCGAAAATCACTATTAAGAACAACAGTCTTCTCTCAAAATAGTGGTAGTAAAATGTTCCAATTCAATGGTGGTTTTGACAGTTAAGTAGAAAAATATAAGCACATTTTTCATCATTAATTCTATAATGTCATGGCAAGTATGACATTATAACTTTTTATTTGTGCCCTTAAGTGTTTTCAATCGTTGGTGAGCAGGATGTGACATTTTTTTCAAGTAGATAGTTTCTTAAGCAAAAGCAAATTGACTTGACCATCCATGTAAGTTTGTAACATAGAGAAAATTTAGGATTAACAGGCTTCTTCAAGTTTATTGTTCTTTCTTCATATTTTTCTATTGCACAACCATACTCACAATCATACAAAGGATGACTGAAATTTTAAAACTTAGTAAATTTTTCCCATAAGTTAAAAAAAAAAAAAGAGAAGAGAAATATTGGATTAAATTTAATGCTATGTAGAACGAGTATATAAGTCAAGATTTTTATCAAATAAATTTAGTTAAGTCATTTACTTGGAATATCTTCACTTCCTAAGCCATAGCTAAATTCGCTATTATCATACTTTGATAAGTAATCCAATGGTTGAACAATATTGTAATTCTTAACTTAATTGTCTAGAACTACTTTCACTATCCACACCAATACCTCAATGATTTGTTTTCTCAGTCATAATCACCTGTCTTCTATGTTGTGCGAGTCTTGCATTTTCTTTTTGTTTCTATTGCAAAATTGTGAAGAACAAAAGACAATTATAACAACAAATTTCTATATCCTATCATTTAGTTCATCCAATTCAAGTAAAACAAATAATATTATATAACTAAAGAATATAGCCAAATAATGCAATGGAGAATACAAACAAAATATGTTATTAACACCATATTTCAACTAAAGAAAGAGTATAACCATATAACACTTCAATTTATGAATTAAAATATTTATGTAGCAAGAAAATCAATTGAGAAAATAGTATACTCACAACAAGAAGAATTTAATGCTACAAAGCAAAGTAAAGACTAAATAAAAATTTAACAAAAAAAATAAAAATACCTCCATGCGTATTGCATATTATTTCCAAGAGAAGCAAAAGCAATCACCTGTATTCAATATTTACAAACCTTAAATTCAAGAGACCATTTAAATAATATAATAATGCACAAAAAAAAAAAAAACAATGAACAAAAAGCAAAAAACCCTTTAGATGATTGGATGCAAATACCAAATAATGAGCATGTTTCAAAACAGACAATTATGAGAAGTGAAAACAATATATTTGTGGGTAATTACTGACTAACAAGATAATTGAGGAAAATTATGTTTGGTTGGGTTTGGGTTTTGGAGTGGAAAAGGCCAACCAAGTTAAGGTTCAATTATAGGGTAATTAAATGGAGCTCAAACAGATGAGAAAAAGGAATAAAATCATATCTGTTTTGTGGTTGAGAGACTCAAGAAAACAAATTTGGTTCTATGGGTTTGGAGGCTAATAATAGGTGAGTGCAGATCATGCTAGAAAATGATGTGTATATGATAACTTTACAACCAGTGGCGGAGTTAGGAATGAAAGAATGTAGGGGTAGGAATAAAATAATAAAATATAATAATAATTTTTTTTTTTTCAGGAGTGTCGTAAATAAAATAATAAAATATAATGATAAATTTGGTTTGTTCTCTTTATATATTATATTTTTATTATAGTATGATAAATACAATTAAAAATATAAATTATAACACAATATGTATATCACAAAAAGCATAACTATGGAGGAGGGAAGATCTAAATTTAGATCTAAATCTTCCCTCCTCCCTCTCTACGGCAGCAGTGCTCGGTATTTCCTCCGGTCTCTGTTTCGGGTGGGTGTTTGTTTCAGATCTAAATTGTATTTCTAGATCTTGCTCCAGATCTAGTTTTCTTTTTCTTAGATCTGCTTTTCTTCATTAGCCTTGGTGCGTCTTCCTAGGGATCTCTTCAATGCCAGGCTCCTCCACTGCTTCTGGAGTTTTTAAGTTTTTTTTTTTTTTTTTTTGTTGTGTTTGGGTTACTCCATGTCTTAGATCTTGAATGTTTGATGCAGATCTGGTACATGAGTTAGCTTTATTTGTTTTTCTTGTAATAAGGCATCCTAGCGTTTTGGGTTGTGGGGGTTCTGTTAAGGGCTACACCTATATTTTGTTGGTCTTTGCTTGTTGCGGATCTGTTCTAGTATCAGAAGTCACACATAGGTTAGCTGATTGATAAAGTTACAGTTTTGACTATGGTTTTATCTTGGCTATGATTAAGATTTATCAGAGTTTTGTTTCTCTACGTTATATAAACTTTGTGCTTTTGACTTTTACCTTAATGAGATCAGTATCTTTTTTTTTTAAAAAAAAAAAAAACATAACTATGAAACTTTATAAATATATGCCAAATTGACATATACAAAAATAAAGAAAAATAAAAAATACAATGGGTATAAAATTGCATTCAACCTGATCTTAGATAAATAAAATCATCAAATATAAATCTAAATTCAAGCATGTTCCAATAGTTATTAATCTAACAAAAGAGAGAGTGAGGGAGGGAGGAAGAGGAGAGGGGGAAATTTTAGGGATTTTGGTCTGGGACTCTGGGTGGGGGGAAGAGACTAGAGAGAAATGAAAAGGGGGATGCGGCAATGATGGGGAAGAGAGAAAAAAAAAATGGCTATGGGCTGTGCTAATTTTCGGAGGGGCTGAGTTTTTAAAATGGGGGGGCTAGGCTATGGGTTGAGAAAAATTTTGAAAGAAAAATATATGAATTTTCTTTTTTTAAAAAAAATTAAGCAGGGGCTGGCACCCCTGCTTCCTTAAGAGTGGATCCGCCCCTGTTTACAACATTTCTTCCAAAAACCACTCAAAGAAGCCACAATAGCCTAAAAAGAAAAAAAAATAATATGTATGAACCTTAAGAATATTTCAAAAATTATTCAAGTTACTATTGAGTTGAACCTTGAGAATGATTAAAAAATCATTCAAGTTGCTGTCTGTCTCAACAAATGGGAGCTTATCTTTTATATGACTGCAAGCTTTCCCACTGTTTTCACTGTGCTTAAGTTTTAGAGTTCTCAAAAGGATTCACTTTTAATTAACCTAGTAAAATTTAATTTAATTTAATTTATTTATTTTATTATTATTATTTTTTGGTCAAACAGCTTCATAGAACCAACACAAACAACAAAACAGCCCTCACTAAGAGGAAAAGAAGGGAAGTAGATCTTTTCCACTACCGATGGGGATGAAAGGGAGGGGGGATAAGAAAAGAGAAAAAAGGTGGGAATGCAACCAGAGATAACTCTAGCCGTGGCCCAATGAGCCACATAATGGGCGCAGAAATTTAATTAAATGGTCACTAAAAAGCTTACTAAATTATACAATGACAAGTTGTCAAAACATGGCAAATGCAAGGAAGTTCTATAAAAGGATAAGACTAAGATGTCACAACTATACTTGACCAGGGCCTCATGTGCTGGATATATTGGTTACCAATGGCTTTGGGAGGAATATGTGGCAGTATGCTTGGAGGACTTGCATTTAACAACTTGGAGATTGATACAATTTATCTGATTTTTTTCTGCATGCATAGTTCCAACCAGCCCTACAAAATCGTAAACAATATAGCAAATGCAAGACACAGACGAAGGCTTAAAGTTGTATGCTTGAGAGAAACATTTTAAGAATGTCATAGATGGATTAAGGAAAAACTAAAATGAATATTAGCAATTATAATTCAAAAGAATACCATCTGTTTTTGTTTCTGGGCATGCTACTTCTTTGGGGTTCCATCATCTGCTAGTAATGTGCCAGAGTTGCAGAACAGAAACAAAAAGCAGAAGTACAATGACAAATAGCTGGAGCAGTCCATTTCAATCAGGGCCAGTACTGAGATAATATGGGAGACTAATTCAGAGGCATAGTAAGTAATCATGTCAATTTCAATCGGCATATAATATATTCTAAGTTTTTGCAAGAAAGTTTTGGAGAATATGACACTCCATTCCCTTTTCTTCCCTCTCTGCTTTTCACCTAATTTACCAGGCTCATTCAGAAGAAACAATCACACGGTAGATTACTAAGTTAATAATAATAATAATTATAAAAAATCTTGCTAAAGCTCATGGCTCTAAATTTCAAGGTTCATGTTTATGGAAGAATAGCATATGTTTCTCAAACAGACAGGATCCAAATAGGATCTATTAGAGAAAATATTATTTTTGAGTCCCCCATGGATGACGCAAAGAAGTGCAAGTGTTCCCTTATAAAGGACATTGAGATGCTTCCAGTTGGCGATCTCACGGAAATAGGAGAAAGAGGCATTGAAATGTTCAATGTCTAAACTCTCACTCCAAACTAAATTCTTAATATGTATGAACCATGAACTACCAAATCTGGGACGTAACGGACGTTTTTGGAAAACAATAGTAGTCAACCATGACAACCAAGGCAAGGCAATCTAAAGACAATTTGGAAATTCCCTTCAAATCTCAAATCTGGATAGCCCTTTATCCATTAGTTTTGAATCTAAATTCCTAATCCATATAACAGAGCCATGAACCTAATCCATAGAACAGAGTAGTATAAGAGCCATGAACTACCAAAACGTGTGCATAATTTTGGGCTTTTAGATCTCAAATGCTTATATTGTATCGAATCAATGCGCTTTAAGCCAAAAACATAAAATCTTAAACACCTTTAGAAAGTTCGAATGTTTTTGTGAACAGCCATAGCCATTATCTAAAATCTCTTAGCAAAATTTCGAAGAGGTTGCAGGGAAACCGATGCAAAAAAGGAAAAAACAGAACAAAAAACAAACGATCAATATCGAGATATAAGAATTCCATTAATCAAGGGATAGAAGGCCATATATAAAGCAAAAGAAACTACCTCTACAAGTAGGAAGGTTACGAAATCTTCTCTTTCTTCTCGTTCCTCTTGCTACTTCACTAGATTGCCTCTTGGAAATTGGAATAGCTAACGAAAAAAAAAAAACTGACGTCAAAAAGGAGTCGGTTGTCAAAAGAAAACGAAAAGGGTTGAAACTGATGTGGGTGGGGAGTTTTAGAGAGAGAAAAGAGAAACAGTGGGGGAAGGAAGAGATAAACCGCCAAACATTGAAATCGATCAGAGAAAAGAAGGCGGCAATGGCGAAGACAATGAAGCCGGTAGTAAGCAACCGTTTACAAATATATGAACACGAAGCCTTTTAATCGAGTTGGACTCGGATACAACGTGCCCATTGCACCGTTTAAGCTCCTAAAAAAAGGCCTAAATCGGTGGAAACAATTAAATTATAAAACCCTGGAACTCAGAAATAACGTGTCTTTGTTGCATGGAAAAAAACCTAAACATTATAAAACGCAATTTTCGCAAATCAAGAGAGAGAATTTAATGAATATTTTATAATATTAATGAGAATTTAAGGCCTTAATTATAATCAATATTCTTTACTTAATTAATGTCTCAAATTATGGTAAATAATTAAGAAATGGAATAAGTCTTTAAAAAAATTGATGGCATTAAATAAAGGAAATCAAATAATAAATTAATATTAAAGTCATTCTTAAATATAATCTCAATCAATCAATTGCATTAATTTTTTTATTTATTTTATTTTAGGAAACGTGTTAGGATAAGTTTTCTTTCCTTTGTGCAGATTGATAGTGTTAGATATATAATCAGATCTTAAAGATTATATTATTCTAGTTCATTTGAAAAATCAGGATTTTATTGTTCTATTTTCAAAATTTATGTTATAATACAATTTCCTTTATTATAAATCATGTTTATTTAATTTGTAAATATTTTAAATTATAGATGTCTCATGTTTACAAGAAAATATGCATATGGTCCGATATGAAAAAACTTTTTTTATTTTTTATTTTTTTTAAAGTAGAAAAATTATTTGAATCTCAAAATTCATAAATGAAATTAAATGCTGTTCAAATATGTAAGATAACAATTCTTGATGAAGAACTTAAGGAAAATGTAGAAGAAAATAAAAATATTAATGATGTATCTGATTCTATTGTTACATATATTTATGAATTAAGTCAATGAAACAAATATTGATGCAAAATGAAGAGATTTATTTGTAGACAAGGGTCCAATAAGAGATTATTTTTAAATAAAAACATAATATTAAATTGAATAATTATTTAAATTTAAAGAAAATGTATCACTTAAACTTCTCACCTTAGGTCCTAAAATGTATTGAGCCGGCCAGGTTTGTATTATATGTCGTATGAGTCATTTATATATAACTGGTCTGTGTTATATGTAATATGAGTCATTTATATAGTTGTCATCTGAATTGTATTAATTCATATGCAAATTTATGATTCGATGAAGCAAGGCCGTATGAGTAATGTTATATATTATTCTCATTCCATCAAAACTTATGTGTAGTGGTTGCCATTATTAGAATAACCATCTTAATTTTGAATACACAGAATAAAGCCAGTAGAAGACCAAGTTAAATAAAATATTAGGTAATTATTATCAAAGTGTTATACTGTCAAACAAACTTATCTGCCAAGTGTATATCTTATATTTCTAGGATTTCGTTATGGGCTCCACGCTGTCAGCATGACGTGGCATATCAGGATTAACAACACGTTTCAGGGGATTATTTAATTTGAGATGACTATATGTTGGTGAAACCATTTCTAGAAGCAGCTGGAGCACTTCCAGCGACATCCCGAGAAACTTTTACTTGAATAAAAGCATTTCCATTTCCATTTCTTTCCCTTGGTCTCTCACTTTGGCTCGATAATGTCGGCGTACCTATGGAAGAGCTTCGACGAGGACGAGGACCGCCCGGAGAAACCTCGCCGCTATGGAGTCACGGAGATGAGAGGCCCCCATTTCACCCTCTTAAGCCAAAACGTTCTTCAGGTAATCCTTATGATGATTGTCTACATTATTAGTGCTAATCACGATCTTATTGTGTATAACAACTACTTTTACTTTTTATTAGATGGGTTTTGGTTGTTGGGTAACTATAGGGAAAATCTACGAGCTAAATTTCTAGAATCTTGTATTTGATTAATGTCAACTACCCACAATCCCATGTTATGTTTTGGAATAAACGAAAAATGGACAATGGATGTAGAGAATTGATGTCTACGGAGTTTGACACAGAAGCGAAGATAATAGTGGGGATTGTGTATTGATGGTAAATAGAAGTTTTGAGACGTTGATCTCGAAGTTGTAGATGCTTAGGTGGTAGATACCATAATATTAAACATTCTCTTCCTGAACTTTCTTAGTGAGAAAAGATATCATAACTAGCACTGGTGCTTGCTTATTCCATGTGGAATTATATAAAGAAACAAGATTAATGTTGAGAAAGACATGGGAGTAATGAAGGCAAGGATCTTTGAAGGGAATTAAAGAAGGTGCAGATTTTACCAGCTCATCGATTACCACCTTTAAAGGATCTTTAATTTTTTTCTTAGTTCATTATATCTGATCGAGTTGTGTGTTGAGCTGGCAAAATCTGAACGATGTAATTAAAAATAATTGTTAAAGATTTTAAGAACTCCACCATAGATTTATTCAAGAAAAACTAGAGGGTGCTAATCCGGAGAAGGAAGGAGCAGGTGCACAAGGTTAACGTTTATTTGAGTTGCACAGTTAATTATCTACCAATAATGGCACATACTAATTAATTATCTCTAATCTATGTTCCTTATTGATCTTCTTTGATTATTTCATGAGAGTTGACTCCTATCTGAAACTGCTACAATACTCCTCCTTTATCCTTGGTTGGGAGTCTTGGGACCAGCACTGCTGCTCAACACTTTCCTAACTTACTTCTTGGGATTTGACTTCAGGATTTTTAATATGTGGACTGATTGGATTTCCTATAAAGTTACAGTTACAAATATAATGTTCTGCAGGATATTTTTGAGTCCATGGGGCAATTTGTTGATGGATTAAAGTTCTCTGGAGGTTCTCATAGCCTTATGCCAAAGGCTTTCATTAAAGAAGTGACTAACATAGCTCACCAACATGATGTATATGTTAGCACAGGTGACTGGGCTGAACACTTGGTTCGCAAAGGTCCATCAGTCTTCAAAGATTATGTGGAGGTGAGGTGTGGGAGAGGATTTGTATTATAAGTTGTTTTCTTTAATATTTATTATAGCACTAATTCAGTGTTCTGCTATGATCTCTTTAGGAGTGCAAGCAATTGGGGTTTGATACAATTGAGCTGAATGTGGGATCACTTGAGGTTCC
The DNA here is from genome assembly GCA_006937295.1 of Carpinus fangiana. Classification (NCBI taxonomy): domain Eukaryota; kingdom Viridiplantae; phylum Streptophyta; class Magnoliopsida; order Fagales; family Betulaceae; genus Carpinus; species Carpinus fangiana. The sequence goes on along the minus strand of CM017326.1, from coordinate 36,305,788 downwards.
TGAAGAGACTCTTCTAAGATTTGTGCGCTTGATTAAGAGTGCTGGTCTCAAAGCTAAGCCTCAATTTGCAGTGAAGTTTAACAAGTCTGACGTTCCTGTAGGTGGTGATAGAGCATTTGGAGCTTATATTGTCCCTAGACCTCGATCATCTGGTATGTGTGCAGTCTTCTGGATGAGCTGCTCATTGAAAACATTTCCTTCAAGCTTTATCATCAATATGATCAATCTTCTTCTAAGGATAACATGCCGTCTGTAGAGAAGGAAAAACCTCTTATTTCAATGCTATGCACATAGTTCTTAAACACCATTTGAGTCTTTAACCAAAGCAGGTGGATCATACATGAACAGATTGTTATGACTTTCTATTAGGATGGTAACTTTCCTAACGAACAAAATTGTTCTTCTCAAAGTTATACTTTTTGGATGTCAACTTTACTTGTTAGAAGGTCGTCTGCCTGTTTAATTTTTTATTTTCTCATCATGACTTGTTTTTTCAGTTGTTTGAAGAGACAATAGATCATATAATCATGGATTTCCCAGTTTAACATTTTCTATTCTTTTAAATCAGAATTTACTCTAGGTTTGTGTAGACAGGATACTGATATATGTATGTATTTGTAACATGGAAATTGGGCAGGGGAGCCCCAAATATAAATACATGCATTGCTTTGTATTATTGCCCAATGTTACACTATCCTGGATACAAATGTTAATAGGGCTCGGTATAGATTTTGCATCTTTGTAAGTTTGTAACCCACATGCTGGACTGTTTTCTTTTGCTTGGTGTGTACTGTATTTTATAGGAGCCGGTTACTTGAACATTGGATCAAATGAGATAATGTCATAGGCTTAATATCATCAAACTAGGAAAGAGTGAGTGGTTGTTGAAACGTCTCTATGGTTTGACCATGAGCTTTCTCTTTTGCTTACACAGAATTTGTTGAAGATGTGGATCTTTTGATCAGACGGGCTGAGAGATGCTTAGAAGCTGGAGCAGACACTATAATGATTGATGCCGAAGATGTCTGCAAGCATGCTGATTCTGTACGGGCAGACATAATTGCTAAGGTCATTGGGCGTCTTGGTCTTGAGAAGGTCATGTTTGAAGCATCAAATCCCAGAGCCTCTGAGTGGTTTATTAAACAGTATGGTCCCAGGGTATGATGCTCTTCGTTTCATCCTTTTCTTCATTACTGAATTTGGGATCTTATATTACACGTTCTAACATCTTTGCTGATACCCTCTATTTCCAGGTGAACCTCTTTGTGGATCACTCTCAAGTGATGGATCTGGAATGTCTCCGGGGACGCAACCTGGGTAAAAATCATGCATCTGTCCTTGGATCCTCATATTTTCTGTCCTGAACTGGAGGTACATTGTAGAGATATATATTACTTGTACGAACTGGTTACATTGTAATTTTGTGCTATATGGATGGTCCACCAATGACTCTGATAACGTGACCAATACAAGCTGTAATGGGTGTCTTCTAAATAAAACTTACTCAAGTTTGTATGTGTGTTCAGTAAGTTCTTGGATGTTTGTTCATATATAATCTTGATTGGTCTGATTAGCAGCTTATCTCTGTTTATTAATTTTCTAGTCAAGTGAAGTGTCTCTATGTGAATTATGATATGAATGAATGTAAATGCTTTGAGATCTAGTTCTCCTAGCATTTTATCATGACCATTCAGGTGGTTTCGCAATAAATATAGCCTGTTGCTCCTTCAAATGTCTTTGGGAGGCTGAGAAGAGCTGCATCACGGTGAGCAATGAGCATATATGTGTTGCTCTAGTATAACATGGCGTTATTAGGTTGCTATTCAGGAAAAATGTTAACCATATTACTCCAAAAGGGATTTGCTTAGTTCCCAAGAGGTAGCTCAATCGGCTGGGACTACGCCTTATAAAGCGAATGTTACTAGTTTGAATTCCTCCTCTCCCCTCTTGTGTGGACATGTAAAAAAAAAGAAAAAAAAAAGAAAAAGAAAAAGGGATTTGCTTAGGTGTTGGTTGAATTAATAACACATTAGCTAAATCCCTCAAAAAGAATTAGCCAATTTGGATTTTCCTTAGAATCCATCTAACCTACTAAAGAACCGCTGTGAGATTTATTACCTATGAATGTCTTTATAAATCTTCCACTCTTCTATATCCCAATATATAATTGGATTGTTACAAAATTAGAACTTCGTCAGATCTAGGCTGGTCCCCTAGTTGTTTTAACCTTTTTATATGCCTGCAGAGTCCTCAACCCACAAATGAACGTAATCATCCAATCTTGAAGATGTGACGAAATTTTGTATTGGGATTTACTAATACAGACGTGTTTTCTGATATGGAGGTAGATAGATATAGTATCAATATAGATGTAAGCTCCCCGGTAACATATATATATATAAATATATATTTTATATATAAAAGCTTGATTTGTGGGAAACTTAGGCCTCGCTCTCAAACATGTTTCTTTTCTGGAGATAGATTGCTGGGAAATCCTAAAGTGTAAATCTGTGTTGATTTTGTCAAATCTCATCAATTAAATGAATTTTTTTCTTTGTTTTAAAAATTTTTCATCGAAAAAGTCAAATCCGAGGTCAATGTTGTCACTTCGCTTTCATGGCCACCTTGGTCCTAAGACTTTAAGAGGAATATTGTGACAGGATCCTCGATGGCTTATGTGCTTAAAACTTGGAAGTTTTTTGCATCTGAGGTAATAGAAAATATTGCGTATCTCTTATATATGAACTTTATATTAAAAGTTTCTATAATTGAAACTCTTGTGTGAAAACAAAGGAAACGAAATAACTTCAGATTCTCCCAACAGCCTGCCAAAACAGGAACAATATTATCGACAAATACTGGCTTTCCTTGATTGTTTTCTTGACATCAAAGTTTTAAACCCATTTAAATGGTTGAACCATATAATACCAAAGAAGTAAGACAAAGTATCGGATCGATGCCAACGGTTTGGTGTGCTCTGAAAAGATCATTGGACTGCAGCAGATTACAACTACCATCAGTCGATGTGCACGATCCAATTGACAACAATAATCTGGGCACTTCGACAAGAAAGCCAGACAGCTCTTGCTGTCCAAAAGCCATATCAGATCTCAGAGATGTTATGAAACACAGAGACAAGCCTCTAGGTTGCAGCACAAGATCCCTAGGGAGCATGGAATTCCTTAAACCTGTGACCCATGAAGTAGTTCTTGATGATTCAACCTGGGAAATTAAAATTAGTCGGTTTTATGCTTCCTGCAATGGCAATGTCAGGGGAAAGCATGGCCCAACTTTTGTGGGTAACCAGAGGCCGGCGAACACCGACCATAGAGGCCGACATTGGGTGCCTCACTATAACTCTGGCGGGTCTACTCTGATTAAAACCTGTGGTGGGGGTTGCAGTGATATTCCTTCAGAGTGTAGGAGATCTATTGAAACAGATTATAATGGTTATTCAAATCCAATTTGCCATATATGTGGTGCGCAGTTTAGAAAACTGGATGCTGTTGAAGCACATCATCTGTCAGAGCATGCAGGTGAACACCAATGATTCAAAGTTCTATCTCATATACATGTTTATATGTAAATTGTTCTGTTATTGTTTGAGGTCCCTTCTTTTTTACCTTGCAATCTAAAACTACACATAGGTTGATGCTAATTATGATCGTCAAAGTTTGTTTTTTCCTTTTTTTTTTTTTTTTCCTTAATAGAATGAGGAAAAAAGGGTTACAGGGATTCTCTTTGTTTTGAAACCGTGTTAAAGTGTGTTTTTTTTCCCTCCAACAATTTTTAGGCTTCCACGACTTCGTTTGGGGTTAAAAAAAAGACTAAGTAAAATCTGAACCGTCGTTGAAGTTAAATCTGAGCCATTTTTCAACTCCAACATATTAGAAGACATTTTAAATGTGTCAATATTTTATTCATTTCTTATGATACCCTTTTGAATATGACTGTATGACGGTTCGAAAAAATGAATGTTTGAAAATATTAGTGTTCGCAAGAATATAATAATAATAATAAAAAAAGAATGAAAAATAATATTTAGAAGAAAGTAGAAAAGATAATAAAAGTAGCTAATTACGTAGAGAATTGCACTTTTTGTGGCCAAGTATTTTACATAATGTTGCTGTCAAAGTAGTTGCATATTATGAATTACCCTAGCTATAGAGAGACCTAGTTAATGTTCCCTTGTGTGCAGTCATTGAACTTGGTGAAGGAGACTCATCAAGGAAGACAATAGAAATAATTTGCCAAAAACGCTGGTTGAAGTCAGAGAAGGACTGCAGAAGGATAGAGAGGGTGTTGAAGGTCCACAACATGCAAAAAACCGTAGCCAGGTTTGAAGAATATAGAGAAACAGTGAAGATTCAAGCTAGCAAACTACCCAAAAAGCATCCCCGGTGCCTGGTTGATGGGAATGAGCTTTTGAGGTTCTATGGCACAACTGTTGTCTGCTCTCTTGGCATCAATGGCTCCTCCAGCCTCTGCACTTTGGATGATTGTGGTGTATGTCAAGTTTTAAGACATGGATTTCTCACCAAGTTGGAATCCAATGGTGGGGTTTTCACCTCTTCCAGGAGTGGAAGAGCATTGGAATCCATTGAATTATATGAGAAAGATTCGCCTGTAAGGAAGGCTTTGATAGTGTGCCGAGTAGTGGCCGGGAGGATTCATAGTCCTCTGGAGAGAATTCAAGAAATGGCATCCTCAGGGTTCGACTCCTTGGCTTGGAGAATGGGTTCTCATTACAACATTGAGGAACTCTGTGTGCTAAATCCCAGAGCTATCCTCCCTTGCTTTGTGGCAATTTACAAACCCGAGTGAGAAGGGTTTTTTTCTTCTTCTTCTTCTTTTTCTTCCATATATTCTCAGTTGCACACTTCTGTCAGGGTACGTCGACGTTTTTGTGCTTGCACGTCCTGTTAAAGGAGTTTTCAAAACCAATATCTATGTAGTTTAGAAATATTTTTAAACGAAAGGTAATTAAAGAGACTTGAAAGAGGAGAGTCCTTACGAGAAAAAGAGAAATTAATTGAGTCATTTTATAGAGAAGGAAACAAACAATAGGCAATGAGTCTATAAAGTTGAGCCTTTCTAAGGGTCGCACAAAGTGGTAACCGAGGGCTAATGGGCTTGGTAAGAAGCACCATATGGTAAAAGCTACAACTATCTGTGAAGTGGTTATTGGATGGGAAGCAATGCTGAAAACTGAAGAAGATTGTCGAGAGGAACAGATGTTGACTACAAAAGTCTCATCTACAAGNTAGTTTAGAAATATTTTTAAACGAAAGGTAATTAAAGAGACTTGAAAGAGGAGAGTCCTTACGAGAAAAAGAGAAATTAATTGAGTCATTTTATAGAGAAGGAAACAAACAATAGGCAATGAGTCTATAAAGTTGAGCCTTTCTAAGGGTCGCACAAAGTGGTAACCGAGGGCTAATGGGCTTGGTAAGAAGCACCATATGGTAAAAGCAACAACTATCTGTGAAGTGGTTATTGGATGGGAAGTAATGCTGAAAACTGAAGAAGATTGTCGAGAGGAACAGATGTTGACTACAAAAGTCTCATCTACAAGATCAAACAATAGATTTGAGAGATAGTAACCAGAAAAAAAAGAAAAAGAAAAAAAGGTAAGTTAAAAAACACTACAAAAAATAACAAAAAAACATCAAAGACAAAAATACAACAAAAAGTCGATGCAACGATGGATGAGAGTGGCAACAATGGGGCATAGGTGCGTGTACTTCACGAGGTGGCAAGTGAGTTCCACACGTTGACGTGTGAGAGGGGAGGAGGATAGAGAGACACTCATGAATAGGCAGAGAAGAACCAGGAAGGGTTCGGAGAAGAAACAACAAAGGAGAATATTTGATAATATTGAGAATGCTTCCATACACAATATTGGTAGCAGGCTATTCGATGGAATGATGTGAATTAAAGTCTGTACTTTTTAAAATTGTTGCAACATTCCAGTCTTAAAAATTGCTAGATTTGTGGTTGTATGTATGAGATTATAAGAGCAAATGTTTAGTATGAGAGAAAAATGGCTGATTAATAGCTATAATTATAACATAAGAGTCACTTTCCGACATCAATTAAGAGCAGCCATTAGATAGGGCAACGACCCAAGGTCCACTTCCCATTAAAGCTGGGATTCATAGCTTCTCTGGAGAAGCTAGTTTAATGACTCTATTAGGGGTGTCAATGCGGGTGGTTAATAACCGCCTGCCAACCGCTAACCGTTATAATCGCCAACCGCTTAACTGCCTAACCGCTATAACCGCCTAACCACTAACCGCTATAACCGCCTAGCGGTTAGCGGTTATAGAGTCTACTAACCGCTACCACTAACCGCTAACCGCTTTTTATATACTATATTTTTATAATTATAATTATAATAATATTTATACATATTACATAATCAATTGGTCATTAATAATTAAATCACATTTTTGTTTTAAATAATTAAATCACACTTTGAGTATTAATATATTATCACTATAATTTATATGATTATATTACATGATCAATTAATCATAAAATCATTTGATTATATAATAACAAATTATACATACATATTCATAGGTCATAAGTTATAAGTATGCAAGTTCATACTAATATAAGTAAAAAGGGTAGTAAAATCTATCTCAATTCTTAATCAAAGAGAGAGGTAAACAAAATCTATCTAATTTAATTATTAAGATCATAATATCATATGACTATATAATATCAAATTAAATAATTGATATTAAATTCAACAATATGATACTTATAACAATAATTGAAGTATTAAGATAAAAGGATCTCAAACTTGATTAAGTAAATATGATCATAATATAAATCATTAATCATAATATCTAATTTAATTATTAAGATCATATGACTATATAATATCAAATTAAGTAATTGATATTAGATTCAACAATGTGATACTTATAACAATAATTGAAGTATTAAGATTAAAGGATCTCAAACTTAATTAAGTAAATATTATCACAATGTAAATCGTTAATCGTAATATCTAATTTAATTATTAAGATCATATGACTATATAATATCAAATTAAGTTATTGATATTAGATTCAATAATGTGATACTTATAACAATAATTGAAGAATTAAGATTAAAAGATATCAAACTTGATTAAGTAAATATGATTATAATGTAAGAGTATTGGTCACTGGAAGCTTGTTAGATATATGTGGAACTTTCTAAACATAGAGAAGGATCCAGTAAGAGTATTGGTCACTGAAGCTGCAGGCATGCTCAATCCATTATTTTTTTGGTTTATTTTTCTTTTATTTGATTTTTTTTCTTTGTCCTTGTTGGAAAAGTACAAGTAAATATAAATTTGGGGTCAAATATTTTTTATTTTTCAATATGGGCTCTTTTTATAGTAATTGGGACCAAAGAGACACTGAAAAAGCCCAATTTTGAAAAAGCGGTTAGCGGATGGTTACCTATTTCACTAACCGCTAACCGCTAACCGCTAACCACTAACCGCTAACCGCCTAGCGGTTGCGGTTAGTGAAATTTACTAACCGCTAGGGCGGTTACGGTTAGCGGTTAGACTAATCGCTAACCGTAACCGCATTTACACTCCTAAGCTCTACAATTCTTTACCTTACAAATATATTTAATTAACTGTACTAACATCCTACAGTACGTACCGAAGAATTGTTGTTGATATGACTTATGAGACAATAGGATGGCGTTTTAGTGATTCATGTTAAACGCAAGCAACCTTATTTTATCCTCTCTGGTTTTGTCTCTGCACCATTCAATCACTACGCCCTGTTCCTCTTTGGAGTGGAGCTAAAATTTTAGGTTTGGGGGGTAAAATTTTAAAAAAAAATTAAAAAATTAAAATTTAAGAAAGTAAAAGTTTGATTTGAAAATAATTATAGAAATATTTTTAAAAAAAAAAAAATGGAAAAAATATTATGAAGCTCCAAAACATCATGTAATTCCGCCACTCACCCGCGCCCTTCATGGGTAAAAGGCTTCACTCCAATCTTGTTTTTTGGTTAATTGGTGAGTACAGAGTGACCAAACTCTGCCCTTCCCCACTCCTTTACTGGTGAAGGGGATGGTGGTAATCCACCCACCTTTTTTTTTTTTCTGCTAAAAAGATTGAGGTGTTATTTTTGTATAATTAGAGTTAGTTAACATTAGAGAAATTGGAATTCTTGGTTTGCTAATATTAAAGAAATCGATTTCCTCGATGCAGCTAGCTAGCTAGCTAGCTAGTTGACAGTTCAATCCAACAACCTTAAACTTTTGGTTGCAAAGTATTGCAATTGCATGCATTCGCTACTCATTTTTGTGCAACCTAACAAGTCTTGCACGTGATGCACAATCTGTGGGTGGCCAACTAACACCTGGGAAAAGTCGTACAAATTATTATAATTTTTCATCGTTTGGCCACTTCGGTCTTTACCTTTTAATGGTCTATTTTTCTCAGTTTGGTTGGGGCTTCATTTATTAAAAAAATAATAATAATAATAAAAATTAAATTTTAATATTACAATTATTTGAAAATGTTAATATAAATACTCCTTATTAAATAATTTGGGTAGCCTAACTACCGTTAACTAAAAAGGATGATTCAACTACTCTCAAATGATTGGTATAAATTGATATGGCCATTCTTTACCACCTCTTATAAAAAGTACTGTAAACAATCGCGTGATAATTTAAAGGTTTTTTGTGAAGTTTTTTATCTTAATTTTTTAATTTGGTGGCATGATCGGACCGTTGTTGTAATGGGTGGATATGTATCCCATCATGATGGAATCTTGAAGGGTAAGCCTTTGAACACAACTTGTCATCCCCCAATATTTTGATCACTTAATGAATCAAAAGGCATTGGGATTTTGATGTATTCAGAGTATCAAGATTGGGACACCTCGTGGTTGGAGTTGTTGGTGGTGCACGACTTCACGTGCTTACCTTCTTCCTCCTTCAAGTAGCTAGATGAAAGAAACGGCTATTTAAGAACCCAGCCCCTCTAACACAAGGAGTAGTAGCTCTTATATATTTACTTCCCCTTTGGGTGTGCCTTATTGACCTCAAATATTTGCTTTGATTACTCAAAAACTACTTTTCGTAGAAAATTCAGGTTTAGAGAGAGAGAGAGAGAGGTAGCATACAAAATCAACATCCATGGCCACTCAGCATATCGGGAAGAAGACTGCGTGCGTCGTCGGTGGCACCGGCTTCGTCGCTTCTTTGCTGGTCAAGCTCTTGCTGGAGAAGGGCTATGCCGTCAACACCACTGTCAGGGACCCAGGTTCGTCTTTTTATTTTTCTTTTCTCTTTCTTATTTTTTTTTATTATTTTTATATAATTTGTTGACCTTTTTTTCTTGTAATTTTTCCAAGTTGGAATCCGACTCCGAGGATTAAACTGCATTCTTCTTCTACTGTTTTTAACATGTAACCACCGATTATTCTAAAAACTTAATTTAAATATAGGTTAATTGACAGAATTTAGGTTCGATAACAAAACCTCTATGTTAAATTATGACTTGTCCCAAAAGCTTAAATTTATAAGAATTTAATAATTTAATCTATAGTTTTAAGACAATATATCTTTTTAGAGACTGAATTGAAAATTTTCTATGACCCAATTTGTAGAAATTTATATCCTTGTGTTTTAAAGTGGATGACCATCAACTTTGAAAAAAAAAAAAAAACTTGAACTTACTAAAAAAAAGTATTTTGATGTGCAGACAATCAGAAGAAGATCTCTCACCTCATAGCACTACAAGATTTGGGGGACCTAAGAATCTTTGGAGCAGATCTAACTGATGAAGGAAGCTTTGACGCTCCCATAGCAGGTTGTGACCTTGTGTTCCATCTTGCAACACCTGTTCACTTTGCTTCAGAAGATCCAGAGGTACAAAACTGTAGAACCCACATTCCTAATTTTGGCAATAATGTTACTGCAGCTTCTGAACTCTTAACAACAATGCTGCTTCTGTTTTTCTGAAGCGTAGAATGACATGATCAAGCCAGCAATCCAAGGGGTACACAATGTTTTGAAAGCATGTGTGAGAGCAAAAACTGTTAAACGTGTCGTTTTGACATCATCTGCAGCTGCTGTTACGATTAACAAGCTCAATGGGACTGGTTTAGTCATGGACGAAAGCCACTGGACCGATGTCGAGTTTTTGAGCACTGAGAAGCCACCTACTTGGGTAATCATCAAATTGTGTCAACAAAGTTTTACTCTAAAATGGGTTGGAGGAAGAAAACAGAGAAGATTTAAGATGGGTATTTTTGAATTTTCAGGGTTATCCTGCTTCCAAGACACTGGCCGAGAAAGCAGCTTGGAAATTTGCTGAAGAAAATGATATTGATCTCATCACAGTGATTCCTACTCTGATGGCTGGTGCTTCTCTCACTCCGGACGTCCCCAGCAGTGTTGGTCTGGCTATGTCTCTAATTACAGGTATAAACAGGAAGCCAAAGTAGATTATATATTGCAATTTTGATTACATTTAGGCCTTGCAGCTACAATGAAAACTTGTTTTCACCATAGCTCAATTGGCAGATTGGTGTAACAAAGGCATTTTAACATTTTTGTCAGGCAATGAATTCCTCATAAATGGAATGAAAGGTATGCAAATGCTGTCAGGCTCAATATCTATCACACATGTGGAGGATGTTTGCCGGGCCCAAATATTTTTGGCTGAGAAAGAATCTGCTTCTGGTCGATTTATATGCTGTGGTGTCAATACCAGTGTTCCTGAGCTTGCAAAGTTTCTCAATAAAAGATATCCTCACTACAAAGTCCCAACTGAGTAAGCTTCTAATCCACTTGATTTGGTGGGCATTGTTAGAATGCAGAGTCTTTTGTGTAAAAATTACCAAGGAATGGGAGCATAATGTTGCCCTATCGGGTTCTTCCCTAGTGGTGGATGTAGGTGTCTAGTGAACCGCCTGACAAATCCGTATCCATTTTCTCTATTTTTTCTGCTATTTTCTTTATTTTCCATTTCATTATGAATTTCTTCTGCCATGTGCTTTAACCAAACCATTAGCTTGTTGAAGAATTGAAATGCACTCATACTGTTTACTTAACAACTTAGAAATATGGTTTTAAAAAATCTCTCTTTAGTGGTGAAGTATTGTTTGACTTATTCTCTTGTTATCTGGAAATTACAGTTTCGGAGATTTTCCCTCCAAGGCAAAGTTGACCTTATCTTCAGAGAAGCTTATCAAAGAAGGGTTCAGCTTTAAGTACGGGATTGAAGCGATTTATGATCAAACCGTGGAGTATTTCAAAGCCAAGGGCGTGCTGCAGAACTAAGTGGTTTTTTGTTCCTCTAAAAGAGCTAGTGATGCTCGAGGGATTTTTTTTTTTTTCCTGGCGATGCTCAATGCTTGGCTGTATGCAGTATGCCAGTATTGTATAATAACATCTAAATTTGCAGTTTGATATGGTAGACTTGTCGTTTACCAAGAATATAAAGCAATCTAGCAGCTCTGCTTGAAAATATCTGGAACCTAAAGCTAATAAGCTATCAAATAATCATGCTTGAAGGAGTCAGAACTATTGAAATACATCACATCTGTTTTACCAGCCAAACCAGGGGCTGATATGCATTTGCTAGGTAGGCTTTGTATCTCATTTCAAAGTGTTTTGACATATTGCCTCTTATGCATTATATTTCTCTTTCAATTGACTGCAATAGTAGCCTACAATTGTACTTTTTTCAACGTTCAACAAAGGAAAGATCTGGGGTTCCTAGCTGGGCCAATTCAATGTAGACTTCATCTGCTGTGGCAGATGAAATTCGCTTGTGATGCTTCCTTCCACGTCTCATCTTAGTAATCTGATATAATGCCTGAACTGTATCTCTCATAGAAGGCCGTAGATTGGAAACATGATTGACACATTTGAAAGCAAGAACAGCCACTCCATCGAGTTCTTGGGCATTAAATTTTCCATCGAGTTGAGGATCCACAATTTCTTCCCATCTACTTTCACCCTCCATATCCATTGCAGCCTATTCATCACAAAAATACAGTGTGTCAATGTAATGGCATTGAGGTAGATAGGAAGAAATGAATCACATGAACTTCTATATAAAATAAAAGGTGCTAATATATTTCAGCAATTGGACACACATGAAGAGAGTACTTACTAGCTCCACAAGTTCCATGAGACCCTGTTGGGGATTCCTGCCTGAAATGATTTCAAACAGTAGCACTCCAAAACTGTAGACATCAGTTTTCTTAGTAAAGGTCCTCGTTGACACATATTCAGGATCAAGGTATCCCAAAGTTCCTCTTACATTAGATGAACATGGCTTAATCATCTCCTCTCTTGAAAGCCCAAAATCAGCAATCTGCTCAGTTGACATTGCTATTATTACACATTTGTTAGAGTGAAAAAGGTTTTATCTACAAACATAAGCAGAAAACCATCCAGAAGACATACTCGGGCTCTCATGCACCTATCCAGCAATATGTTAGAAGATTTAATGTCACGGTGCACAACAGGAGGAAAGGCCTGTCAATTTAGATGAAGCTGAATAAGTACAGGAGTGGGTTCTACTAGCTTAGCAAACAAAACAAAGCATACCCCATAATGTAGATATTCCAATCCCCTTGCTACATCTAGTGCTATTTGAACCCTTAAATCCCAGCTCAACGGATCCTGATTCTCACCTGCACTTCCAAACATTTTGTTAATGTGCATCATGAAGGGAAGTTCGTTTGCCAAAACTTTTTATAGGGTGTTTTTTGCTTTTTGGTTGTGATGTGACATAAAGATGAAAGTAATTTTGAGTGTTTAGTGAGTATTTTGTGTTTTGAGTTATTTGTTAATACTTTTGCTTTTATGTTAAAAAGCCAAAAGGTACACTAAAAAGCATTGCCAAACAAGCCAATTTTTTGGCCCCCTCCAATAAGAGCCTTGCTCAGCATCCATATATGAAAAAGTTGAAAATAGAATTTGATATATAGCCCCAGACAATTAAGTAGCTTTGAGATTGTAAAGGCCAGAGACGCCCAAGCTAAGGCTTTGAGTTTCATTATGAGTCTATGATGTATTAACTCTTCACTTCGATAAAATGTGCCCATTTGCCCCAAAAAGAAAATGTTTCAAGACAAAGTTATGTTTTTTTTCTCAAAAAAAGATGTCTCAGTTTCTCCATGATAAAATTACCTTGAAGAAAATTGGTTCGTTTCTTACCGTATAGATGAGAAGCAAGACTGCCATTGCTCATGTAAACATAAAGAAGCATATGCTGCCCTCTTTCTGCACCATAGCCCACCAAATTCACAAGGTTTTTGTGGTGTAATCTTCCAAGTAACAAAACCTGAGACAAACAGGGGAAAAGAAGGTTCACTTTACTGATGATCAGTAAGGTGAATTTTTTTTTCCAACATAAAATTCCTTCTGATTAACTAGGAAAAAAGAGATCTTCATATTGTAGCATTTATAAGTTCAATTTATATATCACATCTTTCAAATGGGTGTTTCATGATCCCCATCCGATTGTAAGGGTGTCAAGGAAGCTTCCTGGATTGCACATGAATATTAATACAATGGTTCCCAACTGAATCATCTTTGACATGATTCTCATTCTTTTTCCTTTCTAAACAATATCTGCAGACATAGAATCCTAAGACTAAATAACATAGGCATGCTTGCAAATCCAAAAGAATCAAAACCAAGAAATATGCGCATAGATGCAGGCATACTACTTCAAATGAATGCAACATATGATGAATTCATCAATACCTCACTCAGGAAATCATTATTCCCTTGCCTAGAGTTTGTGGCAAGAACTTTAACAGCAACCGTCTCACCAGTGGCCATCTGCGCCTTGTAAACAGGGCCAAATGCTCCTTCCCCTATGCTTGTAGTAAAATCACGAGTTGCTTTTTGTATATCCCTGGGCAAACAGTTTGAATCGACAAGGTTACAGGAAAACTCAAATGAAGAACAAATACAAAAGAGAGAATCATAATTATGCAGAAGAGTAACCATACTTGTAAGAACACTTTGGTATCCCACATGCTGAAACAACATTCTTTCTTTTAAGCCCTTCCAACCACTGAGGCAGGCTACTCCATTCAGATGTTCTGGGTGTTTCTTGACCAACATTTGAATCTGAAAATGCCGTGGTGGAATCAACCCCACGGCTAGGTGTGGGAGAATTACTCTTCTCTATCTGGGTTTTAATGCAGAAGAACACAGAATAAAATACAAAGGCTGCTCCAACTCCAACTATCCACCCTATGGTAAACCCAAACATCAGCCCCAATAAGATACCTTTCATGTCAACCATACCAATAGTTTCTTCCCTATTTCTGTAGTTTGAAATAAATCTTGAAGAGAAGAGAATATTGTTTCTGAAAGCATTAAATTAAACACGCACATATATAGCATCATCCTTTTGACAAATAAGGACAACAAGGATTTAGACTGTCAGGGCTTGCATATAAGTAATGGCATTAACTGTATACTAAATTGACGAAAGAGTTAGAGTATCACGTAGATACGATTAAATTCATTCTCAATTTTCCGAATGATTCTGACAACATAGATATGTACGGACAATTGAGGGAATTGAGCTAAAAAAGGGGGGAAGATGACGTCGTTTATCAAGTGAGCATTAGTAATTTCTATATCTATGTGTGCATTATATTCTTCAAGAATCAAACAGAAAAAAGACAGGCCATAAACACATAGATGATGTAAGAGATAATATTTGACACGAGCCATGAATTTAACAAGAAATTAGTAGATTAAGATTGATGGATTTGACTCATTTAATTAAATGTGTTAGATTATGGCTTACCTATATAGTATTATACCAATGTCTCAACATGATATGAACCTAACACGCAATATATAGGATTGTCAATTTTTTATATGACCTGTGAACGCGACAAGAAATTAGCCTTTTTTTAAAAAAAAAAAAAAATTAGCGGATTAAAGTTAAAATGTTTGACTTTTTTAATAAATAGGTGGAGAGTATTGACTTATATAATTTTATACTCATTCCTTGATACAATACGAATTGTATCCCTATATATATATACAGTGTTGCGGGACTTGGAACATTGTCACCATAAGTGAGTCAAACACAAAACCGGTAAGTATCATGCTCTGATTTGGCTTCTCTTCAACCAAAAAAAGTAAATTAAATAGGAAAAAAAACGAAAAAAAAAAAAACCTTCCTACAGTCAAATTCCATCCACTGATTTAACATATATATTCCGATAGTTTGACACGTCAGAGTCAATAAAATTGTGACACGTGTTTTATTTAAGTTGGAGAGGAGCTAGTTAGTTCATTTAAGGGCAACATTTTTATTTTATTTATTGGGCACAATTTTGCTCTTTTAAAATAACTAACCGGTTCCTCTACATCTCAAATGAAATGGAGAGATCCTTCTCCTATTTCTTTTGAAACATCATAAGAGGTAGGACTTTTCTTTTTTGGTGGATATACAAAAGGTAACCTTAGTTTTGTTTGTTTGTTTTTTTTTCTAAGCCAATAAAAAGGTAACCTTAGTTTAACTGGTCTATCATGTACTGAAAATAATATACAATATTCTATTTTTCTATTTATTTGAATTTATATACAATTTTCCTCATGATTTGGGTATTAAAGACTATGGATTATTTGGTAACAAAAATTTGCAAAGTGATAATAAATGAGGGTATTTGCAAATTTGGAATTAGGTTGGTTTTAAAGAGATCGTATCCATTACTGTGGTTGGTTTCAAAATCTTTTACCTATTCAGGCAAATCAACATGGATAACAGGAGAAGGAAATATTTTAAATAGGTCAACTTTTTTGCTAAGATTCAACCTATTAAAGTTAGCACTTAGAAGTGAGAGGTTCGCTCAGTACTCTCTCTTGTATGCCAGTGAAAATCACAATTAAATACTACATGTCTACATGTACTTTTATTTAGGAACAGAGGAATGGGGTTACCCATATCGGCTATGGCCACCCCCAACTCATAAGGAAAAAAAGAGGTATAAATAATAATTTATAAGGTAAATTTTTATTTTTTGCATATTGGCTCTTGGCCCTTGCTCATACTAAACTCTGCATCAGTCCCCGCTTTATCATTCAATTGTGTTTTCAAGGTGACATAAGAAAATGAGTATTTGAAAGTATGTGTAGCACTCTTCTTTATGAATTGATTGATGATAAGGCATCCATTGTAGAAGCTGATCGATTCTACCTCCAATTACAATGGAATAAAGGAATTAGAGAAAAAAAATATATATCATCCAAAATTTTGATTCAAGAACAAGTCTTCAGTCATATTTAACCTTAAGTTTCTATCAGCATCACCTTAAAACTTCTTTTTAGAGAGAGAAGTTCTCAACTTTTTCTTCATTAAAATCTTCCACAACATTAAATTAAGAAATTTTGAACATTAGAATGTAATTATAAAAATAAAAAATTTAGAGAGTTAAAAGTGAAATTTGTTCAAAAATAAATAAAGCTGTGTGCCTTCTTTTTAAAATTCTAGCCCGATTGGGACTCTGAGGCTGGGACTAGCCTAGCCCACGTAAGGTGTACACATCATGAACCATAAAATATTAGGGATGAGGGGTGGACGAAGCTCCTGGCTAATTTTGGCATATAGATCGAAGAGATTCCACATCGTTTTTTACAGGCGGAAGGGTGCCCCTCCAAAAATATCAGAGTCCTTGTTTAGAAGAAAATATATACAGAAAAGTGAAAACCATTTCTTCAGATATTTTCTTGTTCTTAATTTCAGATATATAAAGACATTTGTGTTTTCTTTTCCTTCTATATCGATGGGTTCTTATATATATCTATATATATGAAAAATATTAGGTGTTCTTCCAACTGTGATGTGACTTTTAAAATTACCGTTGAATTTGAAATTATTATTATTAACTTTTAATCTATTGATAATTTTAAAAACCACATCACAGTTAAGATAAAACTAAAATAACAACTAGCATATCCTTATATATATGTGTGTGTGAGAGATATAGTCACATCTTAAACCCAATTTTGGCCCAACTTCTAGACCAAATTTCTCTCTCTAGTTTAAGGTTCATAGACATTTAAAAAAAAAAAAAACTTAAGAAATTAAGCCTCTAAGAGCATTCCCAAATGGAGGAGCCAAATTTTTATACAAAATGACTCCTCAAAAGTCACTTTATTTACTTTAACTAATGATTTTTACATGCCTCCTACATCTAATTAGTTATATTTTTATCTATATGATTTAAATATTATTATCTTTTTTATTTTTTTATAAGGATTACATTTTTCCTAAATATCATATTTTTTAACTTTTGAAAAAAAAAAAAAAGATGTGGAGAGAAAAATAGTAGAAGCAAATTTTGGAAAAAAGGAGATGTATAAGAAAAATAACAGGAAAAATTTTTGAAAAAAAAAGAAGAAAATAAGTGAAAAAAATGATAAAAAGAAATAAAATAACTCTTTAAATAATATCGTTAAAATATGGCCATAAAATATTCCTCCCCATTTCTTTGAAATAATTCTAGTATTGATTCTATTCCGATAAAAAGGGGGAGCTCAGGCGTCGAGGTGATCAGGACTAGAGAATTATTTGTTTGGAGCCTATTTTTCTATTAATTAATTATTAATCGAATTCCAATTTATTTAAGGTTTGAATTTATTATATGGCCCAAATTAGAAAGAAGTGGCTCCATAAATTCTGAGCCCTAAGGCGATAATTTTAAGTAATACATTTTTTATATTTAAAAACTAAATAAATAATATTTATTTAAGTTTCTATATAATAATTTTTTTTCTTTAAAATAATTTCTTTTCGTTTTAGTAATTAAGTTTTTGCTTGGTTCTATTTTTATAGGCCATATATCTCCCACACGTATGGAAATAAATAGCCAAAAAAATACAAAACTCACATACACAAAATAAACTCACAATTTTCATTGGCTATTTTTTAGAACCTATTTCTTCTTATTCTTGGGTTTTTTTTATTTTTTTCTCTCCCATTTGGGGCCCTAGGCAATTAGTAGCCTAAGTAACCTAGCTATTGAGCCGGCCCTTATGCGAAGTGGTGATATAGAATATGACAAATCCACTGGGGACCCACTAAGGCCCACTAGCCCTTGGGCCCAAGGAGGTTTGATTGCATCCCCTCAACGTGGGACCTTCCAAGATCTCACTAAATAAGGGTCCCAGGCCCAGCTGACCAACGTACGCCCTCTCCACTGTTTCTATCCACGCTTGTTATGGAAAAAACAACCCTCTTTGTCCATACTTTGAGAATGAGAAATGCAAAGAATGCATGTAGCCTAGAGTCTAGAGACAAGACGAAAAAGATTTGATTATACGTACTTACACGTGAAAAGTTTGAAAATTATAAGGAGAGCCCCTATGGTTGGAATGTACTGCAAATCATCCCTTTTACAGCACCCACTTACCAAGTGCCACATCATCACTTTAAAAGAAATGCCAAAAAAAAAAAAAAAAAGAGAGCACAAACACACCAAATCAAAATAAGTATAATACCAAAAAGGAAAATGCTAGGGGTTCTCCCCATAGGTTCTCCTGGTGTTCTCACAGTCTTACATAAAACATGATTTAAGAAAAAATAAAATTGTAGTGGCATCCACACCGGTTTTTTTAGGCATTAGCATCAAATTTGAGGCATTAGCACCAAATTTGTGAGGCATTAGCACCAAATTTAGGATGATCAAATCCATTTTGAGTGATATCATCCCTAAAGGGTTAACCTTTCACCTTTAGATTTTAGTTTTGAATCCAAAAACAAGTTTTAAAGCATTAGAACCTAACTATTAACTCATAAAAATTAATCGGTTGTCAAAAAAACGGTACTACAATTTTATTTTTTCTTAAATCATGTTCTATGTAAGACTAGGAGAACGCCAGGAGAACACTATGGGGAGAACCCCTAGCAAACCTCTACCAAAAATACCCTTGCAAGCAGACCCAACAAACCCACGCCGATGGTGGGTCTGGCCAGACCCACTCTAGCTGTGGGTCAGGAGAGCACGTCGGTCGTGGGTCTAGCGAGACCCACACCGGCCATGGTCTGGCAAGTTAGGAGAGCACGCCGGCCGACTGGCTTGGGTCTCGACAGCCGTGACCCGTCGCAACCCAACTCAAAATCCGCTGTGACCTGCCAAAATTTGCTTCAAAACTCGATTATAATGCCCAAAAACCCGTTGCTAATGCCTCAAAACTCGTTTCTAATGCCTTAAAATACGTTTTTGGATTCAAATATAAAACATATAGGTAGAAAGTTAACCCATTAGGGATTTTATTATCCTAAATGTCGAAAGCCGACACCGGAAAGAGATGACTCACAGCGAAACCCCACGGCGTGGGTTTGGCAGACCCACAATGTGGGTCTGCCCAAGTTCATGAAGGGGTTTGCGTGGGTCTCGCGAAGTTCACAAAGGTGCAGACCCCTTCGGCTTTCACAGGCTAGTTCTTTCATCTTCTTTTTTTCTTCCTCAAAGGCTCAAAGCAATCTAGTGCATTAGGATTTATGTTATTTTGATGCATTTTTTTAGTTTTTGCTGAAGTGTCAATTAGGGATTGGGTGCTGTAAAAGTGGTATTTTAAGGAGGCTCCTGACCAAAATTAAATTCAATTATAAGTACCCGATGATTAAGTGGGAGTATACACTTGACGAATATATAAAATATGGAATGTTTAGATAAGGCTGTTAATAAGAGATCTTCTTCCTTAATTAGAGAAATTGTATTTAATATACTCTCATACTACCGTCTTTGTATGATGATGTGATAGTAAAGGAAAATGCTAGGGGTTCTTCCCATAGCCCGTAGGTTCTCCTGGCGTTCTCCTAGTCATACGTAAAACATGATTCAAGAAAAAATAAAATTGTAATGGTCTCTACCACCGATTTTTTTAGGCATTAGCATCAAATTTAAGGCATTAGCACCAAATTTGTGAGGCATTAGTACCAAAATTGAGGCATTAGCATCAAATTTAGGATGAACAAATTCATTTTGGATGATACCATCCCTAAAGGGTTAACATTTCACCCTTATGTTTTAGTTTTGAATCCAAAAACAAGTTTTAAAGCATTAGAATCTAACTATTAACTTATAAAAATCAATCTATTAGCAAAAAAACGGTACTACAATTTTATTTTTTTTTAAATCATGTTCTACGTAAGACTGGGAAAACGCTAGGAGAACACCACGGGGAGAACCCCTAGCAAACCCCGATAGTAAAAATCAATCATTGGATCAATGAGAGCTTATAACAAGAAAAAATTAGCCATAAAATTAATGGCTAATTTTTGTTGCTATATCATCTCTTTTCCTTATATTGCCTTTCTGCTATGTTTAGAGCATTTAGATTCGGCTTAACAAAATTACAAAATGCTATTTTTGTTGGTCACCAGGTTGTGGCTGGTGTGCGTGTTTGGAAGGGATGGGGGGCATATTGGGAAAATAAAAGCCAACGACGTACGTGATTACTGTTCCGTCAGTCAAAACGGCTTTGACTGATGGAATGACCGAATTGCAAAAAATTGAAACTCTGAGAGATAGATTGCGAAAATTGAAATTTTGGAGGTCAAATTGAAAATGACTGCAAATATTAGGGGGGTAAAATGTAATTTTCTCAATAAATTAATTGATTACTACAATCAAAAAAAGAAAAAAAGAAAAAATGATTATCTTTAACATGCTTCTATTAGGTTTGTCTTGATAAAGAAGATAACCACAACATCATTTAGTATTTGATTACATTCTGTAACAAAAGCCGTGATAAAAACTTGTAAAATAGAATCACAAATGATCCATGTTTGTACAAACACAATTTGTGAGTTTTCCGAGTAGTACTGTAATTAGTAATTCTAAAAGTCCTTATTGTGTTACTCTTATATCCCTCCAATAATGATGTAGCTATTAAAATTACAATTCGATGAAAATTCAATAATGATTAATCACAAGCCTAATGGTGATTTTAAGAGTTATATCATTTTTGGAGTGATACAAGAGTGACTTATAACATTACTCATGTATTAATAGAAGAGAGCATAAGAATTTGTAAACAATTACAATTCTAAGATATATATATAATGTATTAATAGAAGAGAGCATAAGAATTTGTAAACAATTACAATTCTAAGATATATATATATATCTTAGAATTTGTATTTATTTTTGGAGGGACACAAAATGGACTTCTAGAAAATCTGTAGGACTGATATCTTTTGTTTTTCTCTTTTGCAAATTTATCGTTAAATCTGTGGGACTGATTACATGTGAATCCCACATATTTAATAGAAGATTTGCACAAAAAATATGCAAGAGAATGAAATCAAATATTTATTTAAATCCTTCTTCACAGCTAAATCTATAAAATACAATTGTAAATGAAATATAACTCTATCTTATATCTATTTCCTTCTTATCTTGTTTATATCTATCTCCTTCTTGCTTCCCTTGATGATCACGTTGGTGTAATCATTTAATGTTATCAAAAGACTGTTGATCAGTATGTGTCACGATAATGTATATACAAGCCAAACAGGTCTACAAATACAGCAGAAAGAGCTCCATTGTGTTTGGAACCGTGGAAGCGACAGATATTTTCTTGTTCTTTTAGATATGAAGTTATTTTTTTTCTGTTTTTCCTTCTACTCGGTTTCCATGATATATGCATGGTCCATTGTATGTGGAAGCCAAACCAAACATATTGCTTGTCAAATCGTCTCAATCTAAGAATGAAAACGTGTTTAATTGCATGGTTTATTTTTGTCATTTACGTGTCCCTTTGCCTATATAAAGCAGCACAAATTTCTCCTAGTCCATCAGCACAGCAATATTGCTTAACGCAAACTTCTTCCTAGCTAGCTTTTCCATTTAGATTATCCGATAATCGATCAATTATGGACAGCAAGAAACCATTGCTGGCTGAGCAGCAAAGTCCAGCAAAGTCTGAAGCCTTGGATATGATACAACAAAGACGATCTGCCAATTATAAGCCAAACATCTGGAAATATGATTATTTACAATCTCTTACCAGCATATATGATGTGAGAATCACTCCCATGTCATATTCTTTTAAAAAAACGTTTATGTTTTTACCTTTTTTTATTTTATTAATATTTTCCAGTTCTTCTCGGAGATTATTATAATTCGAGGCGGTTGGTGCAGGGACTGGAATATAAAAGACGAGCAGAGAAGCTGATAGAGGTTGTAAGGAGTGAATTTGCTGAAGCATTTGGCTTACAGGCTAAGTTGGAGCTGATTGCCAACGTAAAAAAGTTGGGCCTAGCCATCTACTTTGATGTGGAAATCAAGGAGGCTCTAGATTCCATAGCGTCCATTAAGGAAAAAAATCCCAGCCAAGAACAGGATCTCTATGCTATTGCACTATGCTTTAGGCTGCTTAGGCAGCATGACTATGACGTTTCACAAGGTAACATATTCCGACAAAAACTTGATTTTACACTTCAACTGTCATGGTTTTTGTAACGTCTTTTCAAAAAGTTTGCCATTTTCATGACGTGGAATATCTCAGATATGTTTAGCGGCTTCATGGATGAGCAAACGGGTACATTCAGGAAAAGCACACACGAGAATATCAAAGGAATGCTGGAGCTTTTGGAGGCCTCGTACTTGGCGTTAGAAGGTGAAAACATTCTGGATGAGGCCAGACATCTCTCAACTGCAATTCTCAAAGAAAACACTTGTAATTTGGACGGCAACCTTGCCAAACAAGTAGCCCATGCTTTGGAGCTTCCATCCCAAAGGAGAGTGCAGTGGTTTGACGTCACATGGCACATCAATGTTTATGAGAAAGACGATCACATGAACCCCATTCTACTTGAATTTGCTAAACTTAATTTCAACATAATTCAAGCCACACTTCAAAAAGATCTAAGGGAACTTTCCAGGTAACAAGGAAAGAAGCTAGCTAGCTTCTTTGTAACTATCTGATATATATATATATATATATATATATATAACGTGCTCAACACAGATATTATTAATACCTTTTTTGTCTCATTTAGGTGGTGGAGGAATTTGGGTGTCACAGAGAACTTGAATTTCGCAAGAGACAGACTGGTCGAAACTTTCATGTGCTCAGTGGGCTTTGCGTTCCAACCTCAAAACAAATGTTTCAGAAAATGGCTTACTAAAGTCCTTAACCTCATAGCTATAATTGATGATGTTTATGATGTTTATGGCACATTGGAAGAACTAAATCATTTCACCACTGCCGTAAATAGGTTAGTATTATTGCTACCTATCACCATTGGAATTTTCAATACACAATATTTGCTAAGAATTCTAAGTAACACATCGAAATTCAGGTGGGATGTCACAGAAACTCAAGAGCTTCCAGAGTGCATGAAGATTTGCTTCTTAGCACTATACAATACAACTAATGAATTAGATAATGAAATTCAAAAGAAGAAATATTGGAACCAATTATTACCTCATCTAAAGAAAGTGGTACTTATTCATCTTTTGTTTATTTAGAGAAATACTATACATACTTTCAAGTACTTACTCTTTGATGTAACAACAGGAATTATATTTACTTTCATTTATTATTTCATCAAAAAGTGAAAATTTCACTCTTATTTTAAAAAGTGAGTACTTGATAGTATGTGTAGCATTTTTTGTATACGTATATTCATTATCATTGAAGTTTTTTTAGTAAAATTCTCTTTTGCTTTTGCTTGTTTTGTGTTAATAGTGGACAGATTTTTGTACTGCATTATTTGTGGAAGCAAAGTGGTACAACATGGGCTATACACCATCCTTGCAAGAATATCTAAGTAATGCATGGATTTCATCATCCGGCTCTGTGATGTTGGTGCATGCACTCTTTTGTATAGAGCATGAGGTAGAAGAGGAGTTCGAAAATTTTCTCAAGAAAAACCAAGATCTTGTGTATAATATATCTATTATAATTCGACTTTGCAATGATCTGGGGACTTCAAAGGTGATTACTGTTTCTTTCAAATGAAAAATCTGCTTCGATCTTTCCTTGCCTATTGGTTCATTATGAGAAAATGGTACTATAACTTGTAACAGGCTGAAATAGAAAGAGGCGATGCTTCTTCATCAATCCTGTGTTACATGAGAGAAGCGAATGTTTCAGAGGAAATAGCTCGAAACCACATCAAAGGGATGATAAACAAAACGTGGAAGAAAATAAATGGGCAATGCTTCACTCAATTACCCATGTTGCAGTCATTTATGAATATTGCTGTAAATGTTGCTCGTGTGGCTCATTGGCTTTACCAAGACGGAGATGGATTTGGTGTTCAAGACCGAGAGACCCGGACCAACATCCTGTCTTTGCTAGTTGAACCTCTCACGTTGTCCTGATTCGAAATTTCACACTAGGAAAACCTGCAGTCTTTGTCACTTTTCTATAACGTTGTGGATGTATAATATCTTATTTAGGGTTAATTTGTGCGTGGCCTTGTCTCTTTCATAAATAAAGAGAGAGTGGTAGAAATGTAGAATAAAATCTCTATATAATTTAATAAAAGTAATTTTTATAAAATTCTCTACACACAAGAAAAATATAAACGAGAATCAACATCAAGAATAATTTAACGTGGTTCAGCAAGATTGCTTACGTCTATTGGCAACAATAACAATGTTTCTTAGCTTCTTCACTGCATAAACCAAAGTTAACAAAACACAATTCAAGTAAAAGTTAACCAACAATGCATTAAATTTTAAGGCACATTAACCATAACAGGGCTATTAATCTGTTTTTCTGCATATTATTTGGCTCGTGTGGAGTAAATGTGGACCTCAGAGCTTGATCAGCTAAGATATACATGAGCTTTGCCAAGGATCCGGTCAGTTTGATGAAGCACATTTTAACGTATATGTAAAGGACAGATATATAAGAAGGATATGATCATGCGAGCCATATGCAAAGCTTCAAAATAGTTAGAGGCTTCAATCTATCCACACAAGAAAGCATATTCTTTTTCCTAACTTATCCTCACAAATACACACATTTGAGAGCAAAAGATTTTAGTGTTTACTGTTTAGGGACAGAAACTGGCTTGATTTAGAGGTTTTGAATTTGAACATTATCTCCGTCATTCACATCTTATTTTAACTAAATATTACACTTATTTGAACTCCACAGGCCACAAGTAATTATAGGAAAGTGTTATAAATTAAAAAACTTAAATTTTTTTTGATAAATAGTAATTTAACATATGAATTGACCCGTTTTGACATTTTGTAGTCCCATGTACATGGGCATGGAGAAATTCTATTTAAGTCGCTATCAATATGTTACTTGATATATATATATACACGTTTAAAAAAATCATAGTTTCATCCCTAATAATTACATATTTTTGTGGTCGAGGAGGAGTGATAAAGATTTTGAGAAAGTTCTGATTGAAAATAGAGTCATTGTGAAGTCCAACAAAAAGTCTATTCAAGTCACCGTTGAAACGAAAAGTATGAAGATTTGTTTTCAAGTACATATAGCCCTATAGGTGTTTTTTTTTTTTTTTTTTTTTTTTTTCAATTTTGTTTATAAGCTACATTATAGAAAAATTATAAAATAAAAATGTTATCTTACTCTTTTTTTTTTTCTCTAATTAAATAGGGAAATAGGTATAAGTGATCAAAAAACCAAAAAAAAGTGGGCTCTCTTACAACAAATCCAAACACGAAAATGAACCGTGCAAGTAAATGGAACAACGTAAGAAATGAGCCAAATTAATAGCCCAATCCTCTTAAAGGTGCTGCATAAAACAGTTTTAAAAGCAAAAAAAGTACAAGAAGAATCACAAACCTTAAGAGGTTTATAAACCCTAATTATAGGTGTAAGAATCTCAAAAGGTCTAAAACCCATTTGTATCCCCAATAAAGAACACAATCAACCACTTAAAGGTAGTCAATGCAAGAACGGCACTGGTAAGATCTAAATTTGGAGTTGAAGAAAATGGAGTATTATTTCTAGAATCTCTAGTCTCCATCGTAAAAAAATGCCATAAGTACAAAGGGAGACTAAAACCCACAAAACCCAAGCAAAACAGCAAAAAAATATACGGAAACAAAGGAAATAACAAAAAAGTAAAAACAAATGAAAAAACAATAAAAAACCCAACATACAGTAGAGATGGTGGTGATGAAGGCAGAGGAGCAGCTAGAAGGGGCGGTTGACTAGGGAATTGTGGCTCACGTGCCGGCACGTGAAGCTCATGCTCCGGCGCGTGCAGTGCTGATGGCGGATCGGGTAAAAGGTCAAATGTATTGCTGTTTTCCTTTTGTTTTATATTATTTTATGGTGTTGGGCCGAGCTTTTGGGGAGTGAGCTTGCCATGAACGGGCTTTTCCCACACTCAATTTGGGTGAAAATTATTTTTATAGAATCACCCACCAACCCAAAGTCATGAAAGGCTCAGCCTAATATATTTCTAATAAGCAAAATAGTCGGGCTTTATGATCTCGTGGGCTTTGCTCAATTGAAATCCTGTTATTATTGTTACACGAAGGTGAACTGTATTATTATAGGAAATTTTACTAAATTATTCCCTCTTGTCAAATTATATAGTAATATCGTGAAAAATAATAGGATTTTTTTTTTAAAAAAAAAAGTTGAGTTAAAAGAAATTATTTTAATTCATTTTAATGTATTTTTAATATAAACTAATATATTTCATGCATTTTAAAAAATATATGTGAGAATTACGTGTTAAAATAATAAATGTCAATTTAATAAATTAAACTAAGGATGAGTATCGATTTAGTTGTTGTTGGTAGGAATATTTTTGCCTACCGATTCATAAAAATCAATTAAGTTAATTAATTAACTGAATAATTCTGACTTTTTTAGTTAATTGGTTAGTATGTAGTTGGTATTGTATTCTTATTTTCTCATTTTATTATGTTAATATAATTATATAGCAGTGTCTATGTTGTTGTTAAAAAGAAAAAAGAAAATAAAATAAAAGGCTTATAAAACATTAAAAATACTAAATTCGGAAGAAAGAAAAAAAAAAATTTAGGATATAATTTTCCAAAAGAGGAAGACACAGGGGATCGGACGGTGGACGCGGCACGATCTGATTGATAAGCAAAGAGTTAAGAGAGAGAAGCAGGGAAGGAGAATTGAGGTCCGTGAACCGGAGGAAATCCCCTCGTCCCCTCTCTTCTCTCAGAAGCATCAAACGGAAGAAAAATAAAAGAACAAATCAAACTCACCAATACACCGAGAGAGAGAGAGGAAATGTCGAAGAAGAAAGCGAGTGGGAACACGATGACTCTCAAGGACTTCCATGGCGGCTCTATCCCCACTGATCTCCCTCTCCCCTCTGCTCCAGGCGTGTAAGTACCTTTTTTTACCCTCTTCTCTTCGATTCCTCTTTCTTTCTTATCCGTTGGATTCATTTCCTATTGCTATAATTCACGTTAACAACGGTTAACCCTTTGATTTGAGCACAAATCTTGTTAAAAAAAAAAAATTCTCTAATATGAGCTACTGGATCTGCAAGTACAAACCCTAGTTGATTTTTTTTTTTTTGGATGAATTGTTTATTTTATTAGAATTGTGAGGCCGTCGGATCGTCCGGGTTACGAGCGCCCGAACGCGTGGGGAAACCCGATGGGGAGACCCGACCACCGCACTCGGCCGCACTCGTCGCCTGCGACGAGGCATTTCGACGATAAGACTCCGTTTCTTGCACACTCCGTGCGCATTGGCCGGAACTTCGACGAGGATGAGCGGAAGCCCCTTGACGGGGTCTCTGCCCCCCGCCGGACTGTCAGTGATGAGAGCATTCAGGTCCTGCCTGCCCGTGTTGAGCCGAAGCCTGAGTATGGGGCAGGCGGGGGTTTATCAGGTCGGCAGGGGAATTCATATGCAGAGAAGGTCAATGAGGCGGCTTATGTTGGGGTTGGTTCACAGAATTTGGGTGGGAATGGTGGGCAGGGAGTTGGTGGGGCTTATCCGAATGTGTGGGCGGTGAGGAAGGAGGCGGCGGGGGTTAGTGAACCGGTGCAACAATCTGCCTGGTCTGGACCAACCGCTGTTTTGAAGTTGGCTCATGCCAGCGCGCTTGAGAAGGTGTCTTCGGGTAGATGGCAATCGAAGCATTCATTCCATTCTCAGGCAGATGTTGAGGTTGTTATGTCATCCGAAACAGAGAGTGGCTTTCAGTCCAAGAGTTATGTTAATAGCAGCTATGATAGGGTGGATGTGGGTGTGAGAGAACATTATGACACAACATTGGCAAGGCAGGCGGAAAGGGTTCTGAATGTTGAGGATGGGGTTCGGGTTGCTAGGAAGGAGTTGCCAGATTATGGACGGGGTGGGGCTCCTATGTATTCAGAAGTAAAAGAGAGGAACCCGGCAATTCTTATAGATAGAACTCAACTGGCTCATAATGATGGAAAACTTGGTGGATCTGAATTGCAGCCCCCAGTGCCTCCAGAACCATCAGAGCGACCTAAGTTGAAGTTGCTTCCGAGAACAAAGCCACTTGAATGTTCAGAGCAGCCTGTTGTTGATCATACACAGGTATCAGCAAGGTTACTCTATGGGGATTTACTAATAATATAAGAAAAGGAATGTTGAGTTCACTTTGCAATCCACTTAGTTCCTGTTATCTCATGACTTGTAGGGGCATCAATGGTTGAGTGACATTGCTCATGCTGAAACTGTTAATGAAGCCTATGGAAACATGAATCCTGCAAAACCTAGCGTAGCTAGCAGTGACAGTGGGAAGCAGGCTGTGGAGCGCTCCAAATTGAATTTAAAGCCCAAGTTGAATTTAAAGCCTCGGTCACAGCCCGTTGAGCAATCAGAAGGAAACATTGAAAGAGGGAGGTCAGTAACTGATTTTTTTTTTTTGGCAGTGCTCCTTGTTGTTGATTCTTTCTATATATATATATATAGATATTTGTAATTAGGATGACAAATATGATGGTATGTTGCAAGTTTTAAAGCATACTCTCTGAATTAAACACATGAACTACAAAAAATTGATACTTCAGACATGAGAATAGCTTACTATCTTATGTACATCATGTTAAATTCGTATCCTTTAGTCTCTTTATTGAAATCCTGATTATATAGGTTTGAGAAGTCTGTATATGTAACTTTTAAAACAGCCTTGCAACTTTTAATGAATCTTTTGGATGACCTGAATCTTGAGCTGAGAGATTGTTTTTCCTTCGAAGTTATATTTCATTTGGGTTCTCTTCCCTTCAGTTGAGTGTGTCATACGATGTTGTATAAAATTTACATGTTTGCATGTGCTAGTTAAAGTTGATGTTGTTAGTCCTCTACATTAACTTTTTGGGTCTTTGAATGTCATATCCACATTTTTTTTTTTTGCACTATATATATGAGTTGTTATTATTACCTGTATATATTTTAAGTATGGAATCTACAGTAAGGATAGAATTTTCCTTCAACCCACTTTATAAAATTGTCATGTGTCTTCCTCATATGCTTTTTTTAATAGCAGTAACAAAGTTGGAAGAAATTCTATTAAAAAAACATGTGCTTCTCAATTTCTTTTTTTAATAGCATTAACAGAGTTGGAAGAAATTCTATTAAAAAAGCATATGCTTCTTGCATGTTTAAGGGACACATTACAATTTTATAAATTGGGTTGGAGGAAAACTCTATCTCTATGGTAATGGTAATATTATAACTTGTGGGGTTGCTATAGTAGTAGAGTGGCATGCTTATTAACAAATTTTGAATAAACCTGTTTTTTATTTCTTGCATTCAGTATGCTATACCATTTTGGTTCTTCTATTCTTGAAAAAAAAAATGACATGATTCAAATTGCAGTTGTTGACTACAAAATGGGGGTTTCCCTCTCCCAATCCCACCTCCAAACCATTACATGCATTGAACTCCAATCTATCCCAATTTAATGGAAGCGGGTTATTTGGCAACATCAATTTAGTCAATTTAGTAGAAGTATCAGGCTTCACTTGTTAGAACATTGTAAGTTTGTAACAATCAAATCATAGACAAGACTAAAATCAAAACCCTTTGTTGGCCACTGAATAGGTACATCAATATGCAAAGAATAGCTTTTCATTGATTTTGCACATGGGTTTGGTTCATGTATTAGGGTGTTTAAGTTAAACTATCTGGTTGGGATGTTTTGCTCTGTACAACTATGGGTTTTGTAAAGTTTGAGGAAGGTCCTATATTCTTTGAAATCATTGATAATAAGAGTTTTGATCTTGGTTTTAGAGGACTGATCATGAGAGATCTTATCTTTGGTGGTAACTATCACGGTGCAATTGTTGCTTGTGGAGAGATTTATTGGATTGTAGTACTCTTCCCTTCTATTGTGAAATCTCGATTATAAGTATACAAGAGAAACACCCAACTAGAAAAAGATAAAAGATAAAAAAATTCATTCATAAAAAAAGAAAGAATAAGAAGTCATGAAAACTAGAAATATGAAAACAATTATAAGCAGTCATCCAATGGTATAGGGTATTGAAAAAGAGGCCCCTTTTTTTGACAAGTAATCGAACAATTTTATTAAAAGCGTAAGGCGCCCATAAGTACATAAGAAGTATATAAAATGAAACACTTAACTAGAAATTGCAAAACCCCTAAAAACACCAAGACAAGAGCCTCCACCTGCACACACGGCTAACTGCTCCACCATCCTTATGTCCCACAAAAACAAAAAGCATCGGAAGGAGATGGTGCCAATGTTAGTTTCTGGTAGGGTTGATAATTTTTGACACGATCTGCAAACTCGAGATAAATCCAACACAAAATTAGCGAGTTAGGGTTTTGTATAATTGAGGTCGGGTCAATCTGAATTAATTCATTTAATTAGCGAGTCAATCTCCTGGTCAACCCGTTTAACCCATGGGTGACCCAATATTTAGATTATGTGATTTATTAGAGTTAGTTTTCAAATAGTGGGTTAAACATGTCATGTTTGGGTCAACCCAACCCAACTTGTTTATTAAATGAGTTATAAGGGTAGAGGCGGGTCAGGTCAACCCAACACGACTTGTTTATTAAACAAGTTAGTGGGTCGTGTTTTGTCACCCTCTTATTGCAATGGGCATAACATGGTTGAAGGGTCTAACATGTTTAACAAAACGGGTCGTGTTAGAGTTAACCCTTAACGGGTCGTGTCATGGCTGACCCTTAACAGGTCGACCCACGACCCAACCCTCCAACCCAGATTACCAGCCTACTTTCTGGCCTGATCACCTACTAGTTTTAGACGATTGTTATTTTGTATGGACTCCATTCCCACAAAGTCTGTGTTCCACTTGGATAATTTTAGCTGTTTAGGTAATCATGTTCTTGCATCAAATATGGTTGCAGTATGGTGAGTCTCATTACAACGATTCTGAGTTGATATGACTCTATGTATAATTAAAGTTCATGAATTCACTGAATAGTTGGAGGCAACTAAAAATTCCAGAACGGGGAAATGGGTACAATATGTTGGGTAAAAGTTCATGGAATAAATTGAAAGTGTGTGTTTTGGATGAGTAAGATACAAAGAGTGCATTATATTTGTCTCTATGTTGGTCTGCTGCACTGCTACATATGATTTTCTTGAATGGTCAAGCATCTGTTCTTAACTACTAAAAGACTTGTTACTTATCAAAAAAAAAAAAAAAAAAACTACTAAAAGACCAAGCTAGCCTTATTATGTTTAACCAGTGAATTGGTGCAGCTAATTTTGGGATCCAGTCAACGGTGGAACCAAATTAGCATGTCCTTTATAAATTATTTTCTCTTTTTTTTTTTTGGCTTTCCTGACTTTAAGATAAGAAGCTTTTATTCTCTTGCTGTTAATGTTGGTTTGCAAAATCAAGTCTCTTTGCATCAAGGGTTGTGCTATATTTTGAAATATAGTAGAATTTAGTTAAATTTTCTAATTTCATTCTCTGGTCAATCTTCTCTTAAGGAGAAGTTATCGTTGTATCATTTGATGTGATTTATGTCTCCTTAATTTCAAAGAAGTGACATGTAATTTTATTTATGCGCTCTTATTTCATTGGATACTGGGCCTTCTCCATGATACTGAAACAAATAATATGAGTGATGCAGGAATGCAGTATTTGGTGGTGCTCGCCCACGAGAACTGGTGAGTTTTATTTAATTTATAATTTTGAATCTTTGTTGCATCTTCATGCTGTTGTGATATCATTTGCTCTTTGTGCTCTCTCTCTCTGTCTCTCTCTCTGTGTATGTGTTCTTGTGTGTGTGGGTGGGGGGAGGGGGGGTATATATATATGGTTACTAAGGTTACATTGGTACGTGGAATGGCTATTCCATTAGAAAAATGAATAGCTTTGATTAGGAATGGAAAAAGGTAGAATACAATAGCCTTGGTGTTGAGCATATGATAAAGATCTAACACTTGAAATAGTTATTCCCTTGTGGGACATGAGAATGACTATTACAAAGCTATTTCATTTTACATTTTTCTATTTTCAATAAAAACTATTCATTTTTTTAATGGACCATTTTGCGTATTAAACATAACCTAAGAGTTCCAAAAAAAAAAGTTATTCCTCTTGTTTCCCTTCCCTTTTACCTCCTTTTACTATTTACTAATCTGGATGGGTACCATTTATTTGTGTTCTCTCTTTATTTTTCTTTTTCCTTTTTTTTTTTCTATATTTTTTTCCTTTTTTTTAGTGGCTTCATGTCCCCAGCTTGACAGTATTGCTGATCATCTTCTCAGGTTCTGAAGGAGCGAGGGCTAGACGATGTTGGGATCAACTATGACTTGGTTCAACAATCTGATAGGCAGTAATTTGCTATTCTTTCTCATATTGTCTTATCAGAACTCGCGTAATTGTCTATGCATTACCATTTAAATTGTAAATTAATTACAGATCACTTATTGTTTTGTGAAGGATTGAACATAATGTTCCCAGGACTGAAAGAGTTCATGGGCATGCGATTCCTGCACATTACAGTGAAAAAACGGAGAATCCTCTTCTTGATCAAAGGACTGGGAAGAGATTTGAGAGGAAAGATCAGCGGCAAGACACTGAGAGAGTTGATTTGCAGAGGAGGAACTGGCGTAATGAGAGCCGGAGGACTAACAGAGAGCCCGAGAAGCAGCAGCAGCAGGTAGAGAGGCCACCTTCACCCGAGACCTGGCGCAAACCTGTAGAGCAGCCAAAACCAGCCTCCCCTGACTCCAGTGGTCTGCGCTATGGGAAAGCAGCTTCAGCCGTTGAGCTAGCCCAAGCATACTCTAGATCAGTCTCAGATCCAAAGACAACCGATCGGTTTTCAGTCCAAAGGGGCCTTCCTGGCCGGACCCAAATGCCATTTTCACGGCTGATGGGTCCAACCCCAAGACCTCAGATTAATGGTTACTGAATATTTGAGTGGTTTGGTTGGCAATTGATAATCATTGTGGTTAGAAGAATGCGTGGTGATATAGCATTTGGGTATGTGCAAGCTGTGGAAGGACTTAGCAGTTCACCAGTGATGCTTCCTGCACCTGATTCTTTTTTCAGTTTCCTCTGGGAAAATGATTGTCATACAAAAAATAATTACAATATGCTACCCCACGGGTGCCATGTTCTCATTACAATTAGGCTTCTTATTTTTATTCCGTTGGTTTTCTTTCATTTTCTCCGTTGACAAAACTGTGTTCCCCATCTTTTTTAGAGAAGAAAGTGATCTGCCGTTGGCTTTTTTATTGGAGAGTTGAGGGCACTGTAGCATGAGTTTACTACTATATGCATTCATAGTAGTAACACACACCCTCTGGACGATGGATTTAGACCATAAAATGGAGATAAACCTATTCCCTAGAGGACTAATGATCTGGCCTTATCATTCGATAAGTAATATCTTTTTGGTTTTTCTTTTTTGTCATGGCAATGAGAGTGGTCGAAGTTAAATTATGCTACAAGTTTTAGGATCATACTAACTACTAAGGTGGTGTTTTGTATTAAAAAAGGAAGACAAAAATGAAACGAAAAAAAAGAGAAGGTATATTGCTTTAGAATGCTTCAAATTTGTGTGGCTATAATATGTTAGGCAAATCTTAGGAAAAGCTCCTTCTTGGAAGTCCTTGCCCCAAGAAGGTGGCCACATATGACGTGGAAAAATGGCAAGACCGGGAAATTGAATGAGAGTGGATGAAATTCATTTCTTGCAAGTAGCAAGTTTCTTCCTCCTTTTTCTTTTTCCATTTGTTCTCCCTTCTTTTGTGTTGCTAATTCGCTGATCTAGGTCTGGTTACTCCCTAAACGATGACAAATATAAAGGTGATGATTGTCAAATCATATTTACTTAAAATGTTTTGATTCAGAGATTAAATACAATGAATGTCCCGACCCGTAAGCTAGTCAACGTAAAAATTAATTATGCAGGCAGGTAGGATGAAAGAATAATCAAGCGTAAGAGTATGATGTACCCATCGGGGGGGGTGGAAAAAAAAGGCACAGAAATATGGCAGCACTTTAGAAATATCCATACGTCCATCTATGTTAGCTATACACAAAAAAAGTCACGTGCAAAAAATTCAATTGAATGGATACTTTTTTTGTTTCCATCCACAAAATTGACTGCAACTTTGTGTAATCATTAAACAAATGAACAGAAAGTAAACTCCACTCTTTTGAAGTTTTAAGAGCACGGCCGTTAGAAAACAACGTTAATGAACATCATTGTCGGTTTAAAAACCAACTTCGCAAAATCCGTTTTGCTTACCGACCGAACTAACCGACGTTGGTAGGAAAATTATGTATGGCCTACCGGCTACCGGCTGCTGGATGTTAGTGGCGACTCGGCTTCAGCGCAGAGACGGTTGGTGGACGACTGGTGGGGCCGGTAGGGAGAAATAAAAAAATATAAATTAGGTAATGGGCACAGTCAACAAGATATAAAAATTAGAAAATGTTAATGATTCTTTCCATAGTGTTTTCCTAATCCTACGTGGAAACTGATTTAAGAAAAAATAAAATTATAGTGGCCCTCATCACCCGTTTTTTTAGGCATTAGCACTAAATTTGAAGCATTAGCACCAAAATTTAGGCATTAGCATTAAATTTAAGATGATCAAATCCATTTTGGATGATACAATCCTTAAAGGATTAACCTTCTACCCCTAACACCACCACTAAATTGAGACATTTTTTTTCTTAAATCCTACATGGAAATTGATTTAAGAAAAAATAAAATTATAGTAGCCTTCACCACCCGTTTTTTTAGGTATTAGTACCAAATTTGAGACATTAACACCAAAATTGAGGCATTAGCACTAAATTTAAGATGATCAAATCCATTTTGGATGATACCATCCATAAAAGATTAACCTTCTACCCATAGGTTTTAATTTTGAATCCAAAAATAAGTTTTAAAGCATTAGAACCTAAATATTAACTCATAAAAATTAATCTGTTGGTAAAAAAACCGGTGGTGGGAGCCACTACAATTTTATTTTTTCTTAAATCATGTTCTACGTAGGACTGAGAGAGCGCTATGAGAACATTATGGAAAAAACTCCTTACAAACCCAATAAAAATTTAAGCACAAGAACAATATAGAGCTCAAAGGTTATTTTATTCAATGATATCTAATTGATACAGTGGGGTTTATACGTACACACCTTATACAAGAGTGTTGACAATAGAATAAAATTATACATGGCAAGACACATCCCTGAATTTGTGGGATTGCCAATTACATTGACATCCTTTAGTAATGACTTGATATACTAGGATTTTGCATATTAGTGATATTCTTTCTTTCCTTCTCAATGAATCATTGGCATCTACGTTTTTCTTTTCTTGTGAGTGACAACATTGCTTTCCTTTTCTTTGAGAACATATGTTGCTGACTCATCATCTGGAGCATGTGGCAGCACTGCTGTATGATGTGTTCTAACACAAGGCTCATTTTGATTCTCCAAAAATTTAAAATTAGGCGTCGGATTGAATTTAATTTAATCTGAGCCATTGGATTTGTAATCCATTTCAAAGGAAAATAATTTTTTTTTATGTTAAAAATTTTTTTAACCTGGGGCGGGCGCCCCTGACTCGCCCCCCTGTATATCCGCCGAATTATCCGTGGGTGGCAGCTGCCCGAGCTGAAGGCTAAAACTAGTAGACTTGATGGGGTTGAAAAGTCAACCACTGAAAAATGACTTGGAATTGTGAACATCATGAACCTTGGGTGCTTGGAGTATTGAACGAGTCCGTTTCTCCTTTTCACAAGGAAAACCAGGGGAATGAGATATAGACTACAGAGAGGAACACCGAACACGTACAGAAGATGTGCCGTTCAAGATTACTTTTCTTCTTCTCCTTCTTTCTCATACACCCTGCTACTCGCACCGTTGCCCAGGTCTGCTCGAATGAAAATGGTAACTACACAAGTAACAGTACCTACAGGGCAAACCTCAACACCCTCCTGGCCTCCATGTCTTCCAACACCGAGATTGATTACGGGTTTTTTAATTTCTCAGCCGGAGAAACTCCCGACAAAGTAAACGCGATTGCACTTTGTCGAGGAGATATTTCGCCGGAAGATTGCCGTAGTTGTGTCAATGCGTCGAGTCACGAGCTCTTACAAAATTGTCCCAACCAGAAGGAGGCAATCATATGGCCCCGATAAATGTATGCTAAGATACTCGAACAGATCTATACTTGGCGTTATGGATGATGACCCTATATATGGCTGGTACAACATCGCAGACGCCGCAGACGTAGAAGGGTTCGTTACCCTGGCGTTGACACCCTATTTATATGGACTAATTGGCGAAGCCGCATCAGGAAGTTCTACTCGCAAGTTTGCTGTGGGAAGGGTGGGTGCCCCTAACAATCAAACAATACGTGCACTTGCGGAGTGCACTCCTGATTTGGACAAGGATCAGTGCAACGCCTGCCTGTGGAAGGTTGCGGGATTTATTCGAAACTGTTGTAATGGAAAGCAGGGGGGGAAATTTGCGGCAGCCAGCTGTGATTTAAGGTACGAGGTATACGATTTCTATGACTCTGCAACTGAGGCACCACCGCCATCCCCACCGCCACCGCCACCGCCACCGCCGATTGTGCCACCAGCATCCCCTCCACCGGTACTACCGCCTCCACCTACACAAGGTATGGTCCAGATGCGCGCATCATGCCTTAGAAGTTGTATGTGTATCTCGTTTGTTTATTTTCGTGCGATAAAATTCTTCAAATAATTTTGACTATTATTTAATAATTAAAATTCTTTAAATCTTTTTTGTTTTAGACGTTCGTTATTTTTTTAAAAAATTTATTATATCTCACTTAATTATATATTAAGATGATAAAATATGAATAAATGCATTAGAAAATGCATTTTTTGCCTTCCACTTGCAAAGCTGGAGGAAGGAAAATTTGCATCTCAGCGCCCATTTACAAATAGTGACCACAGTTGACCATCTTTTCATCCATCTCCATACAGTAATTTGTAAATAAGACATTATATGCAAAGTGACATAAAAATACTGGTAGCTAGGTTGTAAACTTGAAGGGGGAAGAAAGACAATCAGAGCGCAAAGAAGAAAAAAGAAGTGGAAAATCAGTGGCCGAACTTTGCATTTTGTTAACAAAATTTTGTTCGTTATTTTCCCACATTTTCTTGCAAAGCAAATAGAGCATAAGGACAAGTACGACTCACGGGTGAGCGAACAGCTTCGAGGCTTTAATGGAGAAGGGGCAGACGTTGTGTCTCCCCCCATCAGCTTGTGTTTACTCTGTTTATACATATCTATGTACATGACAGTGGAATTTATCGAATAGAGAATTTTCTTCCTTTCATAAGTTTTCAGTGGATATTTTCTCTAAATTTACAGAAAAAGAGGGAAATGTGAAAGTAATCGTCACAGTCACAGTGATCATATGAGTAATATTCATTGGCATCAGCACTTACTTATTGTGGTGTTGCATGGCTAAACAAAAAGGTAATATGCACCTTCTATCCTTTCTCTTCTCTTCTCTCTTCTTTGAAGCTCTTTTCTTTAATTACTACTTAAAAAAAAATAATAATAATAAATAAATAAATAAAAACTTATATGGACATTCCTATTAGCTTGGTGGACTAAGAAATGTTACCACATTTCAACAGAAAGATTACTAACCACTATTGTATAAATACCCAGCAAGGAAATGGGAAACAAACAAGTTTCTGTTCAACGTGGGGGAAGCATATCAAAAATTTCATTGTGAAGACAATCTTGAAGACAACGTGAACCAAGTTAAACTCCAAGAACTACCGTTATTCAATCTTCAGGAGCTAGCAAGTGCAACAAACAACTTCCATCAATCAAATAAGCTTGGGCAGGGTGGATTTGGTCCCGTATATAGGGTAATGGTTGCTCTTTCAGAGGTTATTGCCTAACAATTTGAATATGTAGTCAATTAGTTGTGCCTACTTTCAGGGAAAACTGATAGATGGACAAGAAATTGCAGTAAAAAGACTTTCAAGAGTCTCTGGACAAGGGCTAGAAGAATTTATGAATGAGGTGGTGGTGATCTCTAAGCTCCAACACCGGAATTTCGTTAGACTCCTTGGCTGCTGCGTTGAAGGGGAAGAAAAGATGCTGGTCTATGAATACATGCCAAACAAAAGTTTGGATGCATTTCTCTTTGGTTAGTTCATGCTGATGCCCTTTGTTAATGTCTTCCAATATTACAATCGAGAGACAAAAATGGAATCATATTCTTGTTTGTGGTATTTTAGTCAGTAAATACGTACTTTTCTTGTTAGATTCAGTTAAACCAAAATTACTAGATTGGAGAAGACGCTTCAACATTATGGAGGGGATCGGTCGAGGTCTATTGTACCTTCATAGGGACTCCAGATTAAGAATTATTCATAGAGATCTAAAGGCAAGTAATATTTTGTTGGATGAAGAGCTAAATCCAAAAATATCAGATTTTGGCATGGCTAGGATTTTTGGGGGCAACAAAGATCAGGCCAATACTACAAGGGTTGTTGGAACGTAGTAAGTACCTTTGCTTGGCCAAATTCATTAATATACTAATCCTAACATTTGATATAACCTGATTTTATGGGGAAGATCCCCCTCTGTAGCCATTTCCTCATTTATTTATTTATTTATTTATTTTTAAAAAAAACATGATTTTATCTTATTGTTACAATTCAGTGGCTATATGTCCCCTGAATATGCAATGGAAGGACGATTTTCAAAAAAATCAGATGTCTTCAGCTTTGGAGTGTTGTTACTCGAAATGGTTAGTGGAAGAAGGAACTCTAGCTTTTATGATGATGAGCAGGCCATGAGCCTTCTAGGATTTGTAAGTCTTCCTTACACATCATTGCCTCATTTTTTAATTCAAGAACTTCAATTGCATGTTTCTCATGAGTTTTAGTATTGAAGCTAAGAATGTCAATTCTGTTTTCATGTTTCTAGGCATGGAAAATGTGGAGTGCAGACAACATTGTGGCATTAACGGACCCAATCATACGTGAACCATGCTTCGAAAAAGAAATTTTGAGATGCATACATGTCGGGCTGCTGTGTGTGCAAGAATTTGCAGAAGATAGGCCATCTGTATCCATTATTATTTCCATGCTTAAAAGTGAGACTCTTGATCTACCTCAACCAAAGCAACCTGCATTCATCGAAAGACGAATTGCTCCAAATACTGGGTCCTCTCAACACAACCTAAGTAAATGCTCCGTTAACAATGTTACTGTTACAATGGTTCAAGGCCGATAGCTAGCATGCATGTGTTCTTTTAAAAAACTCATTTTGTGGTTATACATACTGAAATGAAGACTTTCAGGATCGAAGGGGAAGCCAATTACCAAATCACCACTATCCTTTTTCTCTAGGATTATTTGTACGAGTCTTTAATTGGGGGGCAATCCATCATTTACTTAATTTGCCTTGTGTGATTGTTGTAAAAGGATTACCATACCGCCTTGACTTAAATATATTTAAAGTCAAGATGAGGATCGATAAACTTATTATATTTCACTACTTTTTTTTCTTTGATTCCCGCAACGAAAGATTTCATGCATCTATTTGTTGTTATTATTATTATTATTATTATTATTATTTTTCCTTTTTTCCACAAACTCACTTCTATATAAATAAAGCATTATTATACCATATCTCTAAACTGGATAGACATCTTATATACGTATATAAATAAAATTCATTATATATAACTCTATGTTAATATTGTTCTGTACAAACTCTAAAGATGCCAAAAGTCTGAACATCTAAAATAACTGAGGACTCTTGCCGATCGATTTCACGGGTAGTAATTTAGGCTCGCATAGGGATTGTCCTCAACTGCCCTCTCCAACAATATTTGTAAAATTCACAATTTTTCGTGTATATCAACATGCCAATGGATGAACGAAACACAAAATGTAAAATGCAAAGAAAATTCCCACGCATACACATGCTTTATCTGCCAACTTTGATTTCTGTTACAATATTAAATAAATTATTTTTTATCGATTTAAATTTTTAAAATAAATGATAGTATAACATGGTATTAAAGCAAATGATTTAAATTCAACCATTATTTGTGTAGCTAATATATATGTTAGGCAAATCTTCGGAAAAGCTCCTTCTTGGAAGTCCTTGCCCCAAGCAGGCGGCCTCATATGACGTGGGAAAAGCGGCAATACCAGCCAGAAATTGAATGGCCTCGAGTGGATGAAATTCATTAATAATAATAGCAGCCTCTTGCAACTTTCTTCCTCCTTTTTCTTCAAAGGAGGAAGAAAATTCGCGCTTGAACTTGTGACATGATGAAGAAAATTCGTGCTTTGCACGCAATGACAGTGATGTTAATTGTTGTATTCCCACGACCGCGAAGGAATTTTCATTTTTGGCTTCCCCTGTTTGTCCGCAACCAGTTATATGGACACAAATTTCTTAGGCAGGTTTGAAGAAATTTTCTTCAACACACTCCAATAAATGATATGTATCATTCATTATTATTGGATTTTAAAAAATTAATATTTGAATTCTTAGATTAATGAAAAGACAATAAATAACTCTGAATTTTTTTTTTTTTAAAAAAAAGTGAAAAATAACATTTGTTATTTATTAGAATGAGTTGAACAAAATTTCCTCCAAATTTGAGGGAAATTTCTGTCCATGTGTATATCAATTGCATTATGATCAGATGTTATGAATGAGTCATGAAAAACAAGGAATATCTGGCCCACACCGCCCCCCGGTCAAGCTAGTCAACGTAGAAATTAATTAAGCAGAAAGTGTACAGAAGCATGCAGGTTGGATAAAAAAATAATCAAGAGACAGGAATAATTGGCAGCACTTTAGGGCTCCCGTTTGTGCATAGACCGGACCGGACTTTGTATATTTTCAAAAAAAAAATTCTCAAAATCAATTATAATATTTTTATTTTTTATATAACTTCAATTACTTTTTATTATTTTTTAAATAAAAAAATTATTATAAAACAAAAAATTTTACTTTTTTATATAAAATATTTTTACTTTTTTTCTTCACATCAATCAAATTTATTAAGTATCAATTTATTTACTCCGGTTCAGCCCATTTCCAAACACAACCTAGAAAAGAGGGAGAGAGTGTCAAACAAGGAAGAAAAGAAGAAACAAAAAAGAAGTTGCGTGTCAAAAATAATCTCTCACTTTTTTGTTTTCTATTTAACCTACCGAGATGATAAGGCTGCCAACCTTATCTTCTCATTTCTCTCTTCCTTTCACATCTGAAGACAAAAAGGTAAAATGGTCTTAAAACATTTGTTTTGTTTTTCTTTCGTTTTCTTCTTCGTTGGCATCGTTGCCTTTACACACATTTGAGGTGGGTCCTCCACAAATAAAATTAAAAAGACATAAATCTCCCAATATAAAACAAAAAATAAGGGGCAAAATGATCTCTCCTTAGAGCATTCCCAGCAGCTTCCTCGTCCAATTCTCTATGTTTAAGGATCCAAACCACTTTTTATTTCCCTATATCAATTTGCACTCCAGCAGCTTCCTTAAATGTTTCCCTATATCATTAAAATATTATTATTACTTTTTATTTTATTCTTTTAATTTTTTCTCTCTCATCTCACTTTTGTCTTCTCCCTTTTCCCTACAGCCGCACCTCTCACCCTCTCTACCTCTCTTCTCGCTCAGCATCTCCAGCACGGCAGCACCCTTCCCATTGTGTGGGTGATGAACTGCGACCCCCCCGCGTGCTTTTCGTACTCGGCGCAGCTCATCTCCACCATTTTGCAACCTTCTCTCGCGAAGACGTTGAGGAATTTGTCGCACTGGGAAATTCCGGATTTTTCGTCGCCAATTCGAACTTTCTTGTAGACAAAGAAGCAGCCGCTCCAACTGTGCCTGGCGCTCTGGGGTCCGAACATTGGGTGCAAGCAAATCAAGTCAAAATCCGGGGGCAAAATGTCGAGCAGGAGGTCTCTGGGGAGCTCTTGGACGGAAAGAACGTCGACGAACAATGTGCTGCACTTGAATCGGTGGAGGGGGAGGGAGGAGAGGACCCGTTGGGCGGAAATTATGGAGGTGCAGAGGAGAATGACTTAAGGGTGTTCTTCACAGAGGTCGTGTTTGATCTGTCTGGTGGTGCGATTCGGTTTGAAATCTTTGGTTTGCTGCTTGTTTGGTGGTGCGAGAGAGACAAAATCAGAGGTCTCTTTGAGATTAAGCTTGCAAAGTGGGTCAAGGAAGGCCTCTACAAATGGGTTTCATTGCTTGTGTTCGCTGAACGGAGAAGAAGAAAAGAGAAGGGGAAAAAGAAGAGTGGAGAGAGTCAGAGAGAGAGAGGAGAGAGACAACATCAGTTTTATGAATATAATAATCATCTGGATTGCAATAGTAGATAAGGCTCTACTGTTACATATTAATGTTTAGGGAATCATATAGGGAGTTTGTTGTAGGACGTTTTTTGTGATTTTTTAGATATATTCCCTACACATAGGGAACAAACCCCCTTATAAGGAGTCTACTGAAAATGCTCTTATCAAAGAATTGTTATGCATTCAAAAGACATTCTTAAAGAAAAATGGTCTGAGGTGAGCAGGACTTTTTTGTTATGCTTTTACATTTTCTTGTTTTTACATTTGAGGTGGGTCCCTCACAAATAGAAGAAAAAGACATAAATAACCTTTTTAAAGGAAGATGGTCTCTCAATATAAAATAAAAATAAAGGGATAAAATGATCTGCCAATATCAAACATTTCTTGCGCATTTGCTCTTTTTATATAAAGAAGATAAAGAAGATATAAATGTAAGGAAATCGGCTACAAACCAAATTACACGGTTTACACCAATTTAAAATAGAAAAAGTAAAAAAGAGGTGTTAGGGCATTACAACTTCTATCGCAAAATTACTTATTATTT
Source organism: Carpinus fangiana (assembly GCA_006937295.1). Taxonomy (NCBI): domain Eukaryota; kingdom Viridiplantae; phylum Streptophyta; class Magnoliopsida; order Fagales; family Betulaceae; genus Carpinus; species Carpinus fangiana. Next base: position 36,262,435 of record CM017326.1, on the reverse strand, counting down.
GATTTGACAGTTTATAATTAGTAAAAATAATTAAACAAAAAAATATGATATATTATTTTTTTTCTTAATTATTTTAAAATTTATAAATTATTAGGTTGATTTATAAATAATGTAGCGAATGTCATTAGTTTAAATTTTAAAAAAACTTCACTTATCGCTTAAACTTTTTCGGTTTTTGCAGATATTCTTTTAATATTCAAAAGCTCTCATTTAAGTGTATTAAACTTTAGTTTTATCTCACTTTGCCTATTCCGTATAAAAATTTTTTCGCAATTCTAATTTACTCTTGACTCTATAACTACATCATTCTCAAAATGACGTGTAATTTTAGGGTAAAATTAATATTTTATTAAGATTTTCTGTACGAAATGGACAAAGTGAAAGAGAATTAAATTTTGATATATTTAAGTGAAAGGTTTTGAATATTGAGAAGTATTTGTAAAAGTGGTTAAAATTTAGGAAGTAAGTAATTTTTTGTGAATATTAAAAAAATAAAAAAAGAAAAAAAAGAAAAAGAAAGTAAGAGTTAGTACAGCCTTTCACGCGTTCTTCGAAAAAGAAACTAGTGACAGTCGTGAGACCTCGACTTTATGCATGGGATTCGGCAAAATATCTGAACCCCTAAAATAAGAAATAATTAATGACTTTCAACGTCGAGGCGACGACCTTTCATGCTTGGAATATTGAACATGCAAGTAAGGCCCACGCACTAATTACTCCTTTTCTCATCGAAAATCACTGGAATGATTGATTATTAATATGGGTTCGTAGATAAGAATCTTTCCAACATACAGAAGATGTGTTGTTCAATATTACTTTTCTTCTTCTTCTCCTTCTTTCTCATACACCCTGCTACTCGCACCGTTGCCCAGGTCTGCTCTAATGACAATGGTAACTACACCAGTAACAGTACCTACAGGGCAAACCTCAACACCCTCCTGGCCTCCATGTCTTCCAACACCGAGATTGATTACGGGTTTTTTAATTTCTCAGCCGGAGAAACTCTCGACAAAGTAAACGCGATTGCACTTTGTCGAGGAGACATTTCGCCGGAAGATTGCCGTAGTTGTGTCAATGCGTCGAGTCACGAGCTCTTACAAAATTATCCCAACCAGAAGGAGGCAATAACATGGCCCGATAAATGTATGCTACGATACTCAAATAGATCTATATTTCGTGTTATGGAGAATTCACCTATGTATGCATTTTTCAACATCGCAAACGTCTCAGATGTAGAAGGGTTCAACGGGGTGCTACGTCCCTTGTTAGATACACTAATAAGCCGCGCCGCATCGGGGAATTCTACTCGCAAGTTTGCTGTGGGAAGCGTGGCTGCTCCCGACTTCCAAACCATACATGCACTTGCAGAGTGTACTCCTGATTTGGACCGGCTACAATGCAACAACTGCCTGGATTCACTTAAAGGATATATCCCACAATGTTGTAACGGAAAGCAGGGAGGGAAATTTGTGGCACACAGCTGTGATATAAGGTTTGAGATATACGGTTTCTATGACATTACATATGAGGCACCACTGCCGTCGTTGGTGCCATCACCATCACCGGTGCCACCAGCATCCACCCCACCGATACTACCGCCTCCACCAACACAAGGTATGTATATATATATATATATATATAGGTGTTTCATGCCCTAGAAGTTTGAGCATCTCATTTTTGGTTATTTTTGGTTATTTTCATGTGATAAAGTTCTTTAAATTTCTGCGTAAGTTTATTGGAAAAAAAAAAAAAAAAAAACGAAGGCTGGGATTTCACGGAACCCATTCCCTCACACTTCTCCTTTCTTTCTCTCTCTAAACCCATTATTCTTCTTCTTCCTTTCTTTTCTTGTTTTTGTTTAATCTTGGAAATTAACAAAAAAAAAAAAAAAAAAAAAAGAGGCTGAGAATTAATACAACAATTTCTAACCAAACTGAGTATTTTCACGGAGTTTCTCTAACCTTCTTCTCCCCTTCTCCTCAAAACCCATCTTTCTCTCTTAAATCCCATCTTTCTCTCTCTCTACCCGCCTGGATTGGTGTTCTTGCAATTCATGATGAAGAGCATGTTGTGGAGAAGACTGTACCTCAAAACTGGGTTCAATTTAAGAACAACCCAAATCTTCAAGAACACCAACTCATGTCAATAGAGAAAAAACCCCAAAAAATAACCAAAATAAAAACAAGAAGAGAAAGGAAGAAGAAGAATGGGTTTAGAGAGAGAAAGGAAGAAGAAGTACAAGAGGCGTGAGGGAATGGTTCTGTGACATCCCAGCCTTTTTTTTTTTTTTTTTCCTGTTTAATCCCAGCTGTTGGGAGATTTAACTGCCGCACCTAACCAGATCCAAGTGTATGATAAAATTCTTGGAATCTTTTAACTGTTATTTAAGTATTAAGATAGTTTAAAACTTGTTTGATTATTTTATTGTTTACAATCTTTAGTCGACGTTCTTTTTTTTTTTTTTTTTTTCAAATTATTATATCTCACGTAATTATATATTAAGATGATGTAATTAATCTGGATATATATAATTGTATTCGATTTTTTTTTTTATAGTAATTATATTATAAGTCTTTTGAATTCAACCATATTTATCATAACCTCTTACCTCCCAAAAAAATGCATTAATATTTGCCTTCCACTTGCAAAGCTCGTGGAAGGTGACCACTTTTGGGTCTTCGATATCGGTGTGGTTTTCGTAGCTAGCTTGAATGAAAAATTGTCCCTCCTGTCCTGTCTGCATCTCAACATTAAGTACTCCAACCAGTGCCCCCACCATTATTGCACCTTTACCTTTTCCGACTCGTAAATATATTTACACACGAATTCGTTATTCGTGTGTAAATATCAGTAGGCAGGTGTTGACTATGATCAGGTTTAGGTGTCCTGTCTGCATCCTGTCCTGTCTGCATCCACCTTTACCTTTTCCGACTTTTCTCGTTATTCGTTATCAGTAGGCAGGTGTTGACTATGATCAGGTTTAGGTGTACCTAAATATTTATTATGGTCTCTCTCACTTTTCTTTTTAATTAGAATATAGATATAGAGAAATTCAATTATTACATTTATGCTCATTTTGTTTTGTGTTTTTTTAATTGTAAGACTCAAACGCATACATTCATAAAAAAATTTCTAGCTTCGATCGGCAGCTGAGGTCCGGACCAATATCTCCTCTTCCCCCATTTAAAAATTTCAAGTTTGAAATGGCACTGATCATGTTATGCTTTAAGCATTAACAAATAATATTGTGAAAAGCCGTGACTCACATCAAAGTTATTTTTGTTGATACGCCGTTTTAGTTTGCCCCTCTTTACCTGCACAAATTGTTCGATTTCATGGTCTTTACAGGAAAGAAAAGTAACAAATCCCCATCTGCAGTTGCTATAGTCGTGCCCACAGTTGTTTCTGTTGTACTAATCATCTGCATCGGCATCTACATATCCTTCTTCTATTCAACAGTGAGGAAGGCAGAGGAGAAAGTTGAAAGTAAGTCAGAAAATGGTTTATCTTTCATTGTTGTTAAGGATATCTTTTCAATAACTACCACCTAAAAAAAAAAAAAAACCATGTTCAGACAATTTGTGGTGTGTATCTGCTTCTTAAAGTACTAAGCAGTATTTCTGAAAATGATTACTGCGTTTTCAGGAATAACTTTTCATCTAACCATTCCTCTTGTATCACTATTTATTCAAAACGCTTAAGCTTTTGAAAAAAATGATAAATGTAATAATTTAATTAATATTTTAACACCCCCTCATGTTTGAGACTAGAAAACACGGAGAGAAATAAATTGTACGTACATATGGACCATTTTAATTGAAATAAATTTTAGACTTGAAGTTTAAACTCATGACTTCGATTTTGATATCATGTTAAATTAGCACTTATCTCAAAAGCTCAAGTCGATGAAAAATAATAAATTTAATAATTTAATTAATATTTTAACAATTCTACATAAAACATGACATCATTTAGAGATTGTTATAAAATAGAATCTTGCCATCAGTTGTCAAACTAGTAATTCTAGATGTTAAGGTAGCTAATTAAAGGATGAGTTGTCCGTGTAAGTTTTGTTAGAGTATTAATTCAGCTCTTTCTAACATATTCAACTTTTTGAATAATTTGTGATTAAACATTGTATCAGAGCAAAATTCATGAAGCTATGAGTTCGAATTCTAACTCCCATAATTTACTCATATTTCAATTAAAATATTTACCGTGTTGTTTGGTCTCACACATCCCCATATTGTTAATTGTGTGCACATAATAGCATTTGCCTCGGTCTTCTTTGCACAATGCGTTAATCTAATTCATGCGTATTGACTTGTTTTAGGTGAAGCCGTGGATGAAATTAGTAGTGTTGAATCGTTGCAATTCGACTTTGGCAAAATTAAAGTTGCTACAAATAACTTTTCAAATGAAAATAAACTTGGACAAGGTGGATTTGGTGTTGTTTACAAGGTGATGTGGCATTATCGATTAGATAAGTGTATCANTGTATCACTATTTTTGTCACAAGTGTCAATGGATAATGGATAAAATAATTTCAAAACAGACGTGTTGTGATTTCAATTTTTCAAAGCCTTTAGTTTACTGCCACACAAAGCAAAATTGAGGCTATCGTATTTGTGCGTGTTGTCATTTCAAAACAGGCACACGTCACAGTAAAGCATCAAACAAATGAATAGAGGTAGCGCAGTAAATCATTAAACAAATGAACGAAAAGGAAACTCTCAACTCTTTCG
>CM017326.1:36236088-36257590 GCA_006937295.1 Carpinus fangiana | reverse complement strand
TTTTAAATGGATCTACATTTAAATCATTGTGTGTGCATTTCATGATAAGGTTAGGATTTATCATTTTTGCGTTACATTACCTCAACTAGTAAGTGGGATATTTTCACAAAACAACTATTTTCAAATTTCAATTGTTTTATTTGTATTAAATTGAATTAGGAAACAACATTTTGATATTTTCTGAAAATAAATTATTTTTAAAAATAATTATCTGTAATCAATTTTCTGGAACAAAATTTTGTATCCAAAAAACAATAAACCCAACCAGTCCGAATCTTGTTTCCCAGTTTTTCTACCCATATATGATATATCTACTTGAAATCTCAATGAGTTTCTGAATTGTTGTGAACGATGGTGACGGTGAATGGCAAAATTCGTGCTTCAGACAGGCCAGATACATGCACTGATGCACTGAAGGCTAAAGCTGATAAATGGCAAAAATATGTGAATGGGCCTGGGCCAAGAAAATGAATCCACACAACCTCAAGCAGTCAAATACCCATATCAAGTTTTAAAGCCCAGCTGTAGCTGGATCTGTACATGCCAAGCCCACCAAAACACTCTATTTACGACCATCCATCCACTGCATTTTAATCAAGTTTTAATAATTTTTTTTTTTTACTCATATTACATACTACAAAGGAAACAAGGAAGAATTCACAAATAAATTTGGAACAATGGGTAGGATCTACCACATAATAATAATCTCTACGACACAACTATAAATCATGTTGGAAAGAATTATATACAGTTCAAAAACAAAAATTCTTCATAATCCAATTATAAGTGGATTTCTGGCAGATTCTACGAGGGTGTTTGTTAAACAACAAGAAAATACTCAATGGTACTGTTCACCTTTAAAAAAAATTTAAAAAGAAAATAATAATTGATATGAGAAAATAAAAAAGTGGTATTGGAAAGTAAAAAAATTTTGTTTGTAGTGATTTTTTTATTTGAATAGTAATAAAGACTAAATGATATGATATAAAAAGTGAATGATTTAATATGTTTTTTTTTTTAAAAAAAAAATGAAATGAATAATGTAGTGAATTGCCAAGTGGGAACTCACATAATTCTTGCCATTTGATTTATTATATATGTCTAGACCAAACCACACAATTAGCTTTGTGAATTGTCGTGTGCTTTCGTTTAGGATTTGGATTCTCTGAAATTAAAGTTGTTCAAATTTTACAATGGTCCAAAAAGAGGGGTTAGGCTCTAGAGAGCTCACCTATCAAATTAAATAGCATGAATATATATATATAAGTAAATAGCATGAATTTTACTGTTGCTTTCTTTTTCTATTTTTTCTATTTTTGGTCGGTTAACAACGACAATAGACATAATATTAAAAATAAAATAAGAAAAATCCTAACCTCTTTGGATAAATGCACACTACACGCACCTTGACTAAGCGGGTGTCATTGATTATTATAATTTTATATTATTTGTCCAAATTACTAAAAATTCACACAAGTAATAATTGTGATCGAGTTCTTATTCATTTTATGTCAGTCAAGACCAACCATAAACTTGAGTATTACAATCTCTATTTTAGTGAAACATAGAAAGCATCATGAAACATCATCAAGTGTACGGTAACGGTTGAGGAAGACTTTCAAAAAGGATTTGGCTTACATGCAATAAAAAACTGCTTAACATATGTTGTATTTTTTTTCAACGATTCAAACTTAATTTTAAGTTTTTTATGAGAAAGAGAGAAAAATAAATGTAAATCTAAACCATTAAAAACAATACAACACATATGGTGTAATCTTTTTTACACGGCTAATCCTAATCAAGCATGCGAGCAATGCATGGGGCATGTCGCATTCAACCTAATTAAGCCATTCATAAGTACGTTCAGCATGCAAGCAATGGTGGCAAAACGTGCTATACAAATACAATTGCTGATTTATGTATCTAACAAAACAATCACACCTGCTTTGTCAATGCGCGTGGGTGCATGAGTTTATGATTTTTCAATTTTGTTTTACATTGTCTGGGGTTTATCCTCAGGGACCTTATTACATTGGTTGATACAAGGAAAAGGTTGTGGGAAAATTCGTAGAATTAAGTAGAAGGAGAAAAAAAAAACACTAAAGAAATCAATTTTTTAGTAGCAAGTGGGAACTTGCATAATTCATGCCATTTGATTTATGTCAAGACCAATCCACATGATTAGCTTTGTGAATTCCTGTGTGGTTTTGTTTCAAAATCAAGACTCTAAAATTAAAGCTATTCAAATTTGACAGCCATTTTAAGCGCTGGCGTCATTGATTGAATAAACCAGCAACCGCGTTTACCACATTTTACTTTTATTCTCTAAAAAATTCAAAACTCCTTTTTATCTTTATGTAATATTAATCGCTTTTAATATTATTTAGAGAGAAAAGATTACAACAAAATTCTTTACCAACGGCAGCATAGAATGAAATGAAAGTCATTAGAGCTTTCTTTTACTTTGACTTGAAGAAAAATGATTTTTTTCTTTCTTTCTTTCTTTCTTTTTCTAAAGTAAATTGGAACGTGATTCGCATGAAATTTCTTGGAGGATAGTTATTATTTTTTAGTTGAAAATACATTCTGACGTGATATAAGATTATAGTTATTAATTTCGAGTGTATTATGAGTATTTTATGTTTGAAATAGTCTATTAATGCTTTTAATTTTATTTTATTTTTGTTAAAAATAAAAAAGCCAAAAAAAAAATGGTTAATGTGGGGTTCTTGCTTCTACGGTATTAATTTCTCCAAATTATGGTGGTATGTGGTGAGATTATATTTTTCCTAGATGATTGATATCGTTGTATTTCTCAAATTGTTGTAAACTCAAGTATTTGAGCATAAACTTTTTTTTTTCTTTTTTTTTTTTCCTAATATATTTGAGCATAAACCTTTTTTTTTTTTTTTGGCATGTTCACATAAGAAGGAAAATAGGAATTCAACCTAATGACCTCCGCTTCATTAGGTGTGATCTTCAACCAATTGAGCTACTCCTTGTAGACATAAACTTGAGTGTTGTACTTGTAATCTCTATTTTATTACACTGCATTGATTGAATTTGCTCTTGATTTTTCTTTATACACTAGAGGGTTTTTTCAAAAAAAAAAAAAAAATCTTTTTCAAATACTTACTATATTAATGTTTTCTTCGAGTATTGTATTAGGAAAGAAATAATTTCCCTTAAAAAATATATAAAAAAATAATAATAATTTAAGAAAAAATTGAGTACTACACCAAGACGCAGTGAATCATAACCTTTGAATGGGCCTGATTCCGGAAAATGAATTCACACGGCCTCAAGCAATCAAAGCCCCTTGGCAAGTTTAAAGGTGCAAGCTGAATCATCGAGGCCAGCTGTAGCTGGAACTCCACATGCCAAGCACACCGACCATTGACACCAAAAAAAAAAAAAAAAAAAGTTATTTAATGGAGGATAATGGAGGTTGCCTCCATGCATGCGTAGCCCCTCCGTGGCTGTGAGGCTTATGAAGGTCCCTTCATGGCCATAAAAGGCCCCAAATGTACATGGAGCTATGGAGGTTGAACCTCTATGGCCGTTGAGGGCTTCTCTCTGGCGTTGGAGTTCCCTTTATTGTGATGGAGGCATATTTTTTTGTTTTCGGAAAATAATTGACACTTTCGGCAGGACTAGTTCTATCACGAGTTCATTTTAAAAACAATGCATGTCTTCTTCTTCTTCTTCTTTTTCCCTCTGGGCTCTGGGCCCTGGCTTTAGTCAATGCTTAAAAAATATGTGAATGGGCCAGGTTGAAGAAAATGAATCCACACAGCCTCAAGCAGTCAAATACCCATATCAAGTTTTAAAGCCCATTTGTAGCTGGAGATATACATGCCAAGCCCACTTACCATTAGAGCCAAACATTCTATTTCAGGATCATCCACTGCATGCGTCCTACTCGTGTTTGGGTAGGCTTCGCCGCTTCATCAAACTAATAAAATTGCCCAACCCACAAGACACACGGTTGAACATCTCACACGCACATTACACAAAACATCTATTTCCAACACTATGCTTCCAAAGCTTTGAGAATAGCTGCTCGATTAACTCGGTTTCTCTTCAACGTTTAAAATAAAAGACCAAAAGTATTTGTAAATTAAGGACAAGAATGGTCCTATCTAATATGCCAAATTTAGAAAGCAGTGGATGACTAATGGAAAACCAAAAATAGCATCCTACCTTCTTAAACTGAAACTGAATTCATTGCTTAAATATGAGCAAATAGGGTTTCAAACAAAAGAAATGATGTAATAAGGCAAGTTATCATAAATCAAAGGAACTCTTATTTACCACACATAAATATCTAGCATCTTTGCCCTATCAAATATAGATGAGAAAATATAATTGTCCCCTTTAATGGAAATGTAATTAAGCAAACTCATAAAAATTAATTTGTAATTAAATTGTGGTGATTGACTTAATTCATTTGATTGATTTGATTAGAAAGTTCGACTTGAAGTATCTTCGGCATTTGTTATGGGACTCTCCAATGATAGGAAAGTCTTAAAAATCATTTGTAAGTATTCAACTTCTTCTTTAAGCATTTCTACAATTTCATCAATAGACAAGTACTCCACCCCCACACGGAAGGGTGATGCTTGCTTATTCAATCCGTATGACTTTTCTGACCCCTGAGGGTATGATTTTAAACCATTTTTTAAACCAGTTTTGCATAATGTTTAATTTTTAATTTAAAATTAATAAAAAAAGGTGATCTAAAAAATAGTATTCAAACATGTCCGCGTCATGTTTCTAATTTTTCTACCCCCGTATCTACTCGAGAAATTTAAACAATGCATTTGGTCCGAGTCATATAGACGGACTCAATTATGTCGTCAACGTCAAGTCGTTGGAAACCTTGATTGAAGGCAACGAAATGAGAGAAAGCGCTTTCAACAAGTCATACGCGTGGTTATTGGTGGATGGCAAAAATCCTAGTCAAAAAAGAAAAGAACACAAGCAACTAATTGACATTATATGGTCTTGGAGGCATTTTTTTGCTTTTTGTAATTTCTTGTTTTTTGAAAAACATTTACATTTGATAATGCACAAAAAAGGTAAGGAGTATTAATTCTGATTTTTTTTTTTAAAAGAGTGAAGCTAAAAATCACATTTTTATCTTACAACTATTTTATAATACTATGTACGAGTCTCTACCACCCTTTAAATAAGTCATTGTTTAAAAATAAATAATTAATTAGTTAGGACAGTCACCTAATAATTGTAGAATCATTTTTAATTTCTCTCTTAACGTCTTAAGATTCCTATTGATGAACTTCGAGAAAGGAGCAAGTGGTCCATTGGGGCTGATTTTTCTAGTCAATACGGGTGAATATCCTGATTATTTACTAACTGATTTACGACATTAATTACAAATGCATTCAAAAACACGTCTATTCATATCTCTTCTTCTCTTGAATTTCAAACTCAAATGTTGTATTAATTATCTGTTGCTGAAGCCTGGAGATAAAGTTGTATCTAGACTTGAAATGTCAGATGTGCTTTGTTGAAGAAGTTCCTAGATCATTATCTTTAACAAACATTATGGTCTACCATCCGATTGAGCACTTTCCTTGAATCACCCAAAGATCCATTTGCATGCATATCCACCAAACAATAACCATCACAAGCATCCAAACCCAATGCCACCCAAGCAACCTAAGAATGCAATTGTTGCCCAACGGGAAATTCTAACTACGAGCAAGCCGACAAAACTCCACTTAAGAGTAAAGCAAAATGGCACATGCCCACTCAGAATCATATCTAATTACAAATCCGTTCCCTTTCTTGGGTACCCTAATTGCATGAACTAAATTATCGTAGAATTCCAAGCAGCCACATTCTTCTCTAGTGTTTTCTCAAATATCTTATATGCGAAAATTTACATCACGTCACAAGCATCTCAATCAATTCCCGCTCGACATACACATTGGACCCAAAAGCTTTTTAGGGTGACTATAAACATGTAGCCAATGTTTTAACATTCTATACTTCCATAGCTTTCAAAAACAACTTACATTGTTTTTTTGTTTTCCACCTTAATTGAAAAGGTAAAAATTTATGAATGTCACCAAAACTATCTCCAAATGACAGGATTGGTCCAATCCAATATGCCAAATTCACAAAGATGATGATTACTAGTAGAGAATGTAGACTAGCAACATATTTTCTCAAACTCTAAACTCAATTCATTGGTCAAGTATAAGAAAATATAATCGAAGATAGAAAAGTTATGTAATAAAGAGAGTTATTTTAAATCAAACAAACTCTTATTTGTTATACATAAATATTAAGCATCTTTGCGCTATCAAAATATATGAGAAAACAAATTTCCTCCTTTAGCAGAGATGTAATAAATAAACAGACTCACAAATAAATTAATTTGTGTTTAAGATTGAGATGATTGACTCGATTCATTTGATTGATTCGAATTATCTCCACCATTGGTTATGATTCTCTCTGATGATGATAGGAAAGGCTTGGAAGGCATTTGTAAGTATTTAACTTCTCCTTCAAGCATTTGTACGACTTTGCTCATTGAAGGGCGGTCACTTGGCTTCATCTGTATACACCATAATGCGACAATGATCATCTTCATGCCTATTTTCTTTTCCTCTTCGGTAACATCTTTCATTTCTATGTCCTTGCCATCGTGCAATTGCTCATAAACCCAAGTAGGAAAGTAAATTTGGCTTAAATGGTCTGTAAATGCATTCAAGTTCTTTCTTCTACTCGCTATTTCCATCAATAACATTCCAAAACTATAAACATCAGCTTTATACGAGACACCTCCAATGTTTTTATAGAACAACTCAGGAGCCATGTATCCTAAAGTCCCTCTTGCAGCAGTCAAAGAGATAATGCTTTTATCTACCGGATATAGCTTTGCCAAGCCAAAGTCAGAAACTTTGGGAGTAAAATTCTCATCAAGAAGAATGTTGTGAGGCTTGATATCAAAATGCAAAATTTGCATGTCACATCCTTGATGTAGATATTCAATTCCACGAGCTACTCCTAGAGCTATATCATACATTTTGTCATAACTTAGGAGGGTACTTACTTCTGGAGAAAATATGAATGTATTTAGGGAGCCATTAGGCATAAACTCATATACTAGTGCCCGCTTTGATCCTTCAACACAGAAACCAATTAGTTGTACTACATTAACATGATGAATCCTTCCGATGGTTGCAACTTCGCTGATAAAATCTTGTCCTTCAGCTTTGGACTTGCCTAACATCTTTATAGCCACAAGACGACCACTTTGAAGCGTTCCTTTAAATACAGTGCCAAAGCCTCCTTCACCTAATTTGTCCTTAAAACTTTTGGTCATCTTCTTAACTTCTGAGTAAGAGTACCTTATTGGCATGAGATTATTGTGGCTTTGCAAAAATTCTTCAACATCATCATACATTGATAAATGCCTCCTACGCCATTTATATATCAGAAAAGCAACCACACATGGAGTCCCAAGTATCATCTTTGGTGCAATGAGTGGTCCTATACAGGAAAATCACCAAAATAAATATAAGAAAACAACTATGTAGCTAGCTACCTCATTAGCATTTATTTTTAGGCAAAAGTATATTTACCTTTTTAACTACCAATTAATAACGATATAAGGAATATTAGAGTCATCCCAAATGTGATGTGATATTTAAAATCACTAATGGAACAAAATTTAATAATGATCATCTCAAATTTAATATAGATTTTAAAAGTCATTTCACACTTAAGATAACTCTATGAGGACTTTGGTCCTCTTAAATTGCTATAGTTTAGGAGAGACATTGTTCCAATTAAAAGTATGTGAATTTTTCCCTACATTTAAAACAGGTTGAGAGAGAGAGAAGGGGGGAGGGGGGTTCTTACCGAATAGGTAGAGCATGTTCGACAGTAGGCCGGTACCCCAAATGTCTGCAATAAATATAGAAATATGTAAATTAATTAATTAATCAGGAAAGTGAATTGAATAATTGGAAAAGTGGAAGACCAAATAAAATTGGGTAAACAACTTTCTCCTTCGATCATGTTTTAAGAAGAATTATAATTAGCAGCTTTATAAACCTCTATACTTTATATTGCTGGCCTTGAAACAGGGCTGAGCTCAAGGGAAATAGCCCGGCCGGATCACTAACCAAATCCCCTGAATGACCACTTTGTCCAGAAGCAACCACCCTAATATTCTATGGATTCTCAACGTGCTGGATTATATTGAGGTAACATGTAGTCATGTAGATGAGGCGAATAATTTGCCAATTGAGGCTGGAAAACAAGGTTTCAGTTAGCTCATATATATATATATGTGTGTGTGTGTGTGAGGATTTCTTAGGAGGAGGATGAACGGCGACCGAAGCTGATTCGATTATGTTAGACCTGGTGTTGGGGAGTATGGAAAAGTCGATGGGTTTTGGGAATTGGGACCCAGAGCCTATGATTCGAGGTTTGGTTCCGGCAATAGAAGAGGGCAACAATATATGCTGAGTAATAGGAATAGGTTTCAGGGTGAGGAATTCCCTCATCCTAAATATGCTCAGGTTGAAATATCTTTGAATCCTTTTTCATTATCGCAACGAAGCACCACCATCATCTTTGTCGAAGCTTCATAACCAAATCTCTCTCCAACAAATTTTTGATCTAATTTTATTTTGGGTGCTTTTATCTGACTTCGCTCGGTTGACATATTCGTTGTGTGTGGATAAGAGTTCAGTTAACTATGGTTGAAGCTGTACGTGGCGAGCGAAAGGGGAGAGGCAGGGGAGGAGTTACCAGAAGTAGGAGTGTTTGGGCTTTTTTCTTTTCTTCAAAATGCTCCAAAATGTTGTTGCAAGAGATTTGACGGTAGTTGCTCGTTTTTTTGGTTAGCTGCTGGGGGACAGGTTTCATTTGGTGGAGAGAGTTTTTTTAATTAAAAAGAATAAAAAACAAAATTAGAGAGAAGAAATTTAGATAAATCGTTGGATGAAGGTTTTGAAAAATAGTCGGTTAAATTAGATAAAATGAGTTTTTATTAGTTATTTTGTATAAAAATTTAGATAATGGTTTGGGAAAGCCATAGCCTTGTTAGGACGTAAAAAAATGGGGTAAGGGAAGGAAAACTTCTAATAAAAAGAGGAAGCTAATTTCGTAAGAATTTATATTTTTCCTTTCATTTCTGACATCTAAACAAAACCTAAAAGTTTGAGATCAACCATTGCCATCATCAGCCATAACTCATCCAATTAATTGTTCAACTTATTGTGCTATATATTCTGTATTGTTCTTTAAACAAATTTTTGAGACAAAAACCTCACCTGATGAGTATTGGGAATAGCCAACATAAGGAATGCCAAATTTTTGTCCTGCTTTCACAAAGAAAAGAATAACATCAGTGTTCGGAAACTTTTTAGTTGGAACTAATTAGACCTAATTGCCTTCCTAAACCCTAGTAATTCTGCACAGTAGTTATTGTCTTTTTCATGTAAATTTCGTGAATAATTCATCTTGTCTCCACATTGAAATTATTTCATGCTTCATAGTATATATAAGAATGATCTGCTTAAAAAAATGAAAAAAAAGAAAAAAAAATGGAGATAGCTAGAGATAGGTTCATACTTATTTTCCTCGGCACTAGTAGTTTGAGAACAGCTGCAAGAACTACGTACAAAAAAGATAAACTTATTAATTAATTAATTAATAGAAAAGATGACTTAAATAATTTAAAAGTGTATGGCCGCCTGCATTTACATCTTTCCCCTGTGCCATGCTAGCTTAAGGAATACAAACAACTCTATAAATTAACATCTAGACAACTTCACATGTTGGGCTATAAATTTGGTTGAGTTCAATTTTATGCCTTCTCAATGCATGTGCTTTAGCTGACTATGGATCCCTGTGTATATAATTTTCCCTTGCCTCTTTCATTGTTTCTGAGATCTGAAACAAAACATGTAAGTTTGAGACAGCCATTGGCCAATTAAGCACATGGTTATTCCTCTACTTGTATCATCATCATTCATCAGCCATCAGCTACAACTCATCCTATTCGATGTCATTCCGATCCATATTATTCTTCAAACAACTTTTTGAGATAGAAACCTCACCTTTGCCACATTTCCAAAATAGTGTAATATAGAATCTTGAGCGCTCTACAAAGAAAATAGAGTAAATAAAAATCAGAGTTTGGAAACTTAGAATAAAAAAGCAAGTCATTTGTAAGTCTAAACTACAAAAGATATTAGCCAGTATTTGGTATGCACCAGCACCAAGAAGTACTTCCTTCCTTGTTAAAGAAGTTATATGTTCATCAATAATCCTTGGAATATTAATGGCATTGATCAAAATGTGGCAAAAGAAAGAGAGAAAGAAATGTGAAAAATGAAAATAATGGTCAACATGCATGTAAGATATTTCATTAGAAACTCTCTAGTGTTTTATCTTTTTTCTTGCATTCCTTACGCACCTGCTGTGTAAGTGACGCACCGACCAGTGTAATTCGCGTAGTCATTGATGTAGCACGTATTGTCTGTGAACTTATCACAAGCAACTTGGAACCATGAAAGCATAAAGCCGGGGACCAGTGCATCATAAAAGTCAGTACATCGAAAATTTTGCCAATATGGTACCAACGATGTTTTCAGATACATTTGCTCGATTTGGCACGACTCCTTCAAATCCACTAAGTCTAACGACCTATAGTATTCGTAGACAATAACATATGCATACCTCTTGGAATGGGATAAAAAAGAGTTGGAAGGATACACTTCTTCTCCATTCTTAAAGCAAGTAGAAATGTCCAAATATAATGGAGACTCCACTTTTCTTTCGCAGTTCACGAAAACCATATATCTCTGATACAGATTGGGCAAGCTCAAATGGCAATGACTTGAGTTAGCATCACAATAATCACAAATGACAGCTGGATGATCTGGAGCATATGGATCCCCTGAACTGAAATTATTTGGGCCTAGAGAATAATGAGGGATGAAGGAGTGATTATCCTTCTGAATACCTGAGTCTTCTACAACTCGGATTGTGTAGTTGTGGTAATCGATTTCCTGTACATAGTACCTTCCATCATATAAGTATAACACTGCTCGGTTATTCTCACATGACAGATTATACCTTTGATCACCGCAGTTTGGTGGATCAATACCATTCAACCAAAAGGGATATCTTATGTTGTGGATATTGCCGCAGGAAGAAGCAGGACAGTGGTAATGACTATCATTGGCACTGCAAGCTTGATGGACTAGGACAAGAACAACAACAATTAGGTCCATGAGTCCGGCAGGGAAGAGCTTTTGTCTTGCCATTGATCAGAGAGAGAGAGAGAGAGAGAAGATAGTGAGAGAGGGTATGGCTTCCACAATCCACAGCCATAGACAAATTAAATAATGTAGATTTATAAGGCGTAAGCACTTACGTCATATATTGAAAAATCAATGATGACTGATTTTTACTAGTCGCCAGTCGCCATCACCACATTGTCCAAGTCCATGAAGTTCACCCGAAATTTACTTGTCACTTTGAACAAAGTGATGAGAGGTAATCTCCGGAGAAAGCCCAACTATTTAAGAGGCTGAGAACCATTACCCTTCAAGAGCACAGAGATGGATATTTGCTTAGAAATGCTAATCTCATACTTGTTCTTGTTTCTGGCTTTCCTCATAGACCTTGGAGCAGGCCAAAATGTTTCTGCTGAAGAACCACGGTGTGGAACCCATGGCCCAATCATCCAATTTCCCTTCTGACTTAAAAGCCAGCCAGACGACTGTAGCTATCCTGGGTTTAATATCTCCTGCACTACTGATACAAATCAAACGGTGCTCGAGCTGCCGATTTCAGTTACGCTCTTTGTCAAAGAGATTAACTACACATCTCAAGTAATTCAATTATATAATCCTCCACATCATTGCTTCCCAACGCAGCTTCAGCGACTCAATTTATCTTTCTCTTCCTTGCCTTTCCAATTCGAATTTTACAACTACATTGCTGACTATGCCTTATTCAATTGTTCCGCAAGAGTGAATTATTCCTATCCGCTGATCTCTTGTCTTAGTGGCCCTACCTACCATGTTTATGTATTCGATCTTTATACGACCATCAGTGAGTTGCCCTTATCTTGTACAAAGATGTATAATTTTCTATCAATTCCAGCTGATATAGATTTCGGCAGTGATAACAATGTTCTTAAATTGAAGTGGGGACCAGTACGGGGATACTGTGAAGCAAAAGGCATGAAATGCAGATTGAAGAAGAATAGCACTAAATCAGAAACCGAATGCTTCCCCAAAGGTATTGTCTTTTGTCCAATTTCAACCTTCGTACTCAATTTCTTCACAGTTTTCAAGCCAACATGCATTGATTGCTCCTCAGCAACGGCGAATTTCCTGCATTCATTCTTGCTCACGAATGGTTACTATAGTCTATAGGCTTAACTTGACAAAGGGAAGCTCCCGTACGTAGTTAGGAAATTTCTGATGCATGCGTCGGCTAGAAGGAACTCCCCATTAATTACCTGAAAGGTTTAAAATAGGCGAATTAGTTTGGAGTAGAAAGGAACATCATTTTAGAGCCAGGCATGTGTTGCTAAAGCATTTTATTCGGTCATATAATTGTTGCTATTCACAAGAGATCAAAATACGCACACACAATAACTGAGGAAAAATCTCTGCACAGCACGTTTTAGTCTTCTTAGCAACAACTTGAACTCAAGGTCTGAATTCAATATAACTTCAAGCTATTAGCAAGAAAATTTTAGGCCAACAACTTTTTTTTTTTTTTTTGAAATGGACAACGAAAAACTAATTATGTTAAATCTTTAACAGGTGGATTATCAAAGTCAGCAATCGCTGGTGAGTTGTCTTGCCCATTTGAAATTCTTTTTATTGGGAAGATTTAATATTGATATATTAACTCACAAATATATGTCTATTATGCAGGAGTCATCTTAGGTTCACTTNTGCCCATTTGAAATTCTTTTTTTACTGGGAAGATGTAAATCATAATATTAACTCCCAAATATATGTCTATTATGCAGGTATTATCGTAGGTTCATTTCTATTATTACTATCTATCTTTGCTTTGTACCGTCTTTATACTTATGGTAAAGTAGAAAAAGAACATCAAGCAAAGATTGAAAAGTTTTTGGAAGATTACAGAAATTTCAAACCCACAAGATACTCGTATGCTGATATTAAAAGGATTACAAATCAATTTACTGAGAAGTTAGGCGAAGGGGCATATGGAACAGTATTCAAAGGAAAGCTTTCCAATGAAATTCATGTTGCAGTGAAGATCCTCAACATTTCCAATGGAAATGGGGAAGAATTCATAAATGAAGTAGAAACAATGGGTACGATACATCATGTTAACGTGGTTCGCTTGGTTGGCTTGTGTGCTGATGGATTTAGATGAGCTCTAGTTTATGAATTCTTACCAAATGATTCACTAGAGAAGTCCATATCTTCAACGAACACCAAGAAATGTATCCTTAATTGGGATAAGCTACATGATATTGCTCTTGGCATAGCAAAAGGAATTGAGTATCTTCACCAAGGATGCGGCCAACGAATCCTCCATTTCGATATCAAACCTCACAATGTTTTGTTAGACCAAAACTTTAATCCAAAAATTTCTGATTTTGGTCTTGCCAAGTTGTGTTCAAAGGATCAAAGTGCAGTGTCCATGACCACAGTCAGGGGAACTATAGGTTACATTGCACCCGAAGTGTTCTCTAGAAATTTTGGGAATGTGTCTTCTAAAGCAGATGTTTATAGCTTTGGAATATTGTTACTTGAAATAGTCGGAGGAAGGAAAAATGCTGACGTTATAGTTGAGAACACTAGTCAAGTCTACTTTCCAGAGTGGATCTACAATATTTTAGAACAAAAAGAAGACATGCGGATCTTTATTGATGATGATGGAGATGCTAAAATTGCAAAGAAACTTGCAATTATTGGACTCTGGTGCATCCAATGGCACCCAGTGGATCGTCCTTCTATGAAAGATGTGGTTCAAATGTTAGAAGGAGAAGAAGATAAATTAACTATGCCTCCCAATCCCTTTGCCTCTGCAGGCCCCGTACAAATTAATGCAAATATACCTATAAAACGTTTAAACCATGAGTTGGAGGTCATCTCAGAGGGAGAATAATTGTATATAAATTGGGCGTTTGTGATAACAAATGAGGTTGCAATGATCTTGTGCTCTTAATTAGAAGTTATTAATCTTGTAGACTTGTAGTAAATGTAGCGACTTCAAGTTTTTTTTCTTGTATCAATGTAAGAGTAATTTGGAGATTATAAAAATGTACGTACATGGTAAATCTTTTATTTTTTTCAGTTTTCTTTTTTCCTTTTCAATTGTGAATTCCTTGGGCTGTCTAGCTATAATCTAAAACTAAAAGTGAATTTGTTTTTAGTCGCACCGTAGGCACGCATGTTTGATGGCCAACGTACAGTTCTTGCAAAAGGAGCATGCATGTGGATTTGTAGCAAAATATATATTTATGGGAAATGCTAGAATATAATACATTTGTGAATATAATCTTATAAGCCAGAATATATTTATGATATATTCTTTAAAATGGAAACTACATATATGGATTTACACGTACGTGCATAATGCATCATGACAGATCTAAACCAATGATATGCGTCAAAGATTTTGATCTTTTCCATTTTAAAAAATATAATACATTTGTTATCTATCATGATGCATTATGCACGTTTAAATTAGGGATTATGTGTTTGTTTTTTTTTTTTTGGTAAGTAAATCAGAGATTATGTTATATGCAAAGAAGTTGTTCACGAAGTCCGTTTCGCTAAAAAAATCAATGGTGAAGATGGAGTTTAAGTACAAATTTTGCTCAAAAAAATCTGTGTATAACACAAATGGCTTTATTTGGTTATATTGATCTAATTAAAGAAAGTTGTCGATTTTAACTCTATGTAGTTAAAGTTTATTTTTAATTAATTATAACGAAATTAAGGAATCATGGAATGAGCAAAGGAAAATGTTAAAGGCCCAACTTTTTTGCCAAATTTTTGCCCAACTTTTACCTTTTTTATTTTTTTTAAAAAAAACAAAGTAAAAAATAAAAAAAGTGTCTAAAGCAATAATATATTTTTTTTGTCATTCTTTTTATTGATATTTTTTAAAAAATGAAAATTACATTTTTCTTCATAAAAACAGTCATTTTTCATAAAAAAAATAACCATTTTTCTTTAGAAAAATGTAATTTTCATTTTTTTAAAAATACCAATAAAAAGAACGATAAAAAATATATATTATTGCTTTAGACACTTTTTTTATTTTTTACTTTGTTTTTTAAAAAAAAATTAAAAAAAATAAAAATTGGATAAAAACTAGACAAAAAAATTGGGTCCCTATCATCCTTTTTTGAGCAAATGGTGAAAATTTAATAATTTTGTAAGAAGAAAGAGAGTGCACGTCTCTACATGCAAGATCAAACCACGATGGAATTTTCTTGACGCACGACTCTTGACTTGCTTTTATGAATCTGCAGTAGTCAAAGCAAAGGTCGCTTTCTCGTAGCATTCCATTTGCTGCTGATTTTTCTAGTCATAAATGAGGATTGGATTACTCTTAATGAAGGGATTTGATTGGGATTAAATGAGGATTGGATTATCTTATATGAATGATTTGATTAGGATTAAATTGAATTGAAATAAATTCAAATCATTTGTAAGCTTTATAAATAGAGTCTTATATACGATCATATTAATAGATTCTAGCCACCCTAGTAGTGGAGGTAGTATCTAACACAAAACTACTTGCAAATCCTTTGTGTTATTTTCTCTTTTTCTACCATTCAATTTTCGTGGTATCTTCATAAAATCATTTTTAGTGTATAAAAAAAAAAAATAATAATTCAAACCTGGATATCTTCAGTTATTTTATTTGATCTAAATTGAAAATTTAAAACAGTTTTAGGAACTAATAATTTAATATTCTATATATAATTTTTTTTTTCAAAAATTATTAATTGAATTTTTTTTTATATAGATATTTGAAAATAGTTTTTAAACCATATATATAAAAATAGTTCAGTTTTGCACAATGTTTAATTTTTAGGGTTAAATGCCTTTCTAGTACCTATGCTTTGAGCCAAAATCAAATAGCCACCTTGGTTTTCAAAAATATCACAAATGGTACCTGTGGTTATTAAATAAACCCACTTGATACTTCTGTCAAAATTTCGTTAGTTTTTTTAATGGAGTGCCACGTCACCCTTACACATGGCGTGGTACCTGTGGTTTCAAGGCACCACGTGGCGTGGTACCTGAGTTTTTGGATGCCACGTCAGATTAAATAATATTAAAATTATGTAAAAAAAAAAATTTAAAAGAACCTGTGTACTTCCTAAAAAAAAGAAAATCCATTGTCCTCTCCATTCTCTTCTCCCCCAACCTCTTAGGTTTTTGCAGACCCAAATCTATTTTTGCAAATGAACCTTATCAAAACAAATTGTAAAAACAGTGAGAAACAGACTTACCTCAGATGAAGGGTAATAGGAGAAAATATTTTCTCTGAGGAAGGGTGACGTGGTATTTGGGTCTGAGACGAGGGCTTTCATAGAGCTTCAGTTGAGGATTTCCTTTCTGCTCCATAGTTCGGAGTTGATGATGACTCGGACATACCTTTAGCCTTTAAATAAGAACTCCTACTGGCATTTGGAGAAGAGGCTTTTGTCCGTCGAGAAAATCCAGTAATTGGACGAGCATTGCCGATGGAACTTTGTTTAGGAAGAGCTTCCTCAAAATCGCTAAGGTCTGCAACAAAGTTTGTAATTGGGACCCTTGGGCTTGAATTTTTATTTAAGTTAGTGTCTGCTTTCTGATTGTGCGTCTGTCGACTACTGTTAATAGTCTGTTGTGAGAGTTCCTCTGAATCATCATTGAGGGAGGGATGACGAAGATGGTATTTGGGTCTGCAAAAACTTGAGTGGTTGGGGGAGAGGAGAATGGAGAGGATGATGGATTTTTTTTTTTTTTTAGGAAGTTTACAGGTTCTTTTAATTTTTTTTTACATAATTTTAATATTATTTATTCTGACATGGCATCCAAAAACTCAGGTACCACACCATGTGGAGCCTTAAAACCACAGGTACCACGCCATGTGTAAGGGTGATGTGGCACTCCGTTAAAAAAACTAACGGAATTCTGACAGAAGTACTAAGTGAGTTTATTTGATAACCACATGTACCATTTGTGATATTTTTGAAAATCGAGGTGCCTATTTGATTTTGGCTCAAAGCACAGGTACTGAAAAGGCATTTAACCCTAATTTTTAATTTAAAATTAATAAAAAAGGGTGATCTAAAAGATAGTAATCAAGCACGTCCGCGTCATGTTTCTAATTTTTCTACCCCCTAATCCACTCTGAAATCTGAATAATGCATTTAGTCCAAGTCATATATATAATTGGTTGTAGACTCAATTATGTCGTCAAGTCGTTGGAAACCTTGATTGACGGCAACGAAAAAATTGTACAATGGAATTTTCTTGGAATTTTGTAAGAAGAAAGAGACTCGTGAGCACGTCTCTAAAAGAAAACAACAATGGAGTTTTCTTGAAGCCTTCCTACGACAACTCTTGAATTGATATTATGAATCTGCAGTAGTTAAGGTCGCTTTCTGGTAGCATTATTTCGTTGAACTTCAATGGAGGGCGGGAAACAGTACTGCGTACTCTGCATTTGCAGTTGATTTTTCTAGTTAATAGACAAGTACTTCACCCCCACATGGAAGGGTGATGCTTCCTTATTCAATCCGTAAGAGTTTCCTGACTATAGATTACTTGAGCTCTAGGGATTGGATTTTCCCATTTTGGCCACCATTATTGGTGGTGGTCCACTAGTCCTCGACAACCTTTTCTTTAATCAACTAACAAATTAGACTTCTCAAACTGTTCATGCATGATACTAACATAGACTTTGAGATATACATGAATGTAAGAGTATTCTTTTCTATCTACTCTAAAAGTCGAAAGCTTATTGTAGACGCAACTAAGTTACTAAATAGTTGTAAACCTTGGTGAAAAAGAAATGAGCTTGTGTCTCACAAGTCACATGGACCAAAGAGTGAAAAATGGATGAGTTTGTAAGTATCACGGTTCCTCTTTGACATAATAATAAAATGATGGTGAAATTATTTACTCACAAAAATTTCTATTGTAAAATTCACCCATAAGTGGTGTGTTTGTTTTAATGGATCTACATTTAAATCAATGTGTGCGCATTTCATGATAAGGTTAGGATTTATCATTTTTTGTGTTACATTATATCAAATTCAATGGTCATTAATTGAATTAGGAAACAACATTTTGATATTTTCTGAAAATAAATTATTTTTAAAAATAATTATTTGTAAATAATTGTTGGAACAAAATTTTGTATCCAAAATGTAAAATTTGTCCATGTGATATACCTGATTTGCAACTAACTTTTGTGGTATTAAAATAAACTCAAAGGTCCCTTAGGTATGCCAAGAAAATAATTTAGTCCTTACAGTTAAATTTTGTTCACTAACTGAACAGATTCTGATAGCGTGAAACATTAGAGCCAATAAAATTGTGATACTTGTCCTATTTAAGTTGAGGTCACATTAATGGAATATGTTAAATTAGTAAATGAAATTTGATTGTAAGGAGTAAATTATTTTTTTGGCATATACCTCGTAGACCTTTGAGTTATTTTATGATACCACAGGAAGTTAATTGTAAACCAGGTAAACCATGTTGATTAATTTTGTATTTTTTTCTGAAAAAAAAAAAAGCCAAGATATCTTCAGTTTATTTATTTATTTTTTGTAAGTTCAGTTAATTTATTTTATCTAAATTGAAAATTTAAAACAGTTTCAGGAACTAATAATTTAATATTCTATAAAAAAATATTTTTTTTTCAAAAATAATTAATTGAATTTTTTTATATAGATATTTGAAAATAGTTTTTAAACCATATAAAAATAGTTCAGTTTTGCACAATGTTTAATGTTTAATTTAAAATTAATAAAAAAATATGATTTTTTTTTACATGTTCACACAAGGAAAATGGATGAGGGATTTGAACTAATGATCTCCGCTTCATAAAGCGTGATAAAAAAAAAAAAAAAAAGTGATCTAAAACATAGTATTCAAACATGTCCGCGTCATGTTTCTAATTTTTCTACCCCCTTATCTACTCTAAAATCTGAATAATGCATTGGTGCGAGTCATATAGACTGACTCAATTATGTCATCAAGTCGTTGGAAACCTTGATTGACGACAATGAAATAAGAGAAAGCGCTTTCCACAAGTCATACGCGTGGTCGTTGGTGGATGGCAAAAATCCTAATCAAAAGAAAAGAACACAAGCACCTAATTGACATTAAATGGTCTTGGAGGCATTTTTTTGCTTTTTGTAATTTCTTGTTTTTTGAAAAACATTTACATTTGATAATGCACAAAAGGGAAGGAGTATTAATTCTGATTTTTTATTTTTTTATTTTACAAAAAAATAGAGTTAAAAATCACATTTTTATCTTATAACTATTTTATAATGTTAATGTGACAGTCTAAGCTGACCTTTAAATGAGTCCAAATAAATAAATAATTAATTAAGATGATCACCTCAACCGTTGTAAAATAGTTTTTAATTTCTTTCTTAAAGTCTTAAGATTCCTATGGATGAACTTCAAAGAAAGAAGCAAGTGGTCCATTGGGGCTGATTTTTCTAGTCAATACGTGTGAATATCACTACTTGACCTACTAATGTGATGTTGAGACTTCTCCATTACGGTCTACATTATCTAAACCACCATTCTCTCTTTCTTTGTGATTAACCTATCAAATATAGATGAGAAAAATAATAATTGTCTCCTTTAATGGGAATGTAATTAAACAAACTCATAACAATTAATTTGCAATCAAATTATGGTAATTGACTTAATTCATTTGATTGAATTGATGAAAAAATTTGATTTGAAGTATTTCCGCCATTCGTTATTGGACTCTCCAATGATAGGAGAGTCTTGAAAATCATTTGTTAAGTATTAAACTTTTCTTTAAGTACTTCTACAATTTTATCAATAGACAAATACTTCACCAGTTCACCCCCACAAGGAAGGGTGATGCTTGCTTATTCAATCCATGAAAGGGTGTCATTAATATGTGGGCCACTCTAGATTAGCCAATTAAATTCTAATAAAAAAAGACTATAAGAAAAAGAAAAGAAGCAGCTGAGAAAAGTCGTGCATATGTTTTGAAAACTTAGGTAAGTTGCCGAATATGTAAAACCTTGCCGACAAAAAACATATTGAAACACAGGATACATGATTAGTACTGATGGTGATAATTGATTGATGGCAAAACTTTAACAGGACTCTTTCGGTGCAACTTTCACATCCTTTTTCAGTCCCAATATATTTGGGACGACTCAAAAAAGATTTTAGTCTTTCTTTTAGTATTATTTATTTGATAATTTTCAAGATTTCAATATTTGAGTTTATGTCGTAGTGTCTTCAGAAAATAAGTTTTAAAAATAATTTTTAATGAATAAAAAAAATCAAAATCAGGATAATTTCAATTATTTTATTTTAAATAAATTAAAAATATGAAAGAGTTCGAGGAAGTAATATTTACTATTCTATCAAAAATGTTCTCAAAAACAACTATTTGAAAATAGTCTTTTTTATAGATATTTTTCATTTGAAAATAGGTTTTAAAACATATATAGATAGTTCAGTTTTGCACAAATTTTTAATTTTTAATTTAAAACGAAAAAAGTGCCCTTAAAAAAATAGTATTCATCTTTCTAATTTTTCTAACCCCTTATCTACTCTGAAATCCTAATTGGTTGTAGGGTGACTAGGGTCAACTAGTCGTCGAGTCGTTGGAAACCTTGACGACAAGATATACGCGTGCTCGTTGCCTCCTTGGTAGATGGCAAAAGTCCTCGTCAAAATGAAAAGGAAAAGGAAAAAGAAAACAAGTAGGTCCCAATTTGCACAATGTTTAATTTTTAATTTGAAATTAAGAAATAGCATTCAAACATGTCAGTGTCATCTTTTTAATTTTTATTTTATTTTATTTTATTTATTTATTTTTATGTTTTTAACCCCTTATCTACACTGAAATCCTAATCGGTCATAGTTGATTAGGGTCAATTAAGGGTTGTTTTGAAATTATGATTTCTCAAAAATAATTTATATTTAATGCTAGAATATAATAAAACACACATATGGATTTGTAGCAAAATATATATTTATGGGAAATGCTAGAATATAATGCATTTGTGAATATAATCTTATAAGCCAGAATATATGGATTTAAAGATACGTGCATATATAATGCATCATGACAGATCTAACCAACATACCCACATAATTTCTAACGTCATTTTGTTTGAGAGCGTTTCGTCTATTATATATGATGCATCAAACAACATACCCCACCTTCGACATGATACACCAACTTCTGCTAATTATATGTGTTA
>CM017326.1:36204396-36235788 GCA_006937295.1 Carpinus fangiana | reverse complement strand
ATTAAGTACATTTTCAGCAAGCGCAAGTTTAGCCACTTGAGAGACACTAGGATTTCAGCAAGCGCAAGTTGACCCGGTGTAAAACATTTATAAATTTGTGACTTCTGGTCGAAAAATATTTTTTTTGGAAATCATATTTCAGAAAAATATTTTAAATTGAAACAAACAGGCCTTAGAGTAAACCAATATGACACTTACCCACTCAAAATCATATCCAATTAGAAATCTATTGCCTTTCTTGGCCATCTCAGTTTCATGAACTAAGTTCTCACTGAATTCCAAGTAACCACATTCTTCACTGATGTTTTCTCAAACATCTTATAGGCTAAAATTTGTTAAGTTGATAAAGGACTAGCTACCATCTTAGATACAAGGCAACAATTCCATGATTCAAGTTGACTCATGCCGAAGTCTCTTAATTCATGTACAATCATGATTTGTGCATGGTAAATCAGGTCTCCATGTTTCCCGTGAACTGTAGCCTGTAGACTCTCCCCACCCGTGTCTCTATTATCTTCCAGCATTAGAGCAACAACTACTACTCTGCACGGTCGAGTCCTAAGACGACATCAGATTGCAGTCCTCTCACATTTCTATTTTAGTTTCTTTTTCTTTATGTATCACATTCGCGTAGGCTTTCCTTTTTGTGCTTTGTTGTTTCTACATCCTTCGTAATTCTCTAGTACTGAGTTTTGATTATAAATATGAATGAAATACACTGCTTTGGTTAAGCAACCAAAGCAGATATTTCTCCAAACTCTTTCAAATTTAATTTACATTCCTTCATAAGCATATATATCAATCAATGCATATGTGACACATATTAGACGTACCCAAAGCTTTCTAGGGTGACTTTAAACATTTAACCGTTATTTTAACATTCTATGCTTCCAAAACTACCAAAAAAAAACAGCTCCTCAAATTGTTTGTTGGCTTCCGTACATTCGAACATAAAAGTTTGTGGATGTCAACAATATTATCTCTAAATGACAAGGACGGGTCCTATCCAATATGCCAAATTCACAAAGAAAAGGATTATGAGTAGAGAACGAAGAATAACAACATATCTTCTCAAACCTAAAACTCAATTCATTGGATAGTATGAGAAAATAGAAACTAACATTGAAAAGTTATGTAATAAGGAGAGTTATTATAAATCAAGCAAACTCTTATTTGTTACACATAAATACTAACCATCTTTGCACTATCAAATATATATATATAAGAAAATTAATTGCCCCCTTCAGTGGAAATGTACTAAATTGAAAGACTTATATATAAATTAATTTACATCTAAAATTGAGATGATTGAGATGATTCATTTGACTAATTCGAGTTCTCTTCACTACCTGTTATGATTCTCTCTGGTGATGACATGAAAGGCCTGGAAGGCATTTGTAAGAATTCAACTTCTCTTTCAAGCATTTGTACTACTTTGTTCATTGAAGGGCGATTACTAGGCTTCATCTGTATGCACCATAAGGCGACAATGATCATCTTCTTGCCTATTTTCCTTTCTTCCACTGTGGTGTCTTCCATTTCTATGTTGTTTCCATCTTTCAACTGGTCATAGACCCAAGTAGGGAAGTATATTTGGCTTGAGTATTCTGCAAATGCATTTAAGTTCTTTCTTCTTCCCGCCATTTCCATTAGTAACATTCCAAAACTATAAACATCAGCTTTGTACGAGATGCCTCCAATGTTTTTGTAGAACAACTCAGGCGCCATGTATCCTAAGGTTCCTCTTGCAGCAGTCAAAGAAACAATGTTGCCATTTACTGGATACAATTTTGCCAGGCCAAAGTCAGAAACTTTGGGAGTAAAATTCTCATCAAGAAGAATATTGTGAGGCTTGATATCAAAATGTAAAATTTGCATGTCACATCCTTGATGTAGATATTCAATCCCACAAGCCACTCCTAGAGCTATACCATGCATTTTATCATAGCTTAAGAGCGTACTTACTTCTGACAAAAATATGTATTTATTCAGGGAACCATTTGGCATGAACTCATACACAAGAGCTCGTTTTGATCCTTCAACGCAAAAACCAATGAGTTGTACTACATTAACATGGTGAATCCTTCCAATGGTTGCAACTTCATTGATAAAATCTTGTCCATTAGTTTTGGACATACTTAACATCTTTATAGCCACAAGACGACCACTTCGAAGTGTACCTTTGTATACAGTGCCAAAGCCTCCTTCACCTAATTTGTCCTTGAAACCTCTGGTCATCTTCCTAACTTCTGAGTAAGAGTACCTTATTGGCATTAGATTATTGTGGCTTTGCAGAAAATTTTCAATAACGTCATACGTTGATAAATGCCTCCTACGCCATTTATATATCAAAAACACAATCACACAGGGTGCCCCCAATATCATTTTCACTGCTTGGAATAGTCCTATGGAACATCACCAAAATAGATTGTAAGCGAACACATGTTGCATTGCTGTCAATATTTTATTATTATTATAATTATAGCTCAACTAAGAGTAATGCTATATATCACACCATTATCCCACAATGCTGATGTGACATTGCCAATCTGCCTTTAGATTAGCCCTTGGTAAAAGAAAAAAAAAAAAAAAAAATTAATGATGGATTGACATGCCACAGCAACATTGTTGGATATTGGTAGGACAGTGATGTGGTATGTAGTAGTATTTCTCCCCAATTAATTGCCTTCTTGATCATAGTAATTAAGTACAATACTTGTTTATCTTCTTTGGTTAATAATTAATATTTTCATTTTGGCTTCATGTTTAATTCATGATTTACAGTGTAAAGATCGAATGATCTGCTAGAAAGGATATAAATTAAAGAAGATCAAAGGAGAGAAGGTTCTTACCGTAGTCTATGGTCATGAACTTCAGTAATTTGATTGTAAGGCCTGCAAGAAATATGAAAAAATAATAATTAATTATTAAAATTGCACACACATATCTCAGCTAGGACCATGATAAAAAAAGCAACACTATAAACCTCTTGACTTTATATGTATGGCCGTATGGGCTTTCAATTAGGTTGAGCTCGATTCTATGCCTTCTCAACAACCTCGAGCTAAAGTTGAAGCAGTCGATCGTTGAATTAATTAGTTGCTTACTGAGGCGCTTGTAAACTTGGTTTTAATACTAACCTTTTCTAGCTCTCTTATCAAAGAAACAGTGGGGGAAGGAAAAATAAATTTTAATTCAAAATAGAAAGCTAATATCTTAAGAAACCTAAGCTATCTTTCATTTTCCTCATGTTTCATAAATAAAAAAATAAAATAAAATAAAAAAGTTTGAGATTAACCATTTCCCAGGCACATGGTTTTCCTCTAGCAACTTGCTTCATCATAAAGGACAATCGATCATTTTCTATTCCATTGTGTCATTCTATACTATTCCGCAAATAAATTTTAATTTTGAGATTGAAACCTCACCTTTGTCATACTTAAACACATATTGTTGACTTCCTGATACTGTTTTGACAAGAAAAGAATAAAATCAGTGTTTGGAAATATAGAATTATGACTCAGCATTTCTTTTAAAGTTGAATATGTAGTATTTTTCGAATGTTTTTATGTAAACATCAATGTATAATAACATCACATTGCAAGGAATAATCTGTTTATATGTATGGGCTTTCAATTAGGTTGAGCGATTCTATGCCTTCTCAACAACCTTGAGCAAAAGTTGTAGCAGTGGGTGAATTATTTACTTACTGAGACTTGTAAACAAGGTTTCCATACTAACCCATTCTAGCAATCCTATCAAGTAAACATTAGGGAAAGGCAAAGGAACATTTTATTCATGATACGAAGCTAATTTCTTAAGAAATATAAGATAATTTTCTCCTCGTTTCAGAAATCTAAACAAAACCTAAAAGTTTGAGATCAACCATTGCCCAAGCAGATGGTTATCCTCTACTTGCTTCATCATCAAGGAAATATGATCCATTTCTATGTCATCCTGCAAATAACTCTTCTGAGATTGAAACATTACCTCTGTCATACGTAGTCTCATGTTGTATTCTTCCTGGTATTGTTTTGACAAAGAAAAGAGTAACATATCAGTAATAACATCACAATTGCAAGGAATGATCCGTTTATGTGTATGGACCTTTAATTAAGTTAAGCTCGATTCAATGCCTTCTCAATGATCTTAAGTTAGTTGTCGCGGTGGATGAATTATTTATTACGGAGGGGCTTAGATCATTCACATCTGGTTCAACAAAATTTAGCTAAATTTTGTTAAAATATCACTTTTTTCTATTTTAACTATTAACTTTTTAAAAGCACCTACATCTGACTTAGCATTTTAGCAATTCATTTTTACTATTTTATTTAAATATTCTTTTTTCAACAATCATATTTTTTAAACTTTGTCTTTCCTGACAGTCATATTTTTTTAAATTTGTCTTTTTTTGGTTATCATACTTTTTTAAAAAAATTTGACCAAAAAAAAAATATATATTTTCCTAATGGTCATATTTTTTAAAATTTTGTATGTTTTCTAATTGTCATATTTAAAAAAAAAAAAAATGAAGCATTTAATACCAAGTTTCTTATTAACCATCATATTGTTCTAAAATCAATAAAGCATTCAATAGCAAGTTATTAACAATAAAGTTTCTTTTAAATAATCCTCCTGCATCCTAAGGGGTAGCTCAATTAGTTATGGACCACACCTAATAAAACGAAGGTCACTAGTTCGAATCTCCCTACCATTTCTCTTGTGTGGACATATCAAAATAATAATAATAATAATAATCCTCCTGCAAATAATATTTTGATACTGAAACCTCACCTTCGTAATATTGCTGAGCATATAATTTTCCGTATACTGTTTTGACAAAGAAAATGATAATATCAGCGTTTAGAAACATAGAATTAAAACTCGGCATTTTCTTTTAAAGTTGAAAATATAATATTATCCCTTTTTTTTTCTTCTTTTTTTATGTAAACATCAGTAATAACATGTACATCACATTGACACGAATAATCTATTTATAATTAAAAAAATAAAAAAGAAAAAGAAAAAGAGAGATATTGAGTACTCTTACTGAAGTTCATTGGTCCTGCTAGTGTGTATACAATACCTACGAAAAATAAAAGATAATTTCATTAATTAATCGAAAAGGTGACTTACAAGTCTATGACGTAATAAAATTGCATAAACAACTTTCCGCTTGGGCCATACTTAACAATAAATATAAATAACTCTATAAACCGCTAGACTTCAATGGACTTAAGCAAACCTATAGGTGGGGTGAATAATTTGTCCATTGAGGCTGAGATTTCAGTTAGCTTATAATGGAATTAATGTGCAGACTTGAATTTTGCTAATTGTTTATGCGATCGAAACAAATCAAGCCTAAAATTTTGAGAACAACCAATGCCCAAGCACTCATTATTTCTCTATTGAGTTATCATCAGGCAAAACTCATCTAATTCTATTTCACTGTGTTATTCTATCATATGTCCTTCAAGCAACTTTTTGAGATATATAGAAACCTTACTTGTGAATGTCACATATAGTCTATCACGGATTCCTGATATGCCTGTTGTGACAAAGAAAAGAATAACGTCAGCGTTTGGAATTTTAGATTTAGAAATTATATCACGTTACTACCTACAACGTACAATGCTAAATTAGAATGAATATCTTATAACATGGGTATGGTATGGGGTGTGCAAGAATTGTTATTGAAGAGAGTGAGAAATCCAAGAATGAAGAAAAAAAGAATGGTGAACATATGTAAGATTAAATTAGAAATTGCAGGATTAGAAAAAAAGAAATTAGAAATTGCGAGTGTACGTTGTGTCTTTTTTTCTCGTATGCATTATTATACGCACCTTTTTCATGGCAAGTAACATTGTTTTTCTCATCGAGGTAGCAATAGTAATTTCTGCCGCACCTTTCACAGTAAGCTCGGTACCATGAAAGTTCAAAACCAAATAGCAATTTATTGCGGACGGCTGTACAAGAAATATTATTTCTTAAGTCATCATTTGCTGCCCACGGCCACCGCGGTGACACAGAAACTTGCGCAACTTGGCACAAGTCCTCCACATACCCTGTATAGTTGGATAATAGAAAATATGTGTGCTTCTTGGAATGGGATAAAGAAGAGTTGGAAGAATACACTTCATTCTTAAGGCAACTAATATCGAAATACCGTTGAGAATTCACAGGCTTTTCACACTTCAAGAAAACCACAATGCCTTCCGCACGTATTTGATATGGATCCTCCTCTGAACTGAAACTATGGTAGTCTAGAGGATAACGGGCAATGAAGGAGTCGTTATCGTTTAGAATACCCGGGTCTACAACTCGGATTGTGTAGTTGTTGTAATTGATTTGCCGTACGTAGTATTTTCCATCATATAAGTACAACACTGTCTGGTTGTTCTCGCATGACAGAGTATAGTTTGGATGGCCGCAGTTTTTTGGGTCGCCTTCTAACCGAAATGGATAGCTTATGTTACGGATATTTCCGCAGGAAGAAGGAGGACAGTCCTCAGCACTGCAAATTTGATGGAGTAGGACAGCAACAGTTAGGACCGTGAGTCCAGCAGGGAAGAGAATTCCTCTTGCCATGGAGAGAAAGAGAGAGAGAGAGAGAGGATTATGAGACAGGGTATAGCTTCCACGGCTGTAGAGGAAGTAAATTAATAATGTAGATTTAGGCGTAAGCGGTTACGTCATCATGTCTTGAAATATTTGACAATTATAATTCAAAACGAAGGGGCTTTTCTTAAAGGAATTGCCGATGTTGATGGAAGGAAACTATTGGCATATGACACCCAATTTATATGCGAGTGTATCATCACTAGATTCACCACACAGCAACAGCCCATATCCATCAGAAGTTCACACCAGATTTACCACTCACTTTGAACAAAATACAGATAATATATATTTAAGAGGCTGAGAATCCTTCCAAGAGTGCAGAGATGAATATTTGCTTCCAAACGATTATCTCATACTCATTCTTGTTTGTGGCTTTGATCACCATAGACCTTGGAGAAGGCCAAAGTGGGTGCGATGATCAATTACGGTGCGGACACCATGGCCCAGCCATCCGATTTCCTTTCCGGCTTAGCAGCCAACCAGAGCACTGTGGATATCCTGGGTTTAATCTCTCATGCAATGATGCAAATCAAACGGTACTCAAGCTGCCAATTTCAGTGAAGTTTGTTGTCAAAAAGATTGACTACAAATCTCAAGTAATTCAATTATATGATCCAGATGATTGCTTCGCAAGGCAGCTTCGAGGGCTCGTTTTATCTTCCTCGCCTTTCCAATTCATTAATTCAGATTACCTTCGTGACTTTGGCTTATTCAATTGTTCCCCAAGTGAAAGAAGATATTATAACGGTGACATTGTCTCTTGTCTTAGTGGCCCTACCCACCAAGTTTATGCCTTCTACAATGACAGTTACATCACAACGGACCTCATATCTTGTACAAAGATGCATACTCTTCGATCGATCCCATATAATATAATGCCTGGTTATGATCAAATTCTTCAATTGAATTGGTCGACTCCAGCGTGCACACACTGTGAAGTGAAAGGCAAGAGATGTCTGTTGAAGAACAACAAATCAGAAACTGAGTGCGGCCCCAAAATTAATAAAGGTATTGTCTTCTACCCAATGAATTTCCACCTTTGTTCCCTACGCCTTCAACCCAGCATGAACAGTTTTTGGCCAATCTTAGCTTATAAATGCTCCTCAGCATTCATTTCCTCCAAAAAAATAAAATTTTCGTCACGAATGGTACCTTATACCCTGCTGAGTCATTCATCTAAACAAAGAAACGATAATTATACTTTGCACTGCCTGTTACTCTTGGCTTAACTTGACTAGGATTACTGCTTAGAGTTGAGTTGTTTTCTGCAGAATTACTGTTTAGAGTTGAGTTGTTTGGTTTGAGTTGTTTTAAGTTAAGTTTGGTTTTTCTGCAGAATTTACTGTAACTGAGTAGTGTAGAAATTGTTTTCTGGCGTATTTGCTGTGTTAGTTTCGGCTGCTTGTAGTTTTTTTGGGCCTTGTGCAGTAGTAGTAAGGGGTTTTGATACTGGTTGCTGTATCTTTGTTGCTCAGCTGTATATATGCTGCTTGAGTGTATATGTTTTAGATGTCAATGAAAGCTTATTCATTTTTTTTTTTTTTTTAAAAAAAAAGCTACGATTATTCATTCAAGATACAGTTGATTGGTGATTCTGTAGTTGGCAAGAGCAGCCTTCTTCTCAGTTTCATTTCCGACTTTGTTCATGATCTGTCTCCCACCATTGGCCTCTCTGTCTGTCTGTTTGTCTGTCATCATCAACCGTTCTTGCATGTTTTGCTTGAAATTCAAGACCAACATACAATTTGCTTACTAAGATTAGCATACACACATGTTAACCCAGTAAAAATCACTACACAGCACGTCTAGTCCTCTTAATTAGAAAGCCTACAACTTGGACTCAGCAGGAAAAATCACAATATAACTTGGACTCAAGGTCTGACTTCAATCAAACTTTAGCTATTAGTAAGAAAATTTTAGGCGAGCAATTATTTATTTTTTTGAAATGTACAATGAGAAGCTGATTGTGTTAAATTTTGTATAGGTGCATTATCAAAGCCGGCGATTACTGGTGAGCTGTCAATTGGGTAATTGAAATTCTTCTTACTATAAAGATGGAAGTTATTCATTCATGAATGTTTATTATGCAGGTGTCATCTTAGGTTCATTTATATTACCACTAGCTATCTTTGCTTTGTACCGTCTTTATACTTATGATAAAGTAGAAAAAGAACATCAAGCAAAGATCAAAAAGTTTTTGGAAGATTACAGAAATTTCAAACCCACGAGATACTCGTATGCTGATATTAAAAGGATTACAAATCAATTTACTGAGAAGTTAGGCGAAGGAGCATATGGAACAGTATTCAAAGGAAAGCTTTCCAATGAAATTCATGTTGCGGTGAAGATTCTCAACACTTCCAATGGAAATGGGGAAGAATTCATAAATGAAGTAGAAGCAATGGGTACGATACATCATGTTAACGTGGTTCGCTTGGTTGGCTTGTGTGCTGATGGATTTAGACGAGCTCTAGTTTATGAGTTCTTACCAAATAATTCACTAGAGAAGTTCATATCTTCAACAAACACCAAGAAATGTATCCTTAATTGGGATAAGTTACATGATATTGCTCTTGGCATAGCAAAAGGAATTGAGTATCTTCACCAAGGATGTGGCCAACGAATCCTCCATTTCGATATCAAGCCTCACAATGTTTTGCTAGACCAAAACTTTAATCCAAAAATTACTGATTTTGGTCTTGCCAAGTTGTGTTCAAAGGATCAAAGTGCAGTGTCCATGACCACAGTCAGGGGAACTATAGGTTACATTGCACCCGAAGTGTTCTCTAGAAATTTTGGGAATGTGTCTTCTAAAGCAGATGTTTATAGCTTTGGAATATTGTTACTTGAAATAGTCGGAGGAAGGAAAAATGCTGACGTTATAGTTGAGAACACTAGTCAAGTCTACTTTCCAGAGTGGATCTACAATATTTTAGAACAAAAAGAAGACATGCGGATCTTTATTGATGATGATGGAGATGCTAAAATTGCAAAGAAACTTGCAATTATTGGACTCTGGTGCATCCAATGGCACCCAGTGGATCGTCCTTCTATGAAAGATGTGGTTCAAATGTTAGAAGGAGAAGAAGATAAATTAACTATGCCTCCCAATCCCTTTGCCTCTGCAGGCCCCGTACAAATTAATGCAAATATACCTATAAAACGTTTAAACCATGAGTTGGAGGTCATCTCAGAGGGAGAATAATTGTATATAAATTGGGCATTTGTGATAACAAATGAGGTTGCAATGATCTTGTGCTCTTAATTAGAAGTTATTAATCTTGTAGACTTGTAGTAAATGTAGCGGCTTCAAGTTTTTTTTTTTTCTTGTATCAATGTAAGAGTAATTTGGAGATTATAAAAATGTACGTACATGGTAAATCTTTTATTTTTTTCAGTTTTCTTTTTTCCTTTTCAATTGTGAATTCCTTGGGCTGTCTAGCTATAATCTAAAACTAAAAGTGAATTTGTTTTTAGTCACACCGTAGGCACGCATGTTTATGGCCAACGTACAGTTCTTGGAAAAGAAGCATGCGTGTTTTATAAAACACACATATGGATTTGTAGCCAAATATATATTTATGGGAAATGCTAGAATATAATACATTTGTGAATATAATCTTATAATTAAGCCAGAATATATTTATGATATATTCTTTAAAATGGAAACTACATATATGGATTTAAACGTACGTGCATAATGCATCATGAGAGATCTAACCAATGATATATATGCGCCAAAGCGCAAGAGTGATTTTGATCTTTTCCATTTTAAAAAATATAATACATTTGTTATCTATCATGATGCATTATGCACGTTTACATTTGAGAGTTTTTTTTTTTTTAAGTAAATCAGAGATTATGTTATATGCAAAGAAGTTGTTCACGAAGTCCATTTCACACAAAAAATAAAAATAAAAAATAAAAAATCAGAGAACCCTCCTGAACTTTCATCATTTTTGAAATACCCCTTCGAACTTTAAAAACTCTCAATTTACCCTCTAAACTTTCAATTGGTCTCAATTTGGACTCATCCGTATATTTTAGGGTTTAAAATATTTTAAAAAGACCAAAA
Source organism: Carpinus fangiana (assembly GCA_006937295.1). Lineage (NCBI taxonomy): Eukaryota > Viridiplantae > Streptophyta > Magnoliopsida > Fagales > Betulaceae > Carpinus > Carpinus fangiana. Next base: position 36,225,092 of record CM017326.1, on the reverse strand, counting down.
TACTCATGATTTTTATTTTTAAAAAAATAAAAAACAAAAATATTTTAGAAGTTAAAATTTTAAACGGTGACTTTTGTATAAAATTCCATGGTGAAGATAGAGTTTAAGTACAAATTTTGCACACAAAAAAATCTGTGTATAACACAAATGGCGCCTTTATTTGGTTATATTGATCTAATTAAAGAAAGTTGTCGATTTTAACTCTATGTAGTTAAAGTTTATTTTTAATTAATTATAACGAAATTAAGGAATCATGGAATGAGCAAATGGTGAAAATTTAATAATTTTGTAAGAAGAAAGAGAGTGCACGTCTCTAGAAGATCAAACCAACTACGGAATTTTCTTGAAGCACAACTCTTGACTTGCGTTTATGAATCTGCAGTAGTCAAAGGTCGCTTTCTCGTAGCATTCCATTTGCTGCTGATTTTTCTAGTCATAAATGAGGTTTGGATTACTCTTAATGAAGGGATTTGATTGGGATTAAATGAGGATTGGATTATTTTATATGAAGTGATTTGATTAGGATTAAATTGAATTTGAATAGTCCCAAGAGATAGTTCAATCGGCTGGAACCAAGAAGATCACCAATTCGAATCAATTTTCCTCCTATTGTGCAGACATGTCAAAAAAAAAAAAAAAATTGAATAAATTCAAATCATTTGTAAGCTTTATAAATGGTCGTCTTATATATATACAATCATATTAATAGATTCTAGCTACCCTAATAGTGGAGGTAGTATCTAACACAAAACTACTCGTAAATCCTTTGTGTTATTTTCTCTTTTCTTCCACAATTTACATTTAATTATAAGTTTATTCATAGTTTTAGAGCTTTTGGCTAAGGCTTTGATCCCTAAGAGCATGTGAACTCTTGTTTTCTTCCTTTTTTGGGGGTATTTCCATTTTGGGATTCTTCACCGTCACTGCATTACCCTAGTAATGGACGTAAGTATGTAACACAGAACTACACGTAAATCATTTGTGTCATTTTCTCTTCTTCTTTTTCTTCCCTTTTCTTCCACAATTTACATGTAATAAGTTTATTTTTCAGTTGTTACATATGAAGTTAAAATTTTTCCCAGGCCACTTTGGTTTACATAATCTAAAGATTGTCAACCATCATTGTTGGTGGTAGTCCTTCTTCAGTCAACTAGCATGTGAGACTTTCCAGACCATTCATATGAACCTCGGAACATAATTACTTTGAGAATCGATTTCCTTTTTATTTCTCTTTTTTTTTTTGGAAACTTTACTAGTTACCTCCTTATGTTTTATCATTTTTTTTTAAAAAAAAAGTTTAAAAACTCTCAATGTTAAATATTTAAATTTAAAAAAATTACAACGTAACCCAAATAAAAATTTCCAAACTACTTTTTTTTTTAAAAAAAAATACCTGATTGTAATGTAGACGCAACTAAGTGCTGAAAAGTTGTAAACCAGCTTGCTGGACATAGAAAGGACAAAAAACGTGTTCCAACAGGATACGTACGTACGTGTATGATAGCTGATTTTAGATGGCAAAATTTTCAATGGACTCTTTTGTATTATGTGGAGTACACATACCATCCACAACATTTCACTGCTAGAATTAACCAATTAAATTCTTATAAAAAAGAAATGAAAAATAGGACTAGAAGACAGAAAAAAAGAAGCAAAATAGAAAAATCCTTAGTATTTTGCAGTTCCAAGACGTTATTGCCATTTCTGTCTACAGAGAATCACATACCATCTACTAGGAAGTGCATGAAGATTTTGAGTGTTAACGTTCAAACAAGAGAAGCATACAAAATTGGAAGGGAAAAGTATTATTAGTTTCATGACCCCACACAAAAGGATGATGCATGCTATTCTAATATGTATGCGTTTCCTTACCTCTTGCTCTGAGGATAAGATATTTCCTATACTTGGCTAACATCATTTTGGTGGTAGTCCTCCACAACATTTTCTTCAATCAACTAAAATGTGAGATTTCTCTCACACCTTTCAATATTGTTGAATAATTGTAAACTTTGCTGACATTTCAAAGACAAAAAGCGTGTTTCAACACTTTGACTCTTTTGTAGTATGTGGAATTTTCATACCATCTCCGTATAAGTTTTCTCACCTCTGAAGATAAGATTTTCCTATACTTGGCTAGCATCATTTTGATGGTAGTCCTCCGTAGCCTTTTCTTCAATCAACTAACAAGTGAGACTTCTTTCACACCATTCAATATTGCTAAATAATTATAAACCTTGCTAACATTTCAAAGATAAAAGGCGTGTTTCAACACTTCACTCATTTGTAGCATGTGGAATTTTCATATATCATCAAGAGAAATGTCACTTTATGAGCCCCACTAGATAGATTAGCCAAGAAAAATTTAAGGACTACAAGACAAAGAAAAGAAGCACCTAAGAAAAGTCTAAAATGATACATGATAAATGATACATGATAGATGACAACTTTAAACGACTCCCGTTTGTCATACAACAATCTTTTTCCCTGCCTCTAAAAAATATAAAATATAAAATAAAAACTGGTCCTCAAGTTATAATTTGAATAAGGTGGCTTATCCATCTAAAGAAATGTATCATGTGGAATTTTCATACCATCTAGAGAAATATATCAAAAATGACAAAAAAAACTTTAGCTGGCCTCTTTTGTGTCATGTGGAATTTTCGTACTATCTAGAGAAATGTCACTTTATGAGTTACTAGAATGAGCCAATGTTAATTTTACGGAAAATTTTCGAAAACTTCCATAAACTTTCACTCGTTTGATAATATCTTTCCAAAGTTTAAAAACTCTCAGTTAAGGATATCAACTTTTAATTTCTTTTAATTACCCAATTTTGTTAAGATTTTTCGTTAATTTTTGTTAAAATGCCCAAAATACACATTTTATAAAATTTAAAAAAAAAATGCAAAGATGTCGCAAAAATATTGCAAAAATGTTTTTATATATAAAAAAAAAAAACCCTTTATATTTACAATTTATTATATTTTTTATAATAAACGAACAAGACTATATTAAAAATTTTGATAATATTTAACAAAAAATATAAGGAAATGAGATAATTGAGAGAAATTAAAACTTCAATATCTTTAATTAAGAGTTTTTGAATTTCATGAGATACTTTCAAAATGCGTTGAAATTTCAGAATGTTTTGTAAGTTTCCCCTAAATTTTATTTTATTTTTAAAAAAAGTCCTTACATTTTGTAGGGTCCAAGATGTTTTTGGCATTTCTGTTTGCAGATAATCCATATCAATTGGACTAAACCAAGAACCAAGTGCATTTAGATTTTGGGTGACAAGAGAACGCATACAAAATTGGAAGAATATTAATGCAGTCCCCAAAGTATACTGCTGGGAATTGTGGAGGTGGATTCGAAGAAGAAAAGTGCCGTTGTATGATATTAACATGGTCATCATATTTTTACTGGCTTTTAAAATTATTGTTTAATTTGAAATTAATCAAATTTTATTTTAATAGTATTTTTAAAATACATCAACAAATATGAAACAAAATTATAAGAATGAGAATGTATAACATTATTCTTCCCAAAATTACGTCATGTAGCATGAAAGCAACATTGGCATTCATGAATGAACTTTAGCGTCTTCTTGGGCCGTTACTCAGACAGGCATTTGGGCAGGTATTATCGTTGGGATTGGGCAAGTTTTGGCTCTCATTGATAACGGTTTTTGGCATAACTCAATCACGGGTGATTTAGCCCACAATGATTGTTATGTATTTATTTTAAAAATATGACTTAATCGGCTGTGAACCACATATCATAAAGCAGAGGTCATTACTTTAAATCTCTTTTCCCCTTCTCTTATATGAACATGTCAAAAAAATTAAGAAAATTTTGGGTGCCCCAAAACCTCTTTGGGCCTGGTTCAAGAAAATTAAGAAAATTTTGGGTGCACTCAAAGCCCCATATATCATGCCTTCAAAAATTTTGATATGCACAAAACCGTATCGCATCACCAAGCCAGGAAAAAATAATAATAATAATAATAATAATAATAAATAAAATAAAATAAAATTCTCAGAAATCACTGCACTATCTGTTTTGCNCCCCCCCAAACGACACACACCAAAAAAATGAAAAAGAAAAAAAGAAATTCGTATTTATTTATTTATTTTTCTAATTGAAAGAGGAAAAATAAATTCGTATGTACATGAATATTAAATATGTACGGAGGTCATTAGTTCAAATCCTTCTTCCTCCTCTTGTGTGGACATGTCAAAAAATATATATATTGAATATGTACGAAAAGGAACAGCAAAGTTAGTTTTGCTTCAAATTTACAAGATGTCCTCGAACGGTCTTTTAATTTGTTGGATTAGGATCACTACAATTTTCAGAGTATTATACTATATCAAATTCCTTAAAAAAAAATTAAAAAAAAAATTCCTTAAATTCTAACAATTGTGTTTTCAAAATAAATTCGTCACATTAATATTTATCACTTTTATCAACACGGTATTTATCATCCAATTTATATATATATATTTAAGAAAGTATATATTGTATAATATTTTAGAAATTGAAGAAGATCTTAATCATTGATGTAGATAATTAAGATGCATACCCAACCAAAAAAAAAAAAAAGGGTTCCAATCGAGAGGCAATTAAGCCTGTCCGTTAAAATTTTTATTGTCTTTTTGTTTTTTCTTCTAAAAAAAATTAATAAACAATTCAAATGCAAATACTCAAAAAAAAACAAAAAACAAAACAAAACAAAAAAATTCACATTTATGTCACACTAAAACATTTAAAAATAAAATAAAATCCCCAAAATACATTTACAAACAAAGCTTGAGATAGGAAAAAATGGTGGTCCAAGATCACTAGCAAATGTTGGTGTCATGTAGTCCAAAACTTATGTCATCATCATTATTAAATTTTTCATAGTAATAACAATAATTCAAAGATCTTGTAAACATAAATAAATGTTACTTTGCTCCGTATGCAATTAGATCCTAATTCATAGCCACTGAAATATATCAGGTCGGTTGACTAACTCCTTATCATCTGAAACATCAAGTCCTAGACACTGTTTTATGTAGAAAGTTAGTGCATTTGGTTGGAATGAAAGAGTCATTTGTGAGGACATACCACGAATTCAAGATCCACCGCTCTACCAAGATGTGAAGATTTTCTCAAAAAATAGTGTGTATATTTCATCATGAAAATAACTATGTTTATATTTCTAGAAGAAAACAAATTATAAAGGATAGGTATCACTTGTTAGATTTTCTTTACAAAGTTGTATCATATCTTTCTCTATGACGATTTGTGCATTTATTCAGAGAGAGCTGCTGCTGTCCGGACAAGGCAGAAAACATGGGTTTTTTGCCTTCCACTCACCTATTGACACCTCATATCATTTTAAGACACAAAATAGACTTGGTTTCACATGATAATAACCCAATCAGAAACAATACATTTCCCTCCATTCCACCCGATAAAAAAAAAAAAATTTACCAAAAATTTTCCTCCGTTTCCCCCCATACCACTGCAGACATCCGCTCCCTCCCCGGCAGAGACACCGCCCCTCCAGTGCCAGACCGCCGCCCCCTCCCCGGCAGAGACGCCGCCACCTCCCTTGAAGCTCACGCCGCCCAGCTTTACACCGACCAGCTNGGGGGTCGGTGGGCACCCGGATCGCGATGGATTTTCGCAGCCGATTTCTTCAGGCGATTTCAGGCGGAGATGGCCTCCGTGGCCGGCTGGACGTGGGTGGGATCGGCCTGGGCGTGGGTGCAGGCCTGATTCGTCCGGCTGGTCGGGGGCAGTGGGAACGGCCTGCTGGGCGGATGCTGGGCGCTGGGCAGCCGGTGGGCGGTGGTTTTTTGTGAGAGCAGCTGCTGTGGATTTTGGAATTTTAAGAGGTAAGTTTGACGATGGTTTCATTTTAAGAGGAGGGTGGTATATTCTGGTGTGTGTAAGTGTATTTTGTAAGTTAAAAAAAGCTGAGTTGTCATATTATGGTTGGTGGGCGTAAACAGGCTCCTTTTTGCAATGACCGAACTGAAGATATGCTCTTATTCAGATGGTTTAAACAACTAAAATGGCTGAGACGAAAAGGATAAAATAGTTAATCGAAACAAGCTAAAAACAAAATAAATAAATAAACATGTATTAAAAATTAGGGGAAACTTTACAAAACCTTCATGAACTTCCACCCGATTTGAAATACCCCCCTCAAACTTAAAAAATTCTCAATTTACATCCCTGAACTTTCAATTGCTCTCAATTTGGACCCATCCGTACAAATTATGGCACGAAATTTAAAAAAAAAAGACCAAAATACCCTTGATTTTCATTTAAAAAAAAACATTTTTGAAGTTGAAATTTTAAATAGTGAATTTTAAACGGTGACTTTTATATAAAATTTAAACTTCTAGATATTTTTTTATTATTTTTAAAAATAAAAATCATGGGTATTTTAGTCTTTTTAAAAAATTTTGTGCTCTATTTTGTATGGATAGGTCCAAATTGAGAGCAATTGAAAGTTCAGAATGTAAATCAAGAGTTTCTAAAGTTTGAAAATGATATTTTAAATAAGATAAAAGTTCAAGAGCACTTTATGAAGTTTCCCCTAAAAATTATGATGTTTTTGCTTACTATGTGATGATTCATTCTGTTTCTTCAACCACGAACTTGCATACCAACGTGGGGTAGTCTAGCGTAATCTCTGATGTCTATCATTATTCCAACGCAAATACTGACATTATTCCAAAACGCTTTAAAGCCTTTCAAGGGGAGGAGCTCCAAACACGCCCCTAAACACGGGCACAAGTCGTATAATTTCGCTTGTCGTGCTAGGTTTCCTTTAGCGAAAGAGAAGAGATACAGAGAAAGGTAAGGCGATAATGGGTGGAGAAGGGCAGATCTTGAAGAGAATTCCACGCATTAAATTCCCACAAAGACTCCCAAAATCCTCAGCTTCAGGATCTCTCTCTCTGTTTCTTTATATTTTCTTTTCATTCTTTCCTTTGCTTCTTGTGAATTTTGTTGTTATGACTTCCATTTGCACACATATGATGATTGATTCGTATACTTCCTACTTAAATGGCAGTTTAAGAAAGAAATACTGAGATAGAAAGTTTGGTTCAAATTTTAATTAAAGATGCTTTATCTTTTATTGATTCAGGGTTTGTGCGTATTTATTATGTTGTTTTGCCAAACGGAATACTGGGTCATTCTTGTTTTGTTTCAAACTGTACCATATGGAAACTTTTGTAATTATATAATTCATATTGGCTAATTTATGGTCCAATTATATATTCATGAGCTGTTGAGAATTTGAGATGGATGAGCAGTTTTGCCTTCAAGAGTAACAAAGGAGCATGAGTATGTTTTGAGAAGTAAATGATGGCGTATAGCTTTGTTCAGAAATGTTATGCTATATTGATTGATGTGGCTGCAGCTGTACAGCCCGTACTTGTTAGGTCTTCTGTAATTCAAGTGGGGCATTGCAAGGACATGGGGACCCAAAGGTCATGGTTTGGGAAGGGAAAAATTGCGGAAGAGCAAAATGATATCATGGAGCCAGAGAGGATTCTGCAGCCATTACGGAACAGTGTGATTCATGAAAGATTTACTCAAGTTAAAATATAGTAATGAGAAGTTGGAGGAAGTAGTATTCTGGGACAATGTAAAGGAATGTAGGCTTCGGTGGTTCTCTTATGAGTAATGAGGAACAGTGATACCTTAGTGAGTGGTGTGGAGCTCAGATTGCAGAATATGGATGCTGCTGACAAAAAGGGTGGGCCGAACACATAAGAGTTTGTGAAAAATAGAAGTGTTAGTGGCTTTACAGAAGTTGTGAGCTTATTTAAGTGATATGAATCTCACAGAACAAAAAGGTAGCGAAAAAGAAAGCATAGAACAGAGCAGAAAAGGCAATGAAGCTGATACCAATGAAAGCAATGGGGTCTTTTCACTTGCATTGATCTAGTAAGGTGTTATTCAAGTTGCATCCTAGANTAGATTTGAGTAGTTTACTGTTCAACGTCTTGCCTTTGTGATGACAAGTTAGTCTTGGTACGAATAGAGGATGAGGTGGGGAAAGATGGATAAGATTGTTGGGTTGGTTGTGTGTTTCTTTATGAAAAATATGACATTAGCATGGACAATACGGCTGCACTTGTATGGACTTGCATGTATATGACTATATGGGTTCCACTGCGTCCTTTTCTCCTTTTTAAGATTGTAGTCTTGATATGTTGCAAAAATAAAATAAAAAAATTAGGAACTCATGTCACTTGACTTGCAGGATCCAGAGTGGGTTCATGCTGGCTTCATGCATTTTGATAAATGATATAGTTCATGCATTTCTCAGGGAATGGCTTCATGATTAATGCACACATGGCAAATTGGATAGGGTCATGTTCTTGTCTGAACAAGCAAAGCTATATTTGATAGTGTGAAGCTTTGAGCAGTGATTTGAAACTTTTCTACTTATTAACTGATATATGTTAGTAATCCTAGTGAGGAAACACCTTGATCACTTTTTTCTGTTCATTGATGTATTCTTGGTCTCACTCTTTGTTCACATGCCAAGAGAGAGTAACTAACCATAAACTTAATTGCGTGGTAAACCATGTCCCTGCACCACTATTCTTTTTGGTTACACTTGTAGAAGTATTATTGCATTTACTTCTATCAATCTTAAGTACAGATTTGCTTTGTAGCTTTGCCAATTTGTTATAATAATCTGCCTAAGTTACTTATCCAAAAAAAAAAAAAGAGTCCCCTAAGTTTCCATGAACAGGTTCTACATCTCAAGCTCAACATGCATCAACAAATAGGGACACTCATAGCATTACCATTTCAAGATCAGATGTTCCAGCGTCACCCGCAAATACCGCTGTGGGGAAATTAGTAAAAGTAGAAGAAGAAAAAAACCACAAAAGGAATCAATTTTTTAGTAGTAAGCGGGAGCTTGCATAATTCATGCAATTTGATTTATGTCAAGACCAAACTATATACACGATTAGCTTTGTGAATTGCTATGTGGTTTCGTTTAAGAATCAAGACTACCTAAAATTAAAGGTATTCAAAATAGGCAGCCATTTTAATCGCTAGTGTCATTGATTGAATTAATCAGCAACCATGTACCACGTTTTACTTTTATTCTCTAAAAATTTCAAATCTTCTTTTTATCTTTATATTATATTAATCACTTTTAATACTATTTAGAGAGGAAAGATTACAACAAAACTCTTTACCAACGGCAGCTTAGAAAGAAACAAAAGTCATTAGAGCTTTGAATGAAGAATAAGGATTTTTTCCTTTTTCTTTTTCTAAAGTAAATTGGAACGTGATTCTCATGAAACTTCTTGGAGGGTACTTATTTTTTTTAGTTGAAAATACATTCTGACGTGATATAAGATTATAGTTATTTAGAGTGTATTATGAGTATTTTATGTTTGAAATAGTCTATTAATGCTTTTAATTTTTAAATTTTCTTTGGTCAAAAATCAAAAGGCAAATTCAAAATGGGTTAGCAAACGAACAACATTTAATGTGGGGTTCCTGCTTCTACGGTATTAATTTCTCCAAATTATGGTAGTATGTAGGTGGTGATCGAGTTTATATTTTTCCTAGATGATTGATATCGTTGTATTTCTCAAATTGTTGTAAACTCAAATATTTTAGTGTTGTAATCTCTATTTTATTACACTGTTGCCCATTGATTTTTCTTTCTACACTAGAGGGTTTTTTTCAAAAAAAAAAAAAATCAAATACGTACTATATATATTAATGTTTTCTTCAAGTATTGTATTAGGAAAGAAATTATTTAAGAAAAAATTGAGTACTGCACCAAGACCTTTGAATGGGCCTGATTCCAGAAAATGAATTCACACGGCCTTAAGCACTCAAAGCCCCTTGGCGGGTTTAAAGGTGCAGGCTGAATCACCGAGACCAGCTGTATCTGGAACTCCACATGCCAAGCCCACCGACCATCGACGCAAAAAACACTTGTTATTTAATGGGGGATCATGGTTCATGGAGGTTGCCTTGCCTCCATGCATGTGTAGCCCCTCCATGGCTGTGACTGTGAGGCTTATGAAGGTCCCTTCATGGCCATAGAAGGCCCCAAGTACATGGAGATATGAAGGTTGGACTTCCACGGCCGTTGAGGGCTCCTCTCTGGCGTTGGAATTCCCTTTATTGTCATGGAGGCAATTTTTTTGTTTTTGCAAAACAATTGACATTTTCAGCAGCAACCTAACGTGAGTTCATTTTAAATTCATTTTAAAAACAATGCATGGCATTTTTCCCTTTGGGCCCTGGCTTTAATCAATGCTTCAAAAATATGTAAACGGGCCTGGTTGAAGAAAATAATCCACACAGCTTCAAGCAGTCAAATCCCCATATCAAGTTTTAAAGCCCATCTGTAGCTGGAGCCGTACGTACATGCCAAGCCCACTGACCATTAGTGCAAAATATTCTATATTAGGATCATGTATTGACTTAATTCATTTGATTGAATTGATGAGAAAGTTTGATTTGAAGTATCTTCAGCATTTGTTATGGGACTCTCTATGATAGGAAAGTCTTGAAAATCATTTGCTAAGCATTCAATTTCTCCTTTTAATTATTTCTACAATTTTATCAATAGACAAGTACTCCACCCCTACACGAAAGGATGATGCTTGCTTATTCAACCCGCATAAGTTTCTTGACCTTTAAAGGTATGATTTTCCCATATTTGACTAACATTATCTCAAACATCATTATTGGTGGTTGTCCTCGACAACCTTTTCTCCAATCAACTAACAAGTGCATGAGACTCTCAAACCATTTATGCATGTTACTGAACATAGACTTTAAGATGTATGCATGTCAATTTCACATTTGTTTCGATTTTTATAGTGTCAATGTATTTTCTTTTTCTATCTATTTTAAAAGTCGAAACCTTATCATAGACACAACTAAGTTGCTGAATAGTTGTAAACCTTGCTGAAAAATAAATGAGCTTGTGTCTCACATTGTCCTAGGAGCAGAAGATGGATGAGTTTATATGCATCACAGGCCCTCTTTGACATAATAATAAAATGATGGTAAAATTATATACTCACAAAAATTTCTATTATAAAATTCACTCATAAGTGGTGTGTTTGTTTTAAATGGATCAACATTTAAATCAATGTGTGCGCATTTCATGATAATGTTAGGATTTTATCATTTTTGCATTACATTGCCTCAAATTCACAGGTCATTAATTGTTGATGCCAGTCCTTGGGAACTTTTTTTCTTCGATCAATTAGTAAGTGGGATATTTTCACAAAACAACTATTTTCAATTGTTTTATTTGTATTAAATTGAATTAGGAAACAACATTTTGATATTTTCTAAAAATAAATAATTTTTAAAAATAATTATCTGTAAACAATTTTTTGAAACAAAATTTGTATCCAAAAAACAGTAAACCCAACCTGTCCGAATCTTCTTTCCCATTTTTTCTACCCATATATCTACTATTTAAAGGATTTTTTTTTTTTTTTTAAATGAAATTCATATTGCACACTACAAACGAAACAAGGAAGAATTGATAAATAAATTTTGAACAATGCGTAGAATCTATCATATAATTGTGATTTTTCTGGTTGGCTTTGCTCTGAAAGATTTTGACAAACTTTAGCGTATAAAATTGTTATCAAATGATTCACTAGAGATGTTATCTTCTGCCCGTGGTTAACCATTTCTTGGTTAGGACATGATGCAGGAGATTGCTATTGGCTGCAAACAGAGTTCATCAATATACTTGTTCTTGTTGGAAGGTAAGACACGGTTAATTATTAAAATAATAATAATAATAATAATATAAAAATTAATAGATTATAGAGCCCCATACGTCATAAGACCTAGTCAAGGTATTGGCTTCACAATTTTTACCAAAGATCTCACAAAGAAATTGGGCTTTTAGGTTGTCTTCAAGCCCATCCCTATTGTCAGAATTCAAACTTTTAGCATGAAAAATAGTTTTATAACAAATACAATTCTTCTCAAGCAGAATAACCTTGAAATCGAACGAAATCTTATTTACCACACATAAATTTTAAGCATCTTTGCCCTAACCAATATGGATGAGAAAACTGATTACCCCCTTTAGTGGGGATTAAATCAACATCCTCATATTAATTAATGTGCATTTGAAATAAAGATGATTCACTTGACTCATTTGATTGAATTGATGAAAACATTGGACTTAAAGTCCCTTTAGCTTCTAATCTGTGTTCATCTTGTGATGATAGGAAAGGTTTAGAAGGCATTTGTAAGCATTCAACTTCCCCTTCAAGCATTTCTACAACTTTGTTCATTGCAGGACGATCATTAGGCTTCATCTGTATACACCATAGTGCAACAATGACCATCTTTGTAACTATTTTCTTTTCCTCCTCCGTAACACCTTCCATTTCTATATCATTTCTATCATGGAATTGGTCATAGACCCAAGTAGGGAAGTATATCTGACTTGAATGTTCTGCAAATGCATTCAAGTTCTTTCTTCTACCTGCCATTTCCATCAATAACATTCCAAAACTATAAACATCAGCTTTGTATGAGACACCTCCAATATTTTTGTAAAACAACTCAGGAGCCATGTATCCTAATGTCCCTCTTGCAGCAGTCAAAGAAACAATGTTGTTATCTGCTGGATATAACTTTGCCATGCCAAAGTCAAAAACTTTTGGAGTAAAATTCTCATCAAGAATAATGTTGTGAGGCTTGATATCAAAATGCAAAATCTGCATGTCACATCCTTGATGTAGATATCCAATTCCACGAGCAACTCCTAGAGCTATTTCATACATTTTCTCACAACTTAGGAGCGTGCTTGCTTCTGGTGAAAATATGTATTTATTCAATGAGCCATTAGGCATGAACTCATATACAAGAGCCTGCTTTGATCTTTCAACACAAAAACCAATGAGTTGTACTACATTAACATGGTGAATCCTTCCAATGGTCGCAACTTCATTTATAAAGTCTTGTCCATTAGCTTTGGATTTGTCTAACAACTTTATAGCTACAATTCGGCCACTTCGAAGTGTTCCTTTAAATACAGTGCCATAGCCTCCTTCACCCAATTTGTCACTGAAATTTTTTGTCATCTTCCTAATTTCTGTGTAAGAGTACCTTATTGGCATGAGGTTATTGTGGCTTTGCAAAAAATCTTCAACAGCATCATACATGGATAAATGCCTCCTACGCCATTTATATATCAAAATCGCAATCACAAAGGGAGTCCCAAGCACAACTTTTGCTGCAAATTGGTATAGTCCTATGCAAGATTAACATCACAAAAATGAATTAACACATATTGTTGCATGCATTGTTGTAACTCTTTTTTTAGTATATTTTCAGCTCAATTAATTTCCTAGCTACTTGATCCTAGTAATTAAGTACAATACTTGTTATCTTTTTTGGATAATAATTTTCACTTTCATTTTGGCTGCATGTTTAATTCAAGTTTTACGTTGTAAAGAATGATCTACTAAAAAGGAAAAAAATAAATTAAAGAAGATCGAAGGAGAGAAGGTTCTAACCATAGTCCATGGTCATGAGAATCAACAACAAGGGTGCAGGAGCTGCAGGAAATAAGAAAAAAAAAAATTAATTAATAAAATTGCATCAACAAATCTCACCTAGGGCCATCCTTGAAAAGAAATAAAAGCAATACTATTAACCTCTTAATGAACTTCCCTTTTCCCCATTTAATCAGAAAAAAAAAAAAAAAAACCTCTTAACTTTCTAGGTGTGGGCTTTCAATTAGGTTGATCGATCTCGATTATATACCTTCACAACGAGCTTGAGCTAAAGTTGTAGTAGTGGATAAATTATTTACTTACGTACTGATCGAGCTTGTAAACAAGGTTTCAATGCTAACCCTTTCTAGCTATCTTATCAAGAAAACAGTGGGGGAGGGCAAATTTAAGGAACATTTTTATTCAAGATAGGAAGCTAATTTCTTAAGAAATCTAAGCTAATTTCCATTTTCCTCGATGTTTCAGATGCACGTGGTTAATATCATCTACTTGTTTCATCATCAAGGACAATCAATCCATTTCTATCATGTCATTGTGTCATTCTATATACCATCCTGCAAATTACTTTTGAGATTGAAACCTCACCTTTTTCATATAGATAATTTAGCTGAAATAGTTGAAATAGCTGTTTTAGCTCATCTTGTTGTTGTTCTGGTACTGTTTTGACAAATAAACGAATAACATTAGTGTTTGGTGTTAGAATCTAATAAGAAAGACAATAAACCTAGAGAATAATATATAAAATATTCTAATATTTGGAAACATAGAATTAAAAATCGATCATCGTATTTTAATTAAAGTTGAAACAATAGAATTTGTCAAATTTTTTCATGTAAACATCAGTAATAGCATCATATTGCAAGAAATTTTCTGTTTATATTATTATTTTTTTTTTAAAAAAAAAAAAAAAAAAAAAAGGAAGAAAAAAGATAATCAAAATCAAAAGAGAGATATGGGTTCTTACGTATCGATAATGGTAGTGTTAGCACGTCCGCGATATCTAAAACATGAAGGAAAAAAAAAATCATTAATTAATCGAAAAGGTGACGCTAATAACCTAATAAAATTGCCGGAACAACTTTCAGCTTTGGCCATGCTTAACAATAAATATAAATAACTCTAGAAATCTCTAGACTTCACGTATCTAGGCTTTAAATTGGGTTGAGTTCGATTCAATGCCTAGCCTTTTCAATGGACTTTTTCTTTTTAAGCAATGTGCAGACTTGCATAGAGTACTAATGGCCTTCGTTGTCAGGAAAGCGACATTGGAGGGGCACGGTATTACGGACAGGAAAATTTCTGCCATTATGCATTTTCCTCATTGTTTATGAGATCCAAACAAAGCGTTAGAAGTTTGAGATGAACCAATGCACAAGCACACCGTACGTTATTTCTGTATTTGTGTCATCATCGATCAGACAAAACTCATCCAAATCTATTCCAGTAATGTGTTATTCTATCATATGTCCTTCAAACAACTTTTTGAGATATAGAAACCTTACTTCTGAGGATTCCTGCATTGACAAAGAAAGGAATAACATCAGAGTTGGAAAATTAGAATTAAAAATCAAGTCATTAATCACAACGTTAAACTTCAATGAATATCTTATTATCTGAGTGAGAAATCCAAGAATTAAGAAAAGAAAGAAACCGGCATAGCAGCGAACACGGTTCTCGGCGTCATCGAGGTGGCAATCGTCATATGATCTGCAGCTTCGACAATAAGCTCGGTACCATGAAAGCTCAAAACCCCGTAGCAATTCATTGTGGATGTTTGTACAGGACAGATTTGTGAAGTCATGATCACCATATTGATGAGACCAGGATGTGAGAGATATTTGCTCTACTTGGCACAAGTCCGCCAAATCCCATATCGGGCCAAGTAAAACATATGAATACCTCTTGGAATGGGATAAAGAGGAGTTGAAGCAAGTAGAAATGTCCAAATACCTCCGAGAATTCACTGGCTTTTCACAGTTCACGAGCACCACATATGGTATTGAACGATAAGCCCCATATTTGTATGGATCGTCTGAACTGACATGAGTGAAGTCTAGGGAAGAACCCGGGATGGTGGAGCGTTCAGTATCGTTTAGAATACCTGGTTATACAAGTCGGATTGTGTAGTTATAATTGTAATTGATTTCTTGTACGTAGTATCTTCCATCATTTAAGTATAACACTGTCTGGTTGTTCTCGCAAGACAGGATAATCCTTGGGTCGCCGCAGTGTTCTGGATCGCTCTTTAATCGAAACGGATAGCTTATGTTGCGGATATTACCGCAGGAAGAAGGAGGACAGTGATGACTATCCCCAGCATTGCAAATTTGATGGACTAGGACAACAATAAGAAGGGCGGAGAGGCGTGCAGAGGCTGTGAAGTGAAAGGCAAGAGATGTAGATTGATGAACAATAAATCAGAAACTGAGTGCGGCCCCAAAATTAATAAAGGTATTGTCTTCTACCCAATGAATTTCCACCTTTGTTCCCTACGCCTTCAACCCAGCATGAACAGTTTTTGGCCAATCTTAGCTTATAAATGCTCCTCTGTATTCATTTCCTCCAAAAAATAAAAATAAAATTTTGGTCACGAATGGTACCTTATACCCTGCTGAGTCATTCATCTAAACAAAGAAATGATAATAAGACTTGGCACTGCCGGTTACTCTAGGCTTAACCTGACTAGGATTACTGTTTAGAGTTGAGTTGTTTTAAGTTAAGCTTGGTTTTTCTGCAGAATTTTAACTGAGTGGTGTAGAAATTGTTTTCTGGTGTAATTGCTGTGTTGTTTTCGGCTGCTTGGTAGTTTTTTTGGGTCTTGTGCAGTAGTAATAAGGGGTTTTGATACTGGTTGTTGTATCTTTGTAGCTCAGCTGTATATGCTGCTTGAGTGTATTTGTTTTAGTTGTCAATGAAAGCTTATTCATTAAAAAAAGAAGAAGCTACGATTATTCATTCAAGATACAGTTGATTGGTGATTCTGGAGTTGGCAAGAGCAGCCTTCTTCTCAGTTTCATATCCGACTTTGTTCATGATCTGTCTCCCACCATTGGCCTCTCTGTCTGTCTCTTTGTCTGTCATCATCAACAGTTCTTGCATGTTTTGCTTGAAATTCTGGACTTAGCAGGAAAAATCACAATATATTATATATTGAGTCCTCTTTTTTTTTCTTCTAAGCATATATTGAGTCCTCTTAAAAGCCTACAACTTGGACTCAAGGTCTGACTTCAATCAAACTTTAGTTAGCTATTAGTAAGAAAATTTTAGGCGAGCAATTATTTATTTTTTTGAATTGTACAATGAGAAGCTGATTGTGTTAAATTTTTTATAGGTGCATTATCAAAGTCGGCAATTACTTGTGAGTTGTCTATCATGGGTAATTGAAATTCTTCTTACTGTGAAGATGGAAGTTATTCATTCATGAATGTTTATTATGCAGGTGTTATCATGGGTTCATTTCTATTACTACTAGCTCTCTTTGCTCTTTACCGTTTTTATACCTATGACAAAGTAGAAAAAAAACATCAAGCAAATATTGAAAAGTTTTTGGAGGATTACAGAAATTTCAGACCCACGAGATACTCGTATGCCGATATTAAAAGGATTACAAATCAATTTACTGAGAAGTTGGGTGAAGGATCATATGGAATAGTATTCAAAGGAAAGCTTTCCAATGAAATGTATGTTGCAGTGAAGATCCTCAACACTTCCAAGGGAAATGGAGAAGAATTCATAAATGAAGTAGGAATAATGGGTAGGATCCATCATGTTAACGTTGTTCGCTTAGTTGGGTTTTGCGCTGATGGATTTAGACGAGCTTTAGTTTATGAATTCTTACCAAATGATTCACTAGAGAAGCTCATATCTTCAATGGCCGCTAAAAACTATATCCTTAATTGGGATAAGTTGCAAGATATTGCTCTTGGCATAGCGAAAGGAATTGAATATCTTCACCAAGGATGCGACCAACGAATCCTCCATTTTGATATTAAACCTCATAATGTTTTGCTAAACCAAAACTTCAATCCAAAAATATCTGATTTTGGACTTGCCAAGTTGTGTTCAAAGGAGCAAAGTGCAGTGTCCATAACCACAGCCAGGGGGACTGTGGGTTACATTGCACCTGAAGTATTTTCTAGAAATTTTGGAAATGTGTCTTCTAAAGCAGATGTTTATAGCTTTGGGATATTGTTACTTGAAATAGTTGGAGGAAGGAAAAATTTTGACGTTACAGTTGAGAACTCCAGTCAAATCTACTTTCCAGAATGGATCTACAATATTTTAGAACAAAAAGAAGACATGCGAATCTTTATTGATGATGATGGATATGCTAAAATTGCAAAGAAACTTGCAATTATTGGACTCTGGTGCATCCAATGGTACCCAGTGGATCGTCCTTCTATGAAAGATGCAGTTCAAATGTTAGAAGAAGAAGAAGAAGATAAGTTAATTATGCCTTCTAATCCCTTTGCCTCTGTAGGCCATGTACAAATTAATGCAAATATACCTATAAAACATTTAAACCATGAGTTAGAGGTCATCCCAGAATGAGAATAATTGTATATAAACTTGGTATATGTGATAATTACATAGCTAGGTTGCAATCTTCTTGTACTCTTACATAGCCAGGTTGCAATCTTCTTGTACTCTTACGGCTTATTAATCTTATCAATTTATGGACTTCAATTCCCTTTCCCCCCCTTTCCCTCGTTTGAATTGAGAAAAAAAAAAAAATGTAGGGACTTCAACTTTTTATCTTGTGTCAATGTATTAGCAATTTGGGGATCATAAATAATAATAATTATAAAAAAAAAAAAAAGAGCAACTGGTAGATTTTTTTTATTTTTTGGTTCCAGCTTCCTTTTTTCCTTTTCAATTGTCAATTCCTTAGGCTGTCATATAATTTAAAAGTGAATTTGCTTTTAGTCCCACTGTCACTAGCTGTAGCATATTTGATTGCCCCCCGTTCTCGCAAAAGGAGTATGCATGATATATAAAATCCATATATAATTCGAGAAAAAAAAAAAAAAAAAAACCCCACATATGGATTTGTAGCATCGCTCTATATTTATATCATCGGTATGCATATTTTGTTTCAGCTTTCATTGTAATATATATAGGAGAGTGTAAGGTGCTCTCCTAGTCTTAGATATTATTTTCTAAAAATTAGATGAAAAAAATTATGTACAGTTTCTTTTTTGCTTTTTAAAAATAATATCCACATAAGATAAAGAGAACACCAAAAGAGCCTCTAACATTTTTCATATATATCACTTCATGTGTATTAATGCATTATCGAAAGGAACTATAGATTTTAGTCATTAATGGGTAGTTCAATCGGTTATGGATCACGCCTCATGAAGCGAAGGCCACTGGTTTGAATCTCCATCCCCCTTCTTTGTGTGGACATATCAAAAAAAAAAAACGGGAACTATGGATTTTCAATTTTATCAAATAGATCATTGTTTCTTGAATATTATATCCAATTAATAAATGTTGACATAATGTAAATATGAAAATAATTTTGCTAGTTTTGAATTGTTTGCTAGTATTGTAACTTGTTATTTTAAAAACAGAAAACAAAATGAAAAAATAAAATAATTTAATAAAGAAGCATGACCAGATGACCTCTTACGTTAGAATTTTCCATATATATACATATAGAAAATGCTAGTGCTTTATTTTCGTTTCTTTTTTTTTTTTCTTCTGTTTTCCCTTTTCCTCAATAAACAAATAAACGTCAGAACTTTTAGAGTGCCAAATGTTTCTTATTATTGAATAAAGAAGGTTGCCATCAACACACAAAGACCCCCCCGTATTCCCGGAATATAATGTCCCTTTGCTTTATTTGAACAATTCTTCCGTACCCGTCATGCGCGGCTGTGAGTGCGTTCGGTCTATTAAACAACCCCACCTCCGACGTGATACACCAACTTCAGCCAATTATATATATATAATCAAAAGATTTTGTTGACGTTGACCCATCAGGGCCCTCCGTCCATTTTCGTCCTGGTCCTCCGATCCCCACCCACCCCATGTGCTGCCATATGGTCGGCCTTATGTTTTTGAGTAATTCTAAAAGTTGATCTTATGTTTATCTTAAGTCTATCAAAAAAATGATGTAGTTATTAAAATCATCATTCGATTAAAATCCAATAATGATCGATTACAAGTCTAATGATGATTTTAATAGTTACATCATTTTTAGATAGACTTAAAATGAATGTAAGATGAACTTGTAGCATTACTCTGTTTTTATATAGAAACTTCCTGCCCTATAATACTATCAAGTACTAATCAACAAGTCGTCCAGACTTTGTAAAATAATCTAACAACTTCCCATGCCAATGTATAATTTTTTATTTTTATTTTTTCTAATCAATGTATAAATAATTATTAGTCAGTGATAGAAATAGACAATGCTCTCTTGATTTTGTCTCGAGAATTTGACTACGTACTGCGTACGTTCTGGGGTTTACACTTTTCTTTCTATTTGATTAATTTATAACAATGATTAGGTTCCAATATATACGTACGACTAAAATTATTATAGTGCCAATCAAATGAGAAGTTTTAAATCATTTTTCTACCTCAAAGGGGGCACGCGTGCATGCTTCAACACATTTTAAAAGAAAAATGTTTGATCCAGCTAGGTTACGTATAAGAAGAATAATTAGAGTTTCTTAAGTTTAGCTTACAAGGAAATTAATGTTTTAAGAATATTCCTTGAAACCGACTCAACCCTAAACCACACGCTTATAACTTATTATGGCCTGACGTTGAATTCGACAACACTAAAACTTGACATAAAAAATGTTTTATCCAGCTGATTCCAGAGTATAATAAAAAGAATTAGGTTTAATTAGCTATTAAAACGGAATTTTAATAGCTATGGAACTTTAAGAATTATGTCGTTATTTTTCAAATTGAGAAATAATTTATTTCTTTCTTTGGTTCTTCTCTCATGATACATCTTCTAAATTTATTAAAATTGATATTAGATATGTGGGCATGTGAGTGAATCTCACATCAACCTCAAAGATCCCATGATTATTTTGATATTTTGAAAATTGGAAAATAGGAAAATCAGTGGGTGAAGACTTATAATAGCATGTCTCGTAAGAGTTTTGACCA
>CM017326.1:36157590-36204383 GCA_006937295.1 Carpinus fangiana | reverse complement strand
TCTATCATGGTCATTTTAGCATTAAAAATTGTTGGTTTAAAGTGAGCATTATATGTTGGACCATTATACCAAAATTTGGTTGTTCACCTTCTACAACATATAACATACGAATAAAATTACAACAAAATTATCGTTTTGAGTTAGGAAGAAATGAATATATAGAAGTGCAAAACTACGTCGTTTTGCACTTCTATATTATATAAATAATAAAAATAAGGTGGGGGGAATCGAAATCGGGACTCCTGAGTAAAATAGATGCACAATAATCACTAGGCTACAATAACTTATTGTTATTTATTATATGAAATATATATTATATTTTTAAAAAGGCGGTTAGCGGTTAACGGTTAGCGGTTAGGCGGTTTTTCAAAATCCACTAACCGCTAACCGAGGTGGTTAGCGGTTTTTACTAACCGCTTTCAAAGCGGTTAGCGGTTAGTGCGGATAGCGGTTAACGATTAGTGCGGTTAGCGGTTAGCGGATGTGGTTAGACGGTTTTAAATTTCACCCCTACCCATAGCCTTAGCACTAGCACGTAGGGGGCGTTACAGTACTAGAGATTTGATATTTGAAAATTGAGAGGGATATGATAGAGAGAGCTAAAAGCTTTGGAAGACTAGAAAGAATCTTAACCAGAGTTTCCGCAATAAATGAGTTTTTCAATTAACGTTCTCTTTTAATTGAGTTGCATTGTTTGACCTTATATTTCCTTTGTGCCTATGATGCCTCTGATAGAGTAAATGAACGTATCCCTAGTAGGTAGGGGGTGTTGCACTAGAGATTTGGGTTTTTTTAAAAAAAAATAAAAAAATAAACTTCTCATTCTCATTATAAATTAATCATGAAGATAGAGAATGTTGCTCTATCAAAACAATATCTCGTATACAATCAGGAGCCTTATTAATCCAAATCTTCTCTTACTCCACCATAGTGGCCAGTTTCGCAAGCCAATGTGCCGCTTTATTTCCTTCCCTATGAGTAAAAGATAGTCACCAGCTGTGTATACCTTGAAGTGCTTCCCGTATGTCTCCCAGCATAAGCCCTTTACTACTCCAATCAATATTCTTATAATTAATTCCCTCCACCACTATCTGCGAGTCACTCTCAAAATGCACCGTATGAAAACCCAGTCTTTGGCACAATTGGATTGCCATCAGCAGCGCCCCAACTTCAGCTAGAGTCACTTCCAAATTTCCTTTTATAGTTCTACATTGGGCTGCCATCACCACACCCTTCTCATCTCGCGCCACTGCCCCATATCCCAACCATCCCTTTTTTTTATCCACCGAAGCATCAGTATTGACTTTTATCCACCCCTCAAGAGGGGCATGCCATATCTGCAAGCTAAGAGCTCCAAGGGAAGGTTGTTGGTGCTCCTTCAGACCCAGCGCTAAATGAAAATCTTCAGTGGCTTGCTGAGCTTGTTGGACTAGAGAATTAGGATGTGAGAAGATGCCCTCATGCACCACCCTGTTGCGCCTCAACCAGATTCTTCGGGCTACTCCTGCAAATTGAGCTATATCTTCCCAAGAGCATGCAGCAAACACACCTTCTACTACTTGCAAAAATTCCAGACTAGATCCCGAACTCTTCTGTAGCTTCTTTAGGCCCACACACCACACATCTCTGGCAAAAGAGCACTGCCAGAGAATGTGTAAAGCAGTTTCTTCGGCCAACCCACAAATGGGGCATAAGGGATCTTCCACGATCTTCCTCCGGAACAAGTTATGCCGAGTAGGTAAACTTTCATGACACGCACGCCACAAAAAATTCTTCTCAACATTGGGAATTTTTAGATCCCATATTTGTTTCCAAACCGTACTCCTCTCCCCATTAGAAGAACTTTCTACTAGCCCCTTTTTCTCCATCTCCATATAAATATAATACGCACTTCTAACAGAAAAGAGACCATTTTTATTTCCTCTCCAGATGCAGACATCAGCCAGTGAAGACACACTGACCGGCATGGTTAAAATTAATTGCACCTCCTCCTTCGTAAATAATTGTTCCAGCAATGAGAGTTTCCACCAGTTTGTAGCGCCATCTATCAATTCTTTCACAGTAGCATTAGGATCTAATATTATCGGCTGGGATTGTATCATGAAAGTAGAAGAACGAGGCAGCCACTTATCCTTCCAGATTCGAACTCCCGACCCATTCCCAATCCGCCATATTAATCCTTCTCTCAATAGCCTGCATGAGTTGTAAATGCTACGCCATGCAAAGGATGGCTGGGTACCAAGCTTTGCTTCTAAAACATTACGCCCACGATAGTATTAAGCTTCCATAATTAGCGCTAGGAAACTATTTGGTGAGTACCATAGTCGCCAAGCTTGTTTAGCCAAGAGCGCCATATTAAAACTCCTTAAATCACGGAATCCCAAACCGCCATCCATCTTAGACAAACCCATACGCTTCCAACTCATCCAATACACCCGTGACTTTTCTTGATGTCCCTACCAAAAATTTTGCATAAGAGAATTAATCTCCTTACACAAAGATTTTGGGAGGAGAAAAACACTCATTCCATAAGTAGGAATTGCTTGAAGGACGGTATTAATCAAAATTTCCTTACCCGCTTGCGAGAGGAATTTTAATTTCCAATCTTGCATTCTTTTCCATACTTGGTCTTTGATGCTCTTAAAAGCTATCATTCTCGATTTTCCAACCAAGGCCGGTAGTCCCAAATAGCTATCATAGAGTTGGTTCACCGGAATTCCCGCCGCTTCTACAATTTCCTTCTTGTCTCCTTGAGAGGTATTCTTGCTAAAGAAAATAGCCGTCTTATTGCAATTGAGCCGCTGCCTCGAAGCTACCTCGTATCACCTTAGCAGCTGGGTCAAAAAATTCCATTGAGTAATAGTACTCCTGCAAAAAAGCAAGCTGTCATCCGCAAAAAATAAATGGCTTACACGGGGACCATATTTGGAAGTTGGCACCTCGGTAAAGGACCCTTCTTGATTTGCTTTCGACACCATTGAGCTCAAAGCCTCCGCACAAATGAGAAATAGATATGGTGAAATAGGATCCCCTTGCCTTAAACCCCTAATAGGTTGAATACACCCACTAAGGTTCCCATTTACCACAACCGCATATTTGACCATTGTCACACACATCATTATTAATTGAATCCATCAGCGGGCAAAACCCATACATCTCATAGCTTCTTCAAGAAAACACCACTCCACCCTATCGTAGGCTTTGCTCATGTCCAACTTAACCGCCATGAACCCCTTTTTTCCTTTCATTCTTGAGTGCATCGTGTGAAGAGTCTCATAAGCGGCTAAAATATTGTCGGTTATGAGCCTTCCAGGAATAAAAGCACTCTGTGTCTGTGAAAAAATCAGTGGCAAAATTTTCTTCAATCTATTTGCCAAAACTTTGGAAATTAACTTGTATAAAATATTACACAAGCTAATTGGCCTAAACTCCGTAACTATTGAGGGATTTTTAATTTTCGGAATTAACGCAATATAAGTCATATTCAAATCATCATGCAAAAAACCAGAATTAAGAGTGTTAATGACAGCCTGACAAACCTCGTCGCCCATCAAAGAGATTTGGGTTTTGTTTGGCTTTGTATCCATGTGCTTTTTTCTTTTGAAAATATTTAATGTTCTGTGTAGAGTATATTTATGTAGTTAAAATGTTTACTAAAAATCAAATACGCTTGCCTTAGAAAGTTGCATGGTTGACTATTTTTTATTATGATTAAAGGTTGGTTGGTTTACTAGAAAATAAGAACAAATTTTAAATGAATGGCGGTATTTAGGAAATTATAATTAATATTTGACATTGTCAATTGACTCAATTTGGAAATAGTGTTTCAAAGTATCATATAAAAGAAAGTGAGGGTGGGCCAATCAACTCTCTTTAATAGCAGTCTTTCATGAAAGAGATGATTAATTGATAACTCAGTATGCAGTGTATTAAACATAAGAGAAAGGAACTAAGATGATTGCCCTTGGGTGCAATTGTGCAAACAATTTATTAGGGTTATACTCTTAGTGAAAAGCTAGATTTAACCAATATGTGTGATAATACTATTTTATACAAATTTGTAGTTTATTTTTCAGGGGTGAGTACACCCAATAGCCTTGTCTTAAGAGATTCCCGTCATTTTTTTTTTTTTTTAAAAAAAAAGACTAATATGAACTTTTTTATTCATGTACTTAAAAGCACAAGAGCTTAGAAAAAGTTGAATTCAGAGGAACATTTTAAAATTTTATCAGGGTTTTTCGATTGAAATTAATTGATTGGGGTAACTCACCCAAGTGAATGTCATGGGCAACTAGAATTAGCTCAGCGATGCCTCTGGTGTTTTCCTAATGCCACACGTGTATTTGATTTGGGCATGGTGGAGGAATTCGGAGAAGCCATTCAACCAAGCCCATGAAAGCAATATTGACATTCCGGTATGGGCTTTACCGTCTTATTGGGCCTGAACTCAGACTGGCATATTAGACTGGCTTCGGCAGGAACCAACACTATCTCAGGCAGTCAAAGCTCCATTTGTCAGGCTTAAAGGTGTAGGCCGACTCACTAACCGCCAGCTATAGACAGCCTATAGTTGGACTCAACATGCCAAGCCCACCAATCATTCATCCAAAACTTTTATTTATTTTTATTAATTTTATGTTTGCAGAAAAAAATATAAAATAATAATAATAAGGAATAAACACAAAATACTCATAAAAATATAAAAACTGTTTTCAACTTTATGTCACATTAATTCATTTTTTTAAACAAAAAATTAAAAAAAAAAATCATTCAAAACATATTTACAATCAGAGCTTGGGACAAGAAAAAAACAATGGTGGTTCGAGATCAATAGCAAATGTTAAGTGTCATGTAGTCCAAAATTTTGGTCATGCATCATTATTAACTTTTCATAGTAATAACAATAATTCTAAATTTCTAAAATATACTAAACATGAATAAGTGGAGGCATCGTTGGGGTTAATTCTAAATGTCACTTTGTTATGCATTGCCTACGGATTGGTCTTTTTGGACCCGTTCCTATATTTGTATTACATTTTTCGTTTTATGCTTTGTTGTTAGGGTGTCCACCCTTTTGTGATTGTTTGATCTTATAACCCGCATTCTCATATTTGACAGAAAAAGAAAAAAAAATCCTAATTCACAGCCATTGAAATATATCAATTGACCAACTCCTTCCCATCCTACACATCAGGGTAAAACAAAAAGAGTATAGCAAGAGGTAAAGATTTGTCAAAAAAAAAAAAAAAAAAGGAGTAGCAATTAATAATTACATCGGTGGTGGTTATGTTTGATAATATATTTGAATAGTGTTTGAATTTTAATTTTAAAAAGTGTTTTGATACAATATAAAGGTGAGAAGTGTTTTTTCCTTACAAATATAAAGCTGACAAAACTCCGCTTAGAGTAAACCAATATGGCACTTACACACTCAAAATCATATCCAATTACAAATATTTTGCCTTTCTTGGTACCTCGAATTGCATGAACTAAATTATCACTAAACTCCAAGTAACAACATTCTTCTATGGTGTTTTCTCAAACATCGTATATGTTAAAACTTATATCCCCTCATAAGCATATCAATCAATGCATACCTGACACACACATCAGACCCAAACCTTTTTAAGGTGACTTTAAACATTTAACCATTGTCTTATCTTTCTAATGCTTCCAAAGCTTAAAAACAAAAACAGTTGCTCGAATTGTTTGTTGGCTTCCACATTCAAAAATAAGAGTTTATAAATGTCAACAATATTATCTCCAAATGATAAGAAATATGCCAAATTCACTAAGTAGAGGATTACAAGTGGGCCGAGATTTAATAAGTTATCATACTCACATATCAATTAATTTGCATTTAAAATTGAGATGATTGACTTGATTCATTTGATTGATTCGAACTCTCTTCAATATTCATGTCCATGCTATCTAGTGATGAGAGGAAAGGCTTGGAAGGTATTTGTAAACATTCAACTTCTCCTTCAAGCATTTGTACAACTTTATTCATTGAAGGGCGATCATTGGGCTTTATCTGTATACACCATAACGCGACAATGATCATCTTCTTGCCTATTTTCTTTTCCTCCTCTGTGGCGTCTTAAATTTCTATGTCATTTCCGTCATTCAATTGGCCATAGACCCAAGTAGGAAAGTATATTTGGCTTGAGTGTTCTTCAATTACATTCAAGTTTTTTCTTCTACCAGCCATTTCCATAAGTAACATTCCAAAACTATAAACATCAGCTTTGTATGAGACGCCTCCAATGTTTCTGTAGAATAACTCAGGAGACATGTATCCTAATGTCCCTCTTGCAGCAATCAAAGAAACAATACTGTCATTTACTGGATACAATTTTGCCAGGCCAAAGTCAGAAACCTTTGGATAAAATTCTCATCAAGAAAAATATTGTGAGGCTTGATATCAAAATGTAAAATTTGCATGTCACATCCTTGATGTAGATATTCAATCCCTCGAGCCACTCCTAGAGCTATACTATGCATTTTATCATAGCTTAGGACCGTACTTACTTCTGACAAAAATATGTATTTATTCAGGGATCCATTAGGCATGAACTCATATACAAGAGCTCGTTTTGATCCTTCAACACAAAAACCAATGAGTTGCACTACATTAACATGGTGAATCCTTCCAATGCTTGCAACTTCGTTGATAAAATCTTGTCCTTTAGTTTTGGACTTACCTAACATCTTTATACCTACAAGTCGGCCACTTTGAAGTGTTCCTTTAAATACAGTGCCATAACCTCCTTCACCTAATTTGTCATTGAAATTTTTGGTCATCTTCTTAATTTGTGAGTAAGAGTACCTTATTGGCATAAGGTTATTGTGGCTTTGCAAATATTCTTCAACAGCATCATACATCGATAAATGTCTCCTACACCATTTATATACCAAAAACGCAATCACACATGGAGTTCCCAACACAACTTTTGTTGCAAGGTATAATCCTGCACAAGAACATCATGACCAAAATGGATTGTAAGCGAACACATGTTGCATTGTTGTAAATCCTTTTCTTCTTTTTTTATGTATAGTTACATTTCAAGTACTGATTGCCTTCTACATCCTATAATTAAGTACGTACATTACTTGTTATTTTATTCGGGTAATAATTAATATTTTCATTTTGGCCGCATGCTTAATTCATGCTTTATAGTGTAAAGAATGATTGCTAAAAATGAAAAAAATATATATATATAAAGGAGATAAGGTTCTTACCATAGTCCATGGCCATGAACCTCAGTAATTCAATTGGAGGAGCTACAACAAATATGAAAATAATAATAATAATATTAATTAATTAATTAATTAAATTGCATAGACAAATCACACCAAGGGCCATGCATAAGAAGAAATAAAAGCAACAATATAAACCTATTGACTTTATATGTTTGGGCTTTTAAATAGGTTGAGCTCGATTCTATGCCTTCTCAACGACCCTATAATGTTAAAGCTGTAGCAGTGGATGAATTATTTACTTATTTACTTATCTAACTATCTTATCAAGGAATCGGTGGGAGAAGGCAATAGAAAACTTCTATTCAAGATAGGAAGTTAATTTCTTAATAACTCTTAAGTTATTTTTCATTTTCCTCATTGTTTCATCAATCTAAACAAAACCTAAAAGTTTGAGATGAACCAATTCCCAAGTACATGGTTATCCCCTGCTTGCTTTATCATCAAGGACAATCAATCAATTTCTGTCATTGTGTCATTCTATACTATACCAGCGGCAAATAACTTTCTGAGATTGAAACCTCACCTTTGACAGTTAGCGTATATTCTTGTGACACTGTTTTGACAAAGAAAGAATAACATCAGTATTTGGAAACAAAGAATTTAAACTTAAGCAGTTTTTTTTTTTAAAAAAGGAAAAAAAGATAATCAAAGTGAAAAGAGGGATATAGGTTCTTACTGATTTTCTTTGGTGGTACTGCTAGTACGTCCACAAAAGCTACAACGTGAAAATAATTAATAATAATAATAATAATAAACTCAGTAATTAATGGAAAAGGTGACTTCAATAATTTTAAAAGTTTATGACCTAATAAAATTGCATATATATAAACAACTTTCTGTTTGGGCCATGCTTAATTAACAATAAATATAAATATATAGCTCTTTAAACCTCTAGCTTATAGAATACTAATGGCCTTTGTTATCACAAAAGCAATATTAATTGGAGGAACAGAAAGGATAATTTTTCTATCATATATCCTTCAAACAACTTTTAATTGATATATATATATATATAGAAACCTTACTTCTGTATACTCTGAAAAGGAATCCTGCTTTGACAAAGAAATGAATATAACATCAGAGTTGGAAACTTAGAATTAAAAATGAAGCCACTAATCACAACGCTAAACTACAATTAATGAATATCTTATTATCAGAGTGAGAAATCCAAGAATTAAGAAAAGAAAGCAATAGGCAAAAGCAAAATAATTGTCAGCATGCATGTCAAATATTTAATTAGAAATTGCAAGTACTTCTCACTTGCTTTCTTTTACGCACCAATATTTGGATCGCAAACAACATGATTCGGCTCATTGGCGTGGCAATTGTCATAGCTGCAGCTTCCACAATAAACTAGGTACCAGTAAAGCTCAAAACCCCGCAGCAATTCGTTGTGTAAGTCCGTACAGGAAATCTTTCTTAAGTCATACAAATACTTATATGGCCAGGATGTGACAAACGTTTGCTCTATTTGGCACAAGTCCTCCAATTCCCCTACATGCGCCCTTGGTACAAGATATGTATACCTCTTGGAATGGGATAAAGAAGAGTGGGAAGAATATTCTCCATTCTCAGAGCAAGTAGAAATGTTCAAATACCTCGGAGAATTCACTGGCTTTTCACAGTTCACGAGCAT
The DNA here is from genome assembly GCA_006937295.1 of Carpinus fangiana. Lineage (NCBI taxonomy): Eukaryota > Viridiplantae > Streptophyta > Magnoliopsida > Fagales > Betulaceae > Carpinus > Carpinus fangiana. The sequence goes on along the minus strand of CM017326.1, from coordinate 36,195,484 downwards.
CACCATCGTAAGTGGGAGAAAGACTTCAAATGGACTCCCCGAACTGAAATTCTTTTTATTTAGAAGATAACGAGGGATGAAGGAGTAATTATCCTTTTGATCAATACCTGGGTCTGCAACTCGGATTGTGTAGTTGTTGTAATTGATTTCCCGCACGTAGTATTTTCCATCATATAAGTTTAACACAGTCTGACCGTTCTCGCATGACAGGGTATATCTTGGATCGCCGCAGTGTTTTGGATCGCCTTCTAATCGAAAGGGATAGCTTATGTTGTGGATATTGCCGCAGGAAGAAGCAGGACAGATATGACTATCATCCTCAGCACTGCAACTTTGATGGAGTACTAGGACAACGACAACAATTATGACCATGAGTATTTCTCTTGCCATGACAGATAGAGAACAGAGAGAGACAGCTTCCACAATCCACAGGTAAGCCTATAGACAAAGTAAATAATTAATGTACATTTATGAGTTAAAAGGAAAGAGGTCAGCTACCACGTATTTGCGATAACAATACGATTGGCATGATCTTAAAAGAAACCATTCACCCGGCCCCCAAGATACTGACTAGTCACCATCACCACATAGTCCAACTTCACCCGAAATTTACTTGTCACTTGAACATACAAAGTGAGAGATAATCACCGGAGAAAGCCGATCGAACTGGTATATCTAGCTATTTAAGAGGCTCAGAACCATTCCTCAGAGCAGAGAGATGGATATTTGCTTAGAAATTGTAATCTCATACTTGTTCTTATCTTTGGCTTTCACCGTAGACCTTGGAGAATGCCAAAATGTGTGTGCTCATGAATCACTCATCTAACCTTGGAGAAGGAAATTAATGTTTTAAGAATATTCCTTGAAACCGACTCAACCCTAAACCACACGCTTATAACTTATTATGGGTTGACGTTGAATTCGACAACACTAAAACTTGACATAAAAAATGTTTTATCCAGCTGATTCCAGAGTATAATAAAAAGAATTAGGTTTAATTAGCTATTAAAACGGAATTTTAATAGCTATGGAACTTTAAGAATTATGTCGTTATTTTTCAAATTGAGAAATAATTTATTTCTTTCTTTGGTTCTTCTCTCATGATCTTCTAAATTTATTAAAATTGATATTAGATATGTGGGCATGTGAGTGAATCTCACATCAACCTCAAAGATCCCATGATTATTTTGATATTTTGAAAATTGGAAAATAGGAAAATGAGTGGGTGAAGACTTATGATAGCATGTCTCGTAAGAGTTTTGACCAGAGTTTCCGCAATAAATAAGTTTTTCAATTAATGTTCTCTTTTAATCATGCATTTGTTTAGTTGCTTTATTTGACCTAATTATATGTTTCCTTTGTGTCTCCCATAGCCTTAGCACTAGCACGTAGGGGGCGTTACAGTACTAGAGATTTGATATTAGAAAATTGAGAGGGAGAGAGAGAGCTAAAAGCTTTGGAAGACTAGAAAGAATCTTAACCAGAGTTTACGCAATAAATGAGTTTTTCAATTAACGTTCTCCCTTTTAATCATGCATTAATTTCTGCATTTATTTAGTTACGTTGTTTGACCTTATATTTCCATTGTGCCTCTGATAGAGCAACGAACATATCCCTAGTAGCTAGGGAGAGATTTGGGTTTTGTTTGGCTTTGTATCCATGTGATTTTGTCTTTTGAAAATATTTTATGTTCTGTGTAGAGTATATTTATGTATTTAAAATGTTTACTAGAAATCAAATACGCTTGCCTTAAAAAGTTTTATGGTTGACTCATTTTTTATTATGATTAAAGGTTGCTTGGTTTACTAGAAAATAAGAACAAATTTTAAATGAATGGCGGTATTTAGGAAATTATAATTAATATTTGACATTGTCAATTTGGAAATAGTGTTTTAAAGTATCATATAAAAGAAAGTGAGGGTGGGCCAATCAACTCTCTTTAATAGCAGTCTTTCTTGGGTGCAATTGTGCAAACATAAGAGAAATGAACTAAGATGATTACCCTTGGGTGCAATTGTGCAAACAATTTATTAGGGTTATACTCTTAGTGAAAAGCTAGATTTAACCAATATGTGTGATAATACTACTTTATACAAATTTATAGTTTATTTTTCAGGGGTGAGTATACAAAATAGCCTTGTCTTAAGAGATTCCCGTCATTTAAAAAAAAAAAAAAAAAGACTAATATGAACTTATTTATTCATGTACTTTTTTTTTTTTTTTGTAAGATTTATTCATGTACTTAAAAGCACAAGAGCTTAGAACAAGTTGAATTCAGAGGAACTTTTTAAAATTTTATCAGGGTTTTTCGATTGAAATTAATTGATTGGGGTAACTCACCCAAGTGAATGTCATGGGCCACTAGAATTAGCCCCAGCGATGCCTCCGGTGTTTTCCTAATGCCACACGTGTATTTGATTTGGGAATGGTGGAGGGGGGATTCCGAGAAATGGGGCACGAAGCCATTCAACCAAGCCCATGAAAGCAATATTGGCATTCGGGTATGGGCTTTACCGTCTTATTGGGCCTAAACTCAGACTGGCATATTAGGCAGGCTTTGGCAGGAACCAGCACAATCTCAGGCAGTCAAAGCTCCATTTGTCAGGCTTAAAGGTGTAGGCCGACTCACTAACCGCCAGCTATAGACAACCTATAGTTGGACTCAACATGCCAAGCCCACCAATCATTCATCCAAAACTTTTATTTATTTTTATTAATTTTAGGTTTGAAGAAAAAAATATAAAATAATAATAATAAGGAACACAAAATACTCATAAAAATATAAAAACTGTTTTCAACTTTATGTCACATTAATTCATTTTTTAAAACAAAAAATTAAAAAAATAAAAATCATTCAAAACATATTTACAATCAGAGCTTGGGACAAGAAAAAAAAAATGGTGGTTCGAGATCAATAACAAATGTTAAGTGTCATGTAGTCCAAAATTTTGGTCATGCATCATTATTAACTTTTCATAGTAATAACAATAATTCTAAATTTCTAAAATATAATAAACATGAATAAGTGGAGGCATCGTTGGGGCTAATTCTAAATGTCACTTTGTTATGCATTGCCTACTGATTGGTCTTTTTGGACCTGTTCCTGTATTTGTATTGCATTTTTCATTTTAGACTTTGTTGTTAGGGTGTTCACCCTTTTGTGATTGTTTGATCCTGTAACCCGCATTCTCATATTTGATAGAAAAAGAAAAGAAAAAAAATCCTAATTCACAGCCACTGAAATATATCGGTTGACCAACTCCTTCCCATCCTACACATCAGGGTAAAACAAAAAGAGTATAACAAGAGGTAAAGATTTGCTAAAAAAAAGGAGTAGCAATTAATAATTTCATCGGTGGTGGTTATGTTTGATAATATATTTGAATAGTGTTTGAATTTTAATTTTAAAAAGTGTTTTGATACAATATAAAGGTGATAAGTGTTTTTTCATGGAACCTATTAAAAAAAAGGCTTTGTGTTTTAAATTGTTTGTTAATAATTTTTATATTTTTTTCTTTTTTCAAAAAAAAAAAAAAAAACCGATATTAAACGATCAATGCTATATTTTTTGGATTTGAAAGAGTTTTTTTTGGTCATCGTACTACATAAAGATCCATAGTCCAATAATAATAACAAAACAAATTAATGAAAACAAGAAATGAAATCAGCTGGCGCTGAACAAGCCATTCAATTTTCTTACTGTTCCAGAGACTAGGTAGAAAGAGAGTGACAAGGAGTTCTTAGTACCACCTTTGATAAACGTATAGTCCTATACAAGAAAATTAGCAAAATAAATATAATAAGAACAAATATGTAGTTGCTCAGTTCTTAGTACATTTACCTCTTTTACTACTAATAAATTTGCAATGTCCTCACAATTTGTCAAGTTTTGTTCGGATTGCAATGTCCCCTTTCGTGCCAAACATGACCAAAAAAAAACTAACATTGATAAAAACTTTACAAAAATAAGAAAAAAAATTATTATTATTTTCCAATTTTTTATGATTATTTTTTGTCTTATTTAGTTATTTATTAGTTCTTTTTTAAAAAATATCAATGTATAATAATTTTTTTGCGAAATGAGGACATTATAACCTCAATACAATGTCTTCACAATCTTTCAAGTTTTGTTGGGATTGCAATGTTTTTATTATAATTTTTTTTTTTTTTTTTGACATGTCCGCACAAGAGGGGAGAAGAGGATTCGAACTAGCGACTTTCGCTTCATAAAACGTAATTTCAACTAATTGAACTACCTCTTGAGGACAATATTTATTATAATTTTTATGTAAAGTTAATTAACATTTCATCTTATATGTATTTTAAATCATTTTTATGCTTCACAATATCAAATTATCTACTGAAAAGAAAAAATAATTAAGGGAAAAATTTACTATCCCCCAAATCACAATGTCCTCTTAAACTCTCACATGACTCAAAATATCCGGTCTTTATGACAAACCCAAAAATCATCTTCCCGATCGAAATATTGTCCGCATTCGAACATTCCCGAATGACAGCCGCGAAGCAATACTCATTTGGGTGAAAAGTGAAAACCATTCTCAAGCATTTCAAGGAATGTCCCAATGGCTTCAAATTCCATATCATTATTTGCAAAACACGAAACCATAGCACTCCAAGAAACCAAGTCTCTCTTATCTCCCATACTATGAAAAATGGCTTTTGCTTTAGCCCAATCCCCACACTTTTGAGTACAAGCTGACGACAGAGTTGAGAACGACCGAGTTGGGCTCGAGTTGGGACTGAGCCAAGCGAGTGTGAACAACTTTGCCAAGTTGGAAATTCCGGGACCTGATGCAGGACCAGGGCCGGCTCAGGGGCTAGGAGTCGCCTAGGGCCCCCATGTAATAAGGTCCAAAAAAATTTTTAGTAAGGCCCCAAAATTTTTTAAATGAGGCCCCAAATTTTTTTTGATAAGGCCCAAAATAATTTTTAATTTTATTTTAACTTAAGACCTAATTTTATATTTTTTTTAAATAAGGCATAATTTTTCATCCCATAAAAACATAAGACCTTTAAAATAAGGCCCCAATATAATAAGCTCATAGTAAAATAAGACCAATTTATCCAAAAAAAAAAAAAAACCAAATAATAAGCCCACCTTTTTTTTTGTCTTTTTCCCTCACACTAATATAAAAAAGTAAAAAGAGTCATTATCTCTCTTTCCTTTGTCTAAGTGTCGGCGAAGTCCATTTCTCCTATTTGAGTTCTCTCTCTCTCTCTCTCTCTATTCTTCCTCTTCTTCCTTTTCTTCTCTTCTTTTTTTTTTTTCTCTTCGATACAAAATGCTTAGAAGTCAGAATCTAATCCCCACCGTTGACAATGAAGATTCATGTATCGTTAACATCCGTGTCAATTTTCAGCTTAATCAGAACATAAACGCTCATCGATCGGATGTGTTTTGTTTGGTGAATTTTGACAATTTTCAGCTCAATCCCTTGCCGATTTCTAACAATTTTTTTAGTGAGTTTGTTTGAAACAAAAAATCCTGAGCATACACTCACAAGATACATTAATATAGATTTATTACTATAAGAATTAGAAGTACAGTAAGATACATTAAGAACTCTAAATATAATAATATTAAAAAAATTATTTAATTAATATTTAAATATTAAAAAAATAAGGCCTCATTTAGAAGTCTCCCCTAAGGCCCTGAAAAGCATTGAGCTTGCCCTGTGCAGGACTTGAGGAGAAGGGAGTAGGTGATGAGGTCTGGGTGGGTACCCTTTTGGGCCATGCCATCAAGGGTGGAGATTGCTTTGTGAAGGTGACCCACATTGAGGTGGTGGATCAGACGGTGGTTAAAGAGTTCAAAGTCTTGCTTATGCGGTGATGATGATGATGATGATGGAAGATTTTGGCAGGAAGGGTTTGAGGGTTTTAGAGAAGGTAAGGAAAGTTTGGAGGGAGACGAAAGCGAGAGGCTAAGCATATTTCTTCTGGTCAAACCCGATTCAGTACAAACACGCTCCAAGCCAAGCTATATCCAAAAGCAAATATATATATAAGGCCTTTATGGTGCGGCCCAGTACCTAATAAGCCCATTAAAAGTCCACAGTATTATATACCCATTACACAGGCACTCTCAATCTCCTTTTTTTATTTTTTTATTTTATTTTTATAATTTTTTACATATCCAAGCAAGAGGGAAGATGAGATATTTAAACTAATGATTTCCTCTTCATTAAGCGTAATTTCAGTCGATTGAACTACCTTTTGGGGACAGACACTCTCAATCTTTGCGTGCCTTTGATTTAACTTTGTCTTTGTAGTTAGGGCTTAGGCTACATGAGGAGGGGTTTGGTTGGGTGGTGCTTACTGCTTCAGTCTGTAGACTAAAATTGGGTGGAAGGCCCCAAAATAAAATTGTGGAAATTGCTACTTAAGATGAAGAGTCGATGCTCATTCTGTCTTGGTTTGATATGAACATTGAACCTCTCGAATTAGATTTTAATCTCTCTATAAAATCAGTTTTTATCAAAGTTCGAGTCTGATTGTCTATGGCCCTTCGAACCCTGTGAAATTTTGAAATTTCTATGAAATGTTGGTGAAATTATGTACTCACAAAATTTCTACAAAGGGGTGAAAAAAATCAGATTATTTCATACATTAAGATGCAAATATAAAATCATATTGCACACTACAAAGGAAACAAGGAAGAATTCATAAATAAATTTAGAACAATGGGTAGGATCTACCATATAATTGTGATTTTTCTGCTTGACTTATGCTTTATTTAGATGAACTCTAGCGTATAAATTGTTATCATATGATTCACTAGAGATAGTTAATATCTTCCACCCACGGTTAACCATTTCTTGGCCGGTTAAGACATGATGCAGGATATTGCTATTGGCTGCTATATACTTGTTCTTGTTGGAAGGTATGAGTCGTATGACATGGTTAATTATTATTATTATTAAAAAAAAATACTAACATAAAAATGACCTTATCAAGACCTAGTCAACTCGTGTTTAAATTAATCGATATAGAGCCCCATATATCATAAGACCAAGTCAAGGTGACCTCATAATTTTTAAGGAGCTCTTACAAAGAAATTGGGCCTTTAGGTTGTCATCAAGCCCATCCCTATCAACTGAATTCAAACTTTTAGCATGACAATGAAAAATTGTGTTAGAGCATCTCTAGCTATGATTGTTAGTTTAGTTACTACCTTTTTACTACACACTCTAACAGAATATCTATTTTAATTATTTTTTTTAATTAAATATTATTGTTTGATATTATTTTATTATTTTCCATTTTTTTTTTCATTTCTCTCACAAAGAAAGAGAAAAAATAATAAACAAATCTTACAATGTGCTACAGTGAACTTTCACTTTAGCACTAGTAGGAAAAACCTATATTTTACCAGTTTTGCTGGAGCAAGAAAAAACAATGAAAGTTAGTTTACTAAAAAGTTAGTTTACAAACTCAGTTGGAAATGCTCTTAGATATAATTCTTCTCAAGCATAATAACCTTGAAATAGAAGGAGATCTTATTTACCACACATAAATGTCAAGCATCTTTTGTGCTATCCAGTATAGATAAGAAAACTAATTACCCCCTTCAATGGGGATTAAATCAACATCCTCACATTAATTAATTTTGCCATTGAAATAAAGATGATTGACCTGACACATTTGATTGAATTGATGAAAACGTTTGACTTGAAGTCCCTTCAGCTTCTGATATGTGTCTCTCTTGTGATGATAGGAAAGGCTTGGAAGGCATTTGTAAGCATTCAACTTCTCCTTCAAGCATTTATATGACTTTGTTCATTGAAGGACGATCACTAGGCTTCATTTGTATACACCGTAGTGCGACAAACTTATTTACGACATTAAGGGCATATTTGTGATTGTGTTTGATGGGCCTAAAAGTGCGTTTAACACTCAAAAAATTTATTTGAAGAAAAAAGTACTTATTTGGTAAAAAAAAAACTAAAAGCACTTTTAAGGGTTCAAAAAACTTTAAAATGATTAAAATGCATTTTGGGCAAAATCTTCATTTTTAAGCTTTTGCCAAAAAAACGTTTTGTTAATTTAAAAGTTCTATTTCTTAAATACAATCACAAACAAGATGTAATTACAAATGCATTCAAAAACACGTCTATTCGTGTCTCTTTTTTTTTTTGACATGTTCACACAAGAGGATGGAGGGAAATTCAAACTAATGAGTTCCGCTTTATTAAACGTGGTTCTAGCCAATTAAATATGGTATCTCTTCTTCTCTTGAATTTCAAACTCGGATGTTGTATTAATTATCTGTTGCTGAAGATAGAGTTGTATCTAGACTAGAAATGTCAGACGTGCTTTGTTGAAGAAGTTCCTAGATCATTATCTTTAACAAACATTATGGTCTACCATCCGATTGGGCACTTTCCTTGAATCACCCAAAGATCCATTTGCACACATATCCACCAAACAATAACCATCGCCAGCATCCAAACCCAATGCCACCCAAGCAACCTAAGAATGCAATTGTTGCGCAAGCAGGGGAAATTCCAACTACGAGCAAGGAGACAAAACTCCGCTTAGAGTAAACTAAAATGGCACATACCCACTCAGAATCATATCTAATTACAAATCCATTCCCTTTCTTGCGTACCCTAATTGCATGAACTAAATTATCTCTCTAGTGTTTTCTCAAATATCTTATATGCTAAAATTTACATCCTGTCACAGACTCACAAGCATATATATCACAATCAATTCCCACTCGATCGACATACACATTGGACCCAAAAGCTTTTTAGGGTGACTTTAAACATGTAGCCAATGTTTTAACATTCTATGCTTCCATAGCTTTCGACAAAGGACTTAGATTGTTTTTTGTTTTCCACCTTAATTGAAAAGAAAAAATTTATGAATGTCACCAACGTACATTATCTCCAAATGATAGGATTGGTCCAATCCAATATGCCAAATTCACAAAGAAGATGATTACTAGTAGAGAATGAAGAATAGCAACATATTTTCTCAAACTTTAAACACAATTGATTGATCAAGTATATGAGAAAATAGAATCAAGGATAGAAAAGTTATGTAATAAATTAATAGAGTTTAAATCAAACAAACTCTTATTTGTTATACATAAATATTAAGCATCTTTGCGCTATCAAAATATATGAGAAAACAAATTTCCTCCTTCAGCAGATATTTAATAAATAAAAAGACTCACAAATAAATTAATTTGTGTTTAAGATTGAGATGATTGACTCGATTCATTTGATTGATTCGAATTATCTCCACCATTGGTTATGATTCCTTCTGATGATGATAGGAAAGGCCTGGAAGGCATTCGTAAGTATTCAACTTCTCCTTCAAGCATTTGTACGACTTTGTTCATTGAAGGGCGATCACTTGGCTTCATCTGTATACACCATAATGCGACAATGATCATCTTCATGCCTATTTTCTTTTCCTCTTCGGTAACATCTTTCATTTCTATGTCCTTTCCATCGTGCAATTGCTCATAAACCCAAGTAGGAAAGTAAATTTGGCTTAAATGGTCTGTAAATGCATTCAAGTTCTTTCTTCTACTCGACATTTCCATCAATAACATTCCAAAACTATAAACATCAGCTTTATATGAGACACCTCCAATGTTTTTGTAGAACAACTCAGGAGCCATATATCCTAAAGTCCCTCTTGCAGCAGTCAAAGAGACAATGCTATCATCTATTGGATATAGCTTTGCCAAGCCAAAGTCAGAAACTTTGGGAGTAAAATTCTCATCAAGAAGAATGTTATGAGGCTTGATATCAAAATGCAAAATCTGCATGTCACATCCTTGATGTAGATATTCAATTCCACGAGCCACTCCTAGAGCTATATCATGCATCTTGTCATGGCTTAGGATGATACTTACTTCTGGGGAAAATATGAATGTATTTAGGGAGCCATTAGGCATGAACTCATATACTAGGGCCCGCTTTGATCCTTCAACACAAAAACCAATGAGTTGTACTACATTAACATGATGTATCCTTCCAATGGTTGCAACTTCGCTGATAAAATCTTGTCCGTTAGTTTTGGACTTGCCTAACATTTTTATAGCCACAAGACGGCCACTTCGAAGCTTTCCTTTAAATACAGTGCCAAAGCCTCCTTCACCTAATTTGTCCTTAAAACTTTTGGTCATCTTCTTAACTTCTAAGTAAGAGTACCTTATTGGCATGAGATTATTGTGGCTTTGCAAAAATTCTTCAATTTCGCCATACATTGATGAATGCCTCCTACGCCATTTATATATCAGAAAAGCAATCACACATGGAGTCCCAAGTATCATCTTTAGTGCAATGGGTGGTCCTATACAGGAAAATCACCAAAATAAATATAAGAAACAACTATGTAGCTACCTTGTCAGCATTTATTTTTAGGCAAAAGTACATTTACCTTTTTAACTACCAATAAATTGAGTAACGATATAAGGAGGATCAGAGTCATCCCAAATATGATGAGATATTTAAAATCAATAATGGAACAAAATTCAATAATGATCATCTCAAATTCAATATTGATTTTAAAAGTCATTTCACATTTAAGATAACTCTAGGAGGACTTTAATCCTCCTAAACTACCGTAGTTTATGAGGGATATTATTCTAATTAAAAGTTTGTAGAGACATTGTCAATTGAATAGTAGTATGAGGAGAGTATGTGAATTTTTTCCAACATTTAAAAAAGATTGAGAGAGAGAGAGAAGGGGGAGGGGAGTTCTGACCGAATAGGTAGAGCATGTTCGACGGTAGGCCGGTGTACAAAATGTCTGCAAGAAATATAGAAATATGTAAATAAATTAATATATTAATCAGGAAAGTGACTTGAATAATTGGAAAAGTGGAAGACCAAATAAGATTGGGTAAACAACTTTCTCCTTCGATCATGTTTTAAGAAGAAATATAATTAGCAGCTTTATAAACCTCTATACTTTATATTGCTGGCCTTGAAACTGGGCTGAGCTCAAGGGAAATAGCCCGGCCGGATCACTAACCAAAGCCTCTGAATGACCACTTTGTCCAGAAGCAACCACCCTAATATTCTATGGTTTCTCAACGTGCTGGATTATATTGAGGTAACATGTAGTCATGTAGATGAGGCGAATAATTTGCCAATTGAGGCTGGAAAACGAGGTTTCAGTTAGCTCATAAATATATATATATAGGACACAAATTTCCTATATATGGAAATTTGTCCATATATATATATATGAGGATTTCTTAGAAGGAGGATGAACGGGACCGAAGCTGATTCAATTATGTTAGACCTGGTGTTGGGGAGTATGGAAAAGTCGATGGGTTTCGGGAATTGGGATCCATAGCTTATGATTCGAGGTTTGGTTCCGGCAATAGAAGAGGGCAACAATATATGCTGAGTAATAGGAATAGGTTTCAGGGTGAGGAATTCCCTCATTCTAAATATGCTCAGGTTGAAATATCTTTGAATCCTCTTTCATTATCTCAACGAAGCACCACCATCATCTTTGTCGAAGCTCCATAACCAAATCTGTCTCCAACAAATTTTTGATCTAATTTTGTTTTGGGTGCTTTTATCTGAATTCGCTCGTTTGAGATAATCGTTGTGTGTGGATAAGATCATAAGAGTTAACTATGGTTGAAGCTGTGGCGAGCGAAAGGGGAGAGGCAGGGGAGGAGTTACCTGTGGTTGATAGATTTTGTTGCTAGCTAGAATTTTTGGTGTTAATTTTGTTTAGCTGTTGCCAGTAAGTAAGAGTTTTTGCGGTTTTTTCTTTTCTTCAAAATGCTCCAAAATGTTGTTGCAAGAGAGTTGCTAGTTTTTCTGGTTAACTGCTGGGGGACAGGTTTCATTTGGTGTTTTTGGTGGAGATAGTTTTTTTAATTAAAAAGAATAAAAAAAATTTACAAATGATTATTTTAATAAAGTGGAGAGAAGAAATTTAGATAAATCGTTGAATGAAGGTTTTGAAAAATGGTCAGTTAATATAGTTCTAAAATGAGTTTTTATTAGTTATTTTGTATAAAAATTTAGGTAATCATTTGGGAATGCTAGCTCTTATGAGGNATAAATAAATCAACGGAGATAGAGATAGGTTCTTACTTATTTTCCTCGGCACTAGTAGTTTGAGAACAGCTGCAAGAACTACGTACAAAAAAGATAAACTTATTAATTAATTAATAGAAAAGATGACTTAAATAATTTAAAAGTGTATGGCCTGCATTTACAGCTTTCCCCTGTGCCATGCTAGCTTAAGGAATACAAACAACTCTATAAATTAACATCTAGACGACTTCACATGTTGGGCTATAAATTTGGTTGAGTTCAATTTTATGCCTTTTCAATGCATGTGCTTTAGCTGACTATGGATCCCTGTGTATATAATTTTCCCTTGCCTCTTTCATTGTTTCTGAGATCTGAAACAAAACATGTAAGTTTGAGACAGCCATTGGCCAATTAAGCACATGGTTATTCCTCTACTTGTGTCATCATCATTCATCAGCCATAAGCTACAACTCATCCTATTCGATGTCATTCCGGTCTATATTATTCTTCAAACAACTTTTTGAGATAGAAACCTCACCTTTGCCACATTTCCATAGTTTAATATAGAATCCCAGGGGCCCTACGAAGAAAAGAAAAGAAATAAAAATCAGAGTTTGGAAACTTAGAATGAAAAAGCAAGTCATTTGTAAGTCTAAACTACGAAAGATATTCGCCAGTACTATTTGGTATGCAACCAGCACCAAGAAGTACTTCCTTCCTTGTTAAAGAAGTTATATGTTCATCAATAATCCTTGGAATATTAATGGCATTGATCAAAACGTGGCAAAAGAAAGAGAGAAAGAAATGTGAAAAATGAAAATAATGGTCAACATGCATGTAAGATATTTCATTAGAAACTCTCTAGTGTTATATCTTTTTTCTTGCATTCCTTACGCACCTGCTGTGTAAGGGACGCACCGAACAGTGTAATTCGCGTGGTCATTGATGTTGCAATAATCATCTCTAGGTGTGGAATTATGACAAGCAACTTGGAACCATGAAAGCATAAAGCCGGAGACCAGTGCATCATAAAAGTCAGTACATCGAAAATTTTGCCAATTTGGTACCAACGATGTTTCCAGATACATTTGCTCGATTTGGCACGACTCCTTCAAATCCACTACGTCTAACAGCCTATAGTATGCGTAGCCTGTGGAAGCAATAACATATGTATACCTCTTGGAATGGGATAAAAAAGAGTTGGAAGAATACACTTCTTCTCCATTCTTAAAGCAAGTAGAAATGTCCAAATATAATGGAGTCTTCACTTGTTTTTCGCAGTTCACGAAAACCATATATTTCTGATACAGATTGGGCAAGCTCAAAGAGCAATAACTTGAGTTAGCTTCACACGAATCACAGCTGATATCCAGTGGATGATGTGGAGCATATGGATCCCCTTCTGTGAAATTATTTGGGCCTAGAGAATAATGAGGGATGAAGGAGTGGTTATCCTTCTGAATACTTGAGTCTACAAGTCGGATTGTGTAGTGGTTGTAATCGATTTCCTGTACATAGTATCTTCCATCATATAAGTATAACACGGTTTGGTTATTCTCACACGACAGATTATACCTTTTATCACCGCAGTTTGGTGGATCAATACCATTCAACCAAAATGGATAGCTTATGTTGTGGATATTGCCGCAGGGAGAAGGAGGACAGTGATCATGACTATCGTCGTCACTGCAAGCTTCAGGGACTAGGACAAGAAAAACAACAATTAGGACGATGAGTCCGGCAGGGAAGAGCTTTTGTCTTGCCATTGATCAGAGAGAGAGAGAGAAGATAGTGAGAGAGGGTATGGCTTCCACAATCCACAGCCATAGACAAATTAAATAATGTATATTTATCAGGCGTAAGCACTTACGTCATATATTGAAAAATCAATGATGACTGATTTTTACAAGTCGTCAGTCGCCATCACCACATTGTCCAAGTCCATGAAGTTCACCAGAAATTTACTTGTCACTTTGAACAAAGTGATGAGAGGTAATCTCCGGAGAAAGCCCAACTATTTAAGAGGCTGAGAACCATTACCCTTCAAGAGCACAGTGATGGATATTTGCTTAGAAATGGTAATCTCATACTTGTTCTTGTTTCTGGCTTTCTTCATAGACCTTGGAGCAGGCCAAAATGTTTCTGCTGAAGAACCACGGTGTGGAACCCATGGCCCAATCATCCAATTTCCCTTCCGACTTAACAGCCAGCCAGACGACTGTAGGTATCCTGGGTTTAATATCTCCTGCACTACTGATACAAATCAAACGGTGCTCGAGCTGCCGATTTCAGTTAAGCTCTTTGTCAAAGAGATTAACTACACATCTCAAGTAATTCAATTATATAATCCTCCACATCATTGCTTCCCAACGCAGCTTCAGCGACTCCATTTATCTTCCTCTTCCTCGCCTTTCCAATTCAAAGTAAACGACTCTTATGACCTTCGTGACTATGCCTTATTCAATTGTTCCAAAAGAGCAACAATGAATTATTCCAGTTGGATCTCTTGTCTTAGTGGCCCTACCTACCATGTTTATGCAATCGATCGTTATGAAATGAGCATCGCTATGTTGCCCTTATCTTGTACAAAGATGTATAATCTTCTATCAATTCCATATGATATATCATTAATAGACGGCAGTGATTACAATGTTCTTAAATTGAAGTGGGGACCAGTACGGGGATACTGTGAAGCAAAAGGCATGAAATGCAGATTGAAGAAGAATAGCACTAAATCAGAAACCGAATGCTTCCCCAAAGGTATTGTCTTTTGTCCAATTTCAACCTTCGTACTCAATTTCTTCACAGTTTTCAAGCCAACATGCATTGATTGCTCCTCAGCAACGGCGAATTTCCTGCATTCACTCTTGCTCACGAATGGTTACTATAGTTTATAGGCTTAACTTGACAAAGGGAAGCTCCCGTACGTAGTGAGGAAATTTCTGATGCATGCGTCGGCTAGAAGGAACTCCCCATTAATTACCTGAATGGTTTAAAATAGGCGAATTAGTTTGGAGTAGAAAGGAACATCATTTTAGAGCCAGGCATGTGTTGCTAAAGCATTTTATTCGGTCATATAATTGTTGCTATTCACAAGAGATCAAAATACGCACACACAATAACTGAGGAAAAATCTCTGCACAGCACGTTTTAGTCTTCTTAGCAACAACTTGAACTCAAGGTCTGAATTCAATATAACTTCAAGCTATTAGCAAGAAAATTTTAGGCCAACAACTTTTTTTTTTTTTTTTGAAATGGACAACGAAAAACTAATTATGTTAAATCTTTAACAGGTGGATTATCAAAGTCAGCAATCGCTGGTGAGTTGTCTTGCCCATTTGAAATTCTTTTTATTGGGAAGATTTAATATTGATATATTAACTCACAAATATATGTCTATTATGCAGGAGTCATCTTAGGTTCACTTCTATTACCAATAGCTATCTTTGCTTTGTACCGTCTTTATACTTATGGTAAAGTAGAAAAAGAACATCAAGCAAAGATCAAAAAGTTCTTGGAAGATTACAAAAATTTCAAACCCACAAGATACTTGTATGCTGATATTAAGAGGATTACAAATCAGTTTACTGAGAAATTAGGCGAAGGAGCATATGGAAAAGTATTCAAAGGAAAGCTTTCCAATGAAATTCATGTTGCAGTGAAGATCCTCAACACTTCAAATGGAAATGGGGAAGAATTCATAAATGAAGTAGAAACAATGGGTACGATACATCATGTTAACGTGGTTCGCTTGGTTGGCTTGTGTGCTGATGGATTTAGACGAGCTCTAGTTTATGAATTCTTACCAAATGATTCACTAGAGAAGTTCATATCTTCAACGAACGCCAAGAAATGTATCCTTAATTGGGATAAGCTACATGATATTGCTCTTGGCATAGCAAAAGGAATTGAGTATCTTCACCAAGGATGCGGCCAACGAATTCTCCATTTCGATATCAAACCTCACAATGTTTTGTTAGACCAAAATTTTAATCCAAAAATTTCTGATTTTGGTCTTGCCAAGTTGTGTTCAAAGGATCAAAGTGCAGTGTCCATGACCACAGTCAGGGGAACTATAGGTTACATTGCACCCGAAGTGTTCTCTAGAAATTTTGGGAATGTGTCTTCTAAAGCAGATGTTTATAGCTTTGGAATATTGTTACTTGAAATAGTCGGAGGAAGGAAAAATGTTGATGTTACAGTTGAGAACACTAGTCAAGTCTACTTTCCAGAGTGGATCTACAATATTTTAGAACAAAAAGAAGACATGCGGATCTTTATTGATGATGATGGAGATGCTAAAATTGCAAAGAAACTTGCAATTATTGGACTCTGGTGCATCCAATGGCACCCAGTGGATCGTCCTTCTATGAAAGATGTGGTTCAAATGTTAGAAGGAGAAGAAGATAAATTAACTATGCCTCCCAATCCCTTTGCCTCTGTAGGCCCCGTACAAATTAATGCAAATATACCTATAATACGTTTAAACCATGAGTTAATGGAGGTCATCCCAGAGGGAGAATAATTGTATATAAATTGGGTGTTTGTGATAACAAATGAGGTTGCAATGATCTTGTACTCTTAATTAGAAGTTATTAATCTTGTAGACTTGTAGTAATTAAATGTAGCGACTTCAAGTTTTTTCTTGTATCAATGTAAGAGTAATTTGGAGATTAAATCTTTTATTTTTTTCAGTTTTCTTTTTTCCTTTTCAATTGTCTAGCTATAATCTAAAACTAAAAGTGAATTTGTTTTTAGTCGCACCGTAGGCACGCATGTTTGATGGCCAACGTACAGTAGTTCTTGCAAAAGGAGCATGCATGTGGATTTGTAGCAAAATATATATTTATGGGAAATGCTAGAATATAATACATTTGTGAATATAATCTAGCTTATAAGCCAGAATATATTTATGATATATTCTTTAAAATGGAAACTACATTTATGGATTTAAACGTGCATAGTACTCCTGAGTCCTGAGTCATATAATGAATTATATGTTGGAAAATATATCAAAACCTTGATGTCAAGATCGAAAAAATGGCGCATGCATTGTTATTGAGCAGATTTCTTTAATCTAAGATATTAAATTCATATTTGACTTTAGAGCAAGTGAATACATACATACATACATACATACATACATATATATATATATATATATATATAATAGGCGATATTGGTACTTGGGAATTGGGATCACAAAAGGGAATATTTTAGAACCAGCTGGAAGGTGTTAGCTAGTAAGGAAATTCTTTTACCATGTAGCTCAGAATTCACTGGAGGAGTTCCACTTTTTTCAAATATATATATGTATATATATTTTATTAATTCAAATACAATACAGGAACGTGGGAGGAGGATACAAGAGGAGTTAAACTTAATTGTTTCTAAACCAAAGCAGGAGATATCAACATAAAATGATCTGCTTAATAGAAAGGGGAAAAAAAGTACAATCTGCTTGCAAAGATTAGCATACTTATGTTAGTTAAAGTACAATTAATCTTCTACTTGACGTAGGAAAAAGGGTTGTTACAAAGGGAGATTTTCCTACTCTTATCCAAAAAGAGACTGAGAGATCTCATGCATTAGAATGCTTTGAAGTACGAGATGAGAAGATAAATTGGCACATTACCATCCTTTCAAAGCATTCCAACTTTAAAAAGAAGATAAATCTAAGCTAATATCAAAAATAATACTAGCAAAGTTCAAATTAGTAATAAAAAAAGGCTTATAAATAATTATGAGTTAATTCCCCCCTCCATTTTTTTTTTTTTCTATTCAATGCGGGGAAGAGGAGAGGGAAAAATTACAAGAAAATACAAAACGAAGGCAACCAAGCCAACTTTAGAACAATTGAAAATATGTCAAATAAATGACTCGACCCATCAAATGAATTGTGACTGTCAAAGAAGGCGGTTAAAATAGGCAAAGTTCTATAAATTGAACAAACTACGAACCAGCAAGGGAGAAGAAGGGACATGACCATCTTGAAACCCTTCGACCATCTCTAAATCCCCAATGCAAGGGACATAAATAGAGGCATAAACCTCAAAATACCTTTCAACCCAACTCAGATTTTTGCTGCGTTAACAACATGATCTTCTATATTCAGTCAGGGCCCAAGGCTAGGGAATGTTTTGAAAATGTTTTCCAAATTGTTACTAAACAGGCCTTAAGTTGATGAATAGCAACAACATTTTTGACACTGAAAAGACCGAAAACCTGTTCCAATTACAAGATACATGTATGATATATAGCTGAGAGATGATCAGAATATTAACTTTGAATGGACTCTTCTGTTTATGTGGAATATACATAACATGTAGAGAAATGTCATTATATGAGCCACTCTAGATTAGCCAATTAAATTCTAATAATTAAAAAAGAAAAAAGAAAAAAAGAAGCAGCTGAGAAAAGTCGTGAATATATTTTGAAAACTTGGGCAAGTTGCTGAATATGTAAACCTTGCCGACAGAAAACTTGTTGAAACACATGATACATGATAACTGATTGATGGCAAAACTTTAACTGGACTCTTTTGAGTAATGTGAAACTTTCATCATATCATTTTTCTGTCACAATATATTTGGAACGACTTAAAAAGGACTTTAGTATTTTTTTTTTTAGCATTATTTATTTGATAGCATAGTGTATAGCATTATTCTATATTATATCATCCGAATATATACGTATATATAGTTTTATATATGATCACTTCATGTGTTTTAATGCGTTATCAAAAGGAAGTATGGATTTTCAATTTTATCAAATAGACATATGTCTTGAATATATTATATATCAAATAAATTTTTGCAAAAAAAAAAAAACGTGTAAATAACAAAAATGGCCTATATTTGGATATTGATTTAAAGAAAGAAGTTGTCGATTTTGACTCTATGCAGTTAAATAATATTATTTTGCAAAGCATTCTTAATTATAATTTATACTATTTCTAATTAATTATAAAATCTAGAAAGGAATCTTGGTGTTTTATGTTTTTTTTTTTTTTAATGTTTTGACATAATGTAAACATGAAAATAATTTTGTCGTGTTTAAAATTATTTGTTAATATTTTTATTAAAAAAAAAATAGATCAGAAAACAAAAGGAAGAAATAAAATAATTCAACAAACGAAGCCCATGACCTCTTAGGTTAGAATTCTCCTTTGGGCTTACATTATCTCAAGCATCATTATTGGTGGTAGTCCTCGAGAACCTTTTCTTCAATCAATGAACAAGGGAGACTCCTCACACCATTCATGCATGTTGCTGAGGCCTCAACATAAACTTTGATATACATGTAAATTAATTTCACAAGTTTTTTCATATATTTTCTTTCCTGCTGTTTTTCCCTTTTGCTCAATAAACAAGTAAACGTCGCAACTTTTAGAGCAAAAATGTTGCTAAAGTTTTTTATAAAAAAGGTTGCCATCAGTACACAAAGATCCCCACCCGGAATGTAATGTCCTTTTGCTTTATTTGAACAATAATTCTTCCACGGACGTACGTCATACGCGGCTTTAAATTGAGTGCGTTCCGTCTATTATGATGCATCAAACAACCCCACCTCCGACGTGATACACCAACTTCTGCCAATTATATGTATTAATATAAGAGATATGATAAGATCTAATCAAACGATTTAGTTGACGTTGACCAATCTGTGCCCTCAGTCCATTTTCATCATGGTCCTCCCAACCCCATGTGCTGCCATGTGGCCTTATGTTTTTTATAGAAACTTCCTGCCCTATAATACCATCATGTTAATATAAGAGATATGATTTAATAAAAAAAAAAAAACATTTTCAAGAATTGACTATCCTTTGGAGCAATTAGTCTAAAATAAGGGTCGGCATAAATGAATTAGTTGCGAAGTTTGTCCCGTCATAAATTTTGTAGGTCCCATGGTGTGATGAGCATTTACTCAGATTGACACCAAGTCAATGGTGATCGGAGGCACAGCGTAATGAAGGAAAGGGATACTTAACAATTTTTTCAACTCCCCGCTTTTCCTTGAAATACCACTTTCCATGTGATTAATTAGTCAAATACGTTGGATTCTACGTAACTATCATAATTTATGGGACAGAATGTGTCCTAGTTCATGAATTCAACCTTCATTATCTTCTTCCAACCGCCATATTTATTATGGTTACGAATTCATTAATATTTTTTTGAAAAGCCATAGTCAATTATGATTTTCAAAGAAAATTGGTGTTGAATATTTCATTCATTTATACACCACTTCAAGCCTATACTAGAAGTGACTATCCTTGAGAGCAATTAGTCTAAAATAAGGGATGGCATAAATGAATTAGTTGTGAAGTTTGTCCCGTCATAAATTTTGTATGTCCCATGGTGTGATGGGCACTTACTCAGATTGACACCAAGTCAATGGTGATTGGAGGCACAGCATAATGAAGGAAATGGATACTTAACAATTTTTCCAACTCCCCGCTTTTCATTGAAATACCACTTTCCATGTGATTAATTAGTCAAATACGTATACGGGAAACACAATTAATTTACAACTTACAATAACAATTTAAATTTAAATCTAAAAATTTCATTACATACTTGAATAGCTTAATTTTTCCTTGAAGTTAGACAATTGATCTTCAGTCTTTCTGAATTAGAAAAATAAAAAGAAAATATGGCTTAGAAAGTTAGAAACAACATCATGAAAATAATTAATTTACCTTACATGTCCACATAAGAGGGGGAGGGGGATTCGAACTAGTGACCTCTACTTCATTAGGGCATGGTCCCAGCCAATTGAGCTACCTCTTAGAGACATCTTTTATTATTTTATTTTGAAGGGGGAACAACTTTTAATTTTGGGGTAATTTCACTTAACCCTTATGAAGTTTCGCTCCTTTTGCAAATACCCCTTCAAAGTTTAAAGTTTATTATTTTGGTGTATCGAACTTTTGTTTCGTTTCAAATATCTCATTCCGTTAGAATTTTTCGTTAAATTCTAATAGATGAGTATGAAATTATTAAAATACCCTTAGTTATTTTTTTATTTATTTTTTCGTTTAATTTAACTATAATATTTAACAGTAAGGAGATATTTGAAACAAAACAAAAGTTCAATAGACTAAAGTAAGAGACTTTGAACTTTGGAGAGGTGTTTGCAAAAAGTACAAAACTTATGGGATTAAGTGAAATTACTCCGTTAATTTTTTATGTTAAAAATGTACCCATTAGGCTACTTTTTATTTATTTATTTATTTATTGGCCCATGCGGAAATCAAGCAAGATGAGAATTGGTTTTTTTATCCTTTTCATGTTCATATTCTTTTTTGCCCATGCGGCTAGATGTACAGCCTGTACGTGTACCCTTTTTTTTTTTTTTTGGTTTTTCTTCATTTTGGTGCCAGCATTGTCATGCGGCTTTTAGGAATAACATGTACTCTTTTCTTTTATTTTTTTCCTCTCCCTTTAATGAAACGGTGCGCATCATTCATCTTCCACCGTTCCTCTGAAACTCATCTTCAACTTTCAATGGCTCATGAAAAACAAAAACACCTAGGGAATATGAGGGTCACGCCTATCAGGGTTAGGGGGCATCATGGCTTAGGGATAGAGGGAATGAGGGTCAGGAGCCCAGGATTAGGGGGCATTATTCATAGCTGAAAGGGGCATAATTTTTTTTACACAGCCAATAATAAAATTTTTAAAAGTTGAATGCCCCCTTCAACCCCCCTCCCTCCGCCTCTGACTCTTGCCATTATTGCCATTTAAAAGTCTAAGACATTATTGTTTGAACGTATTCCAAGAGTTATGCTTCAAAAGTCAATAAATCGCATCTTAAATTCAACAATAATATTAAAAATCACATTACATTTGAGATGATTCTAAAAAGCCTTAAAACATTACTTTATAAAAATAGTTCAGTTTTGCACAATGTTTAATTTTTAATTAATTTTTTTTAAAAAAAAAAAAAGTGATCTTAAAAATAGTATTCAAACACGTCCGCGTCATCTTTCTAATTTTTCTACCCCCTTATCTACTCTGAAATCTGAATAATGCATTTGGTCCGAGTCATCTAATTGGTTGTTGACTCAATTATGTCGTCAACGACGTCATGTCGTTGGAAACGTTGAGGTGAGGGCAATGAAGAGAGGGAAAGCTGGAAACCTTGAGGTGAGGGCAACAAAAAGAAAAAGAGACAGAGACAGAGAGAGCGCTTTCAACAAGTCATACGCGTGGAGAGAGCTGGAAATAGGGTTGTAAACGAGCCGAGCTTGGGCGAGCCAAGGCTGTCCAAGCTTGCTTAGTTAAAAATTTCACGAGCTCGAGCTCGAGCCGAGCTTTTTGCCGAGCTCAAAATTTAAGCTTGGCTCGGCTCATTAAGGAAAATTCCTTGTGCGAGCTGAGCTCGAGCTCGTCTAATAGACGAGTCGAGTCGGGCGAGTCAAGCCGAGCCGACTCGGCTAAGACAATTTATCAACAATAATATCTCATGCTATCAATTCCAAATTTCAAATGACAATGTCAATACTTAGTTTGTAATTATATGACGTTACATGCATTGTTAATTTGTTATTGTCAATTTTAAATTTCTAATTCTAATCATTTCATTTGGGATTATTCTAATCACATTTTCATTATATATGATATGAATTATATGAATCAATATGATTATATGAATAATATGATTAAGTATCAATGTATCATGATTTTTATTTAAGATATAACCATATGATTAACTTTTGTCATTCAATTATATATTATACATTTACTTATAATCATAGATATAATTATATATTGTATACCAATTAATTATTGTTATTCTTTTTTGAGAAATACTTAATAATTAATATACATTGACTATTGTTAAATTGCTATTAAATAATAAGTAATATACTATATAAGTTATTTTTATTAAATTTATAATATGTATATATAATAAATATATACGAGTCGTGTTAATAAGCGAGTCGAGCTCTTATACGAGTATGTTCACGAACTTTAAACGAGTGAGTCGAGTTTTATACGGGTATGTATTATTTAATAATCGAGTTTGATTTCGTATCCACGAGCGACTCATTTAATAATCGAGTCGCACACGAGCCGAGCTTTGTCGAGCCGAGCCCAGGCAAGCTCACGGGTAGCTTTGTTCGCTTACAGCCCTAGCTGGAAACCTTGAGGTGAGGGCAACAAAAAGAGAGAGAGAGCACTTTCAACAAGTCATACACGTGGTCGTTGGTCGATGGCAAAAATCCTAGTTAAAAGAAAAGAACACAACACAAGCAACTAATTGACTTCATATGGTCTTGGTCCTTCGAGGGATTTTTTTTTCTTTCTTTCTTTTTGTAATTTCTTGTTTTCTTAAAAACACTTACATTTTTCAAGCATTTTTTTATTAAAAAAAATGACATGNTGGCAAAAATCCTAGTTAAAAGAAAAGAACACAACACAAGCAACTAATTGACTTCATATGGTCTTGGTCCTTCGAGGGATTTTTTTTTCTTTCTTTCTTTTTGTAATTTCTTGTTTTCTTAAAAACACTTACATTTTTCAAGCATTTTTTTATTAAAAAAAAATGACATGCATGAACGGAATGAACTTTTTTAATAATAATTTTATAATCGCAGTAGTTTATTTGAAATGAATAATATCACATGGTGATCATAAGTTGTGACTAGAGTAATGTTTATTTCTGAAGGAGATTTTTTGTGCACCATATAATAGCATCAAACTAATTTTAAAGATTTCAAACATTTAAAACCATATTTATGTTGAAAAGCTTAAAAAACCTATATAATCGGTTGTACGTGAACATACATAACGATTAATTCACTATAGGCCTAGGGTTTGCTACCAGGCCAGTTTTCCCATTTGTTTTGAATACTTGTAATGTTTAGAAAATTCGAAGTTATCGTTTATTTTTTTGCAAATTTGATTATCTTCAAATAATATTATAACTTGTTTGGATATGTGTCAATTAGTCTAAAAGAATAGACTGCAAAAATGAATCGGTTGTGAAGTTTGTCTTGTCATAAATTTTTGTAGGTTCCATGGCGTAATGTGCATTTATTCAGATTGACACCAAGTCAATGGTGATTGAAATTTGAGGCACAACGTAATGAAGGAAAGAGATATTAACAATTTTTCCAACTCTGGCATTTCCTTGAAATACCACGTACTTTCCATGTGACCAGTCAAATACGCAAAGTTCTACGTACCTATCATAATAATTTATGGATTCAACCTTCATTATCTTCAATCTTCCAACTTCCACATGCATTTATTTGGAAGCGAGTATTATGGTTATAAATTCAAGAATTTTGGTTGAAATGCCGTAGTCAATTATTAAATGGTTCATTTATTTATACACCAACTTCAAGCGTATACTAAACAATGAGAATTAAATCACATGGACCATGTATGCAGTCAATTATTAAATGGTTCAATTATTTATACACCCACTTCAAGTGGGATTCGGCTTGTATGTTGTAGTTAAAACTACAGCATACATGTTGTTAGAAAAATGAATGGTAATGATTTCATTAAAGTAATTGAATGGTTCAAATGTATCATAATAAATGTCAATTTTTTCTTTCATCTATCACTCCATACATTTATTGGTGTTTATTATGATAGATTCCCACCCTTCAAGAAGTTTTCAATTACTTCAATGAATTTCTCACCATTCAATTTATAACAGCATGTAACTACAGCATACAAGTCAGATCCCTTCAAGCGTATACTAGACGATGAGAATTAAATCACATGGACCATGTATGTGTGTATGGTGTGATCATATTTAATGTGTTTGTGATTAGAGTTAAGTTCTTGGCCCTACACTTCGGACTTAAAAAAAAAATATGACGTGCCACTCAAAAATTCAGGTACCATGCCACGTGGCACTCACATGTAAGGGTAACATAATGGGCATTTACTCATTGACACCAAGTTAATGGTGATTGTCCCCAAGAAGTAGCTCAATCGGCTGGGACCACACCTCATGAAGCAGAGGTTACTAGTTTGAATCCCCCTCCCCCATCTTGTGTGGAAATGTCAAAAAAAAAAAAAAAAAAAAAAGTTAATGGTGATTGAAATTTGAGGCATAGCGTAATAAAGGAAAGAGATATTAACAATTTTTTCAACTCCGGCATTTCCTTATGACCATTCAAATACGTTAAGTTCTACATACCAAAAAGTAGCATTTTGTGAATTGCTGTGCCTGTGTGCTTTTGTTTAGGGATTAGGATTCTCTAAAGAACCATGCCAATCAACACAAACAACGATAGTTGAGATAATGTTAAAAAAAAAAAAGAAAAAAGAAAAATCCTGACCTCATTTGGATTAATGCGCTCATCTTGAATAAGGGAAAGTTTGGTATTGTAATTTTATAGATTAAAAAAAATAATAATAATTAATTTTAAATTAAATTGCAGAAAATAGATTATTTGAGATTGTGTTTTTAAATAATTATGCATTTTCGTAGATAATTTTTTTTTTTTTTTTGAAAACGCACAATTTTAAAAGGTAAAATGTGATTTTAAAGGCCAAAATGCAATTTTGCCAAAAACTTAACTGCATTTTTTAAAATTACGTTTTTCACATTTTAAAATTGCAAGTCCAAACAGACTTTAAGTGGACGTCATTGATTAGATAAATCAGCAATCATGTAGCGCTTTTTGCCTTTCATTTAAGTGTTGTGTAGGCCCATGTAAGCAACACACCTCAAACTAGCACTAAATTGATAATGTTCTCTCAATATCAGTAAAAAGGCAAAAATGGCCCTAAATTTTTTTTCAATTAGACCAAAAAAAAAAATTCCAATAAATTTGGAAAAAAGAACCAAAAAAAAAAAATTCTTGAAGGAAAAAATTGAAAATTCTTTAAATTTTTACACCCCGGTTTTTTGTTTTTTATTATTTTTAAACTTTTTTTTTTTGTTCTCTTATTATTATTATTTTTTTTATTAAGGGTATTTTTGTCATTGGGGGACATTGCCAATTTTTTGATAGTTTAAGGAAATATTGTCACAATTGAAAATATGGAAGAAACATTGTGTATCGAGTAGTAATTTAAGAGGGTATGTAGATTTTTTTCTAAAAATAATAAGTGGTGTTTTTTTCTTAATTATTTTATTACTAAATAATTTTTTTTTTAACTCCTCTCAAAAAATAATTAAATATTATTTTACCTTTATAGTATATCAATCACTTCTTATTAAAAAAATCACAACAAAACTCTTTACCAACCATAATGGAGGGAGAGAGAGACAAAAATCATTAGAGCTTATTTTACTTTGGCCGAAGAATAAGGATTTTTTCCTTCTAAAGTAAACTGGAAACGTGATTTTCATGAAACTTTGTGGAGGGTACTTACTATTATTTATTTGAAAATACATTCTGACGTGATATAATATTATAGTTATTTAGAGTCTATTATGAGTATTTTATGTTTGAAATAGTCTATTAATGCTTTTAACCTTTTTTTTTTTTTTTGTTAAAAATAAAAAAGCAAACTCAAAATATGTGGGTTAACAAGGTTAACAAACGATCAATATTTAATGTGGAGTTCTTGCTTCTACGGTATTAATTTTTTCAAATTATGGTAGTATGTGGCAATTGAGTTTTTATTTTTCCTAGATGATTGATATCGTTGTATTTCTCAAATGGTTGTAAACTTAAGTATTTGAGTGTTGTAATCTCTATTTTATTACACTACATTGAATGAATTTGCCCCTTGATTTTTCTTTGGGGAAAATTCAGTTTACCCCCCTGAAGTTTCAGGGGATTTTCAATTTAAACCCCAAAGTTTCAAAATTGGCAGTTTACCCCCCCTGAAGTTTCAAAAAGTGGCAAAGTGAACCTTTTGTTAATTTTTTCGTCAAATTAGACGGAAATTTTTTTTAAAAAGCCTGAGGGCATTTATGTCATTTCATCATTTTCCGTCTAATTTGACGGAAAAGTTAACGGGAGGGTTCACTTTGCCACTTTTTGAAACTTCGGGGGGGTAAACTGCCAATTTTGAAACTTTGGGGTTCAAATTGAAAATCCCCTGAAACTTTAGGGGGTTAAACTGAATTTTCCCCTTTTTCTTTCTACACTAAAGGGGTTTTTTTCAAATTTTTTTTTTTTTCTTTCAAATACGTACTATATTAATGTTTTCTTCAAGTATTGGGAAAGAAATAATTTATTAAAATTTTGAGTACCACACCAAGATGCAGTGAATCATAACCTCTGAATGGGCCTGGTTCCAAAAAATGAATTCACACAGCCTTACGCACTCAAAGCCTCTTAGCAGGTTTAAAGGTACAGCTGTAGCTGGAACTTCACAGCCCACTGACCATCGACGCAAAAAAACTTGTTACTTAAGAGTCATCTAGTGTGTCTGAGTCAAGTTTAGGTGGGCTTAATTGGCTTGATCAAAGAAACAAAATGGACTCTCAGTGTACATCTTATTAGGACCCTAAGAAAATTCTTTATCTAAATCAAATAATATACAACTGGCCCACTAAAAAAACATATATTCTCAAACTGAAACATAATTCATTGGTTAAATATGAGCAAATAGAGTTCGAACAAAAATAAATAAATAAATAAAGTAATAAGAAGAGTTATCATAACTCAAAAAAAACTCTTTATTACCACACATAAATGTTCAGCATGCTTGTGCTATGAAATATAGATGAGAAAACTAATTGCCCTTTCAATGGGGATTAAATCAACATACTCTTATCAATTATTTTGCAATTGAAGTTTAGATGATTAACTTGATTCATTTGATCGAATTGATGAGAAAGTTTGGCTTAAAGTCTCTCCATCTTCTGATAGGGGTCTTTCTTGTGATGATAGAAAAGGCTTGGAAGGCATTTGTAAAAATTGAACTTCTCCTTCAAGCATTTCTATGACTTTGCTCATTAAAGGGCAATCACTAGACTTCATTTGAGTACACTCTATAATAATGCAGCTATGATCATTTTCGTAACTATTTTCTTTTCATCCTCTGTGGCATCTTCTATCCTACACCATTTTCGTCGTGCAATTGGTCATAGACCCAAGTAAGGAATTATATTTGGCTTGAATGTTTAGCAAATACATACTAGAATGATCATAACTTTTGATTCCAAGCTCTCAATAAAGAAAACTTGATGGCTTTGAAAAGCTGACACAAAATGTTACAACTTTACAATTTTATATTTCATGAAAAATTTTCAATTCCAATTTTTATTGGGTCAAAAGGGGCCGTGAATAAAAGACAAAAAATATGCACGTTTTGGGAACCAACTTTATGATTTTAAGGCTACTTTCTCAAGTACTTTTAAGAGACTTTGGAGCATGAATTTTATAGCGACTTGAGTATTTTCAGAGAGAGAGAGAGAAAAAAAGAGTTTTTTGCCTCCATGTGCTAGGTGAGAGTTTAGTTTTTTTAGATGCTTTCAATTGCTCATCTCTTAGAATCTTTGTTATGAACCACAACCGGTCATCAATAACAATTAAAGCTTATCAGAGTTCTGATAAAAGAGATCAAGTAGAAGAATTGTTCCAAACGTTATGGAGGAACTACTGTAGTAGTAGACAAACGGGTCACTTGTCTAATGCAAAAGAGTGTCAACTTCATTCAAAGGTTTTGTAAGTGTGAACTTTTTGTATTTTCATTTTTTTTATAGTGCATTAATTTCTTCGGCTTGGTTGCTCCGAAATTGTTTTACTTTTAAAGAGTTCTTCAAAAGGTTTCCACTTCGTCGCCAAATAACTTATGTTGATTGATTTATTGATTTCACTATATTTGGTAAATGTTTGAGTGGTTGCTAAATTTTAAATTCTGCATTATATTGGCATTCACCTATTCAAACCCCATTCTAGGTATTATTGGAGTCTTGGTGTTATTTTTTCAATTTGGTATCAGAGCCAAGACCAAGGGCTCGAGTCCCGGAAGCGTCACGTTCACAGAAGGATTATTAAGGTGCAACAATGCTACCTTGCTCACGTGGACAACTCTTAAAACATGAATTGTGGGATGCGATTTTGAATGTCATAAAAAGTTTTGACTTCCTTGGACACCAATTACAAATTATTGTCAAATGCCCGATCTAACATATGCATTTATAGAATTTTTACAGAAATAAAATAATGATTTACGACATTACAAATGCATTCAAAAACACGTCTATTCGTATCTCTCCTTCTCTTGAATTTCGAACTCAGATGTTCTATTAATTATCTGTTGCTGAAGATAGAGTTGTATCTTGACTTGAAAAGTTAGACGTGCTTTGTCGAAGAAGTTGCTTGAATCATCCAAAGATCCATTCCCTAGACATTTTACATGCATATCCACCAAACAAT
Organism: Carpinus fangiana; assembly: GCA_006937295.1. Taxonomy (NCBI): domain Eukaryota; kingdom Viridiplantae; phylum Streptophyta; class Magnoliopsida; order Fagales; family Betulaceae; genus Carpinus; species Carpinus fangiana. The sequence continues at coordinate 36,166,120 of CM017326.1, read as the reverse complement.
AACCATCACAAGCATCCAAACCCAATGCCACCCAAGCCACCTAAGAATGCAATTGTTGCCCAAGGGGAAATTCTAACTACGAGCAAGCCGACAAAACTCCGCTTAGAGTAAAGCAGAATGGCACATACCCACTCAGAATCATATCTAATTACAAATCCATTCCCGTTCTTAGACACCCTAATTGCATGAACTTAATTATCATAGAATTCCAAGCAGCCACATTCTTCTCTAGTGTTTTCTCAAATATCTTATATGCTAAAATTTACATCCCGTCACAAGCATCTCAATCAATTCCCACTCGATCGACATACACATTGGACCCAAAAGCTTTTTAAGGTGACTTTAAACATGTAGCCAATGTCTTAACATTCTATGCTTCCATAACTTTCGGAAAACGACTTAGATTGTTTTTTGTTTTCCACCTTAATTGAAAAGTAAAAATTTATGAATGTCACCAACATTTTCTCCAAATGACAGGATTGGTCCAATCCAATATGCCAAATTCACAAAGAAGATGATTACTAGTAGAGAATGAAGAATAGCAACATATTTTCTCAAACTCTAAACTCAATTCATTGGTCAAGTATAAGAAAATAGAATCGAAGATAGAAAAGTTATGTAATAAAGAGAATTATTTTAAATCAAACAAACTCTTATTTGTTATACATAAATATTAAGCATCATTGCGCTATCAAAATATATGAGAAAACAAATTTCCTCCTTCAGCAGATATGTAATAAATAAAAAGACTCACAAATAAATTAATTTGAGTTTAAAATTGAGATGATTGACTCGATTCATTTGATTGATTCGAATTATCTCCACCACTGGTTATGATTCTTTCTGATGATGATAGGAAAGGCCTAGAAGGCATTCGTAAGTATTCAACTTCTCCTTCAAGCATTTGTACGACTTCGTTCATTGAAGGGCGACTACTTGGCTTCATCTGTATACACCATAATGCAACAATGATCATCTTCATGCCTATTTTCTTTTCCTCTTCGGTAACATCTTTCATTTCTATGTCCTTTCCATCGTGCAATTGCTCATAAACCCAAGTAGGAAAGTAAATTTGGCTTAAATGGTCTGTAAATGCATTCAAGTTCTTTCTTCTACTCGACATTTCCATCAATAACATTCCAAAACTATAAACATCAGCTTTATATGAGACGCCTCCAATATTTTTGTAGAACAACTCATCCAAATATATTCCAGTAATGTGTTATTCTATCGTATGTCCTTAAAACAACTTTTTGAGATATATAGAATCATAGAAACCTTACGTCTGTATATCCCATGTAGCATGTCAACGAGTGCTGCTTTGACAAAGAAAGGAGTAACATCAGAGTTGGAAACTTAGAATTAAAAATCAAGTCATTAATCACAACGTTAAACCACAATGAATGTCTTATTATCAGAGTGAGAAATCCAAGAATTAAGAAAAGAAAGAAACCGGCAAAAGCAAAATAATGGTCAACATGTCAGATATTTCATTCGAAATTGCAAGTGTTGTGTACTTTTTATCGCACGCATTCTTTCACGCACCGTATGGATCGCAGACAACTTGGTTCACGCCGTCATCGAGGTAGCAATCGTCATATGATCTGCAGCTTCCACAATAAGCTCGGTACCATGAAAGCTCAAAACCCCGTAGCAATTCATTGCGGATGTTTGTACAGGACATATTTCTGAAGTCATCAACATATTGATGAGACCAGGATGTGAGAGATATTTGCTCTACTTGGCACAAGTCCTCTAAATCCCATATCGGGCCAAGTAAAATATATGTATACCTCTTGGAATGGGATAAAGAAGAGTTAATGCAAGTAGAAATGTCCAAATACCTCCGAGAATTCACTGGCTTTTCACAGTTCACGAGCACCACATACGGTAGGACTAAATCGAAATTATACACATATGAGGGGTAATATGGATCCCCTGAACTGATATTAGTGAAGTCTAGAGGATAAAGAGGGTCGACGGTGGAGTCAGTATCGTTTAGAATACCTGGGTATACAAGTCGGATTGTATAGTTATAATTGTAATTGATTTCCTGTACGTGGTATCTTGCCCCATTTAAATATAATACTGTCTGGTTGTTCTCGCAAGACAGTATATACCTTGGGTCGCCGCAGTGTTCTGAATCGCTCTTTAATCGAAACGGATAGCTTATGTTGCGGATATTGCCGCAGGAAGAAGCAGGACAGATATGACTATCATCCTCAGCACTACAACTTTGATGGGCGAAGGCAACAACAATAAGGGCAGAGAGAGAGAGAGAGAGTATTCCTCTTGCCATGGATAGACAGAGGCAGAGAGAGAGAGAGAAATTCCACAATCCACAGAAAAGCCAATAGACAAAGTAATTAAATAAGGTACATTTGTAAGGAGTGACCAGTAAGCACCTACGTCATATATATGTTGAAAAATAGGCCTTTTATGAAGTTGCTGGGAAAGAAACCATTGGCCCCCAATATACGCACTACTGTACTAGTCACCGTCACCACATAGTCCAAGTCCATGAGAAGTTCACCCGTAATTTACTAGTCACTTTAATTTGGATAAAGTGATTAGAGGTAATCACCGAACAAAGCCGAACTATTTAAGAGGCTGAGAGCCATTATCCTTCAAGAGCACAGAGATGCATATTTGCGTAGAAATGATAATCTCATACTTGTTCTTGTTTTTGGCTTTCTTCATAGACCTTGGAGCAGGCCAAAATGTGTGTGCTGATGAATCACGGTGTGGAGATCATGGCCCAGCCGTCCGATTTCCCTTCCGACTTAACACCCAGCCAGAGCACTGTGGGTATCCTGGGTTTACCCTATCATGCACTGATAGAAAACATACGGTACTCGATTTGCCGATTTCAGTGAAGCTCTTTGTGAAACAGATTGACTACAAATCTCAGGTAATTCAACTATACGATCCACATCATTGCTTCCCATGGCGGCTTCGGGGACTCCATTTATCTTCCTCGCATTTCCAATTCAAATTAGACTCCCCTGATTTCCTTCACGACTTTGCCTTATTCAATTGTAGTACCCGAAAAGAATACACGAATTACGATTATATCTCTTGTCTTAGTGGCCCTACCTACACAGTTTTCGCCCTCACGCCTGATGGGAAAAATATGTCAGGACTGGGCCTCCTACATTGTACAAAGATGTATACTCTTCGATCGATGCCATATGATGTAATAGTACCCAATCCTGAAAATTTTCTTCAATTGAATTGGTCCACTCCGGCGTGCAGACACTGTGAAGTAAAAGGCATGAGATGTACAAAGAGTAATAGCAGTAGATCAGGAACTGAGTGCATTTCTAAAGGTATTCTATCTATCCAATTAATTTTACACCACGAGTAAAAGGCATATGTTTTTAAAGTATTTTATTAGGCCATATAATATTGTAGCTCTTCCAACTAATTGTTGGAAACCAGCTGGCAAGATCGAGATCAACATATATACAATTTGCGTGCAAAGATTAGCATACACATGTTAACTCAGGAAAATTCACTGCACTATCACTTTTAGTCCTCTTAGAAGCCTACAGCATGAACTCAAGGTCTGAATTCAATATAACTTAGCTATTACCAAAAAAACTTTTAGGCGATTTTTTTTTTTAAAAAAAAAATAATAATAATAATAATTATGGACAATGAGAAGCTAATTATGTTAAATGTTTAACAGGTACTACATTATCGAAGTTAGAAATCAGCGGTGAGTTGTCTTGGCCATTTGAAATTGTTTTTATTGGAGAGATGTAAACTATTGACTCACAAATGTTTATTATGCAGGGATCATCTTGGGTTCAATTATATTGCTACTAGTTATCTTTGGTCTTTACCGTTTCTATACTTGCAATAAAGCAGAAAAAGAACATCAAGCAAAGATCGAAATATTTTTGGAAGATTACCGAAATTTTAAACCCATAAGATACTTGTATGCTGATATTAAAAGGATTACAAATCAATTTGCTGAAAAGTTAGGCGAAGGAGCATATGGAACAGTATTCAAAGGAAAGCTTTCCAATGAAATTCATGTTGCGGTGAAGATCCTCAATAGTTCCAACGGAAATGGGGAAGAATTCATAAATGAAGTAGGAACAATGGGTAAGATCCATCATGTTAACGTGGTCCGCTTGGTTGGATATTGTGCTGATGGATTTAGACGAGCTCTAGTTTATGAGTTCTTACCAAATGATTCACTAGAGAAGTTCATATCTTCAACATACGCCAATAAAAGTTTTCTTAGTTGGGATAAGTTGCACGATATTGCTCTTGGCGTAGCAAAAGGAATAGAGTATCTTCACCAAGGATGCAACCAACGAATCCTCCATTTCGACATCAAACCTCATAATGTTTTGTTAGACCAAAACTTCAATCCAAAAATTTCTGATTTTGGTCTTGCCAAGTTGTGTTCAAAAGATCGAAGTGCAGTTTCCATGACAACAATCAGGGGGACTGTAGGTTACATTGCGCCTGAAGTGTTCTCTAGAAATTTTGGGAATGTGTCTTCTAAAGCAGATGTTTATAGTTTTGGGATACTGTTACTTGAAATAGTTGGAGGAAGGAAAAATGTTGATGTTACAGTTGAGAACACCAGTCAAGTCTACTTTCCAGAATGGATCTACAATATTTTAGAACAAAAAGAAGACATGCGAATCTTTATTGATGATGATGGAGATGCTAAAATTGCAAAGAAACTTGCAATTATTGGACTCTGGTGCATTCAATGGCACCCAATGGATCGTCCTTCTATGAAAGATGTGGTTCAAATGTTAGAAGGAGAAGAAGATAAATTAACTATGCCTCCCAATCCCTTTGCCTCTGCAGGCCCTGTACAAATTAATGCAAATATACCTATAAAACGTTTAAACCATGAGTTGGAGGTCATCCCAGAATTAGAATAATTAATTTATGTAAACTTGGTGTATGTGATAACTATCTAGGTTGCAATAATCTTGTATGGTTCGAACTTATTTATCTTGTAATCGTAGGAACTTCAAGTTTTTTCTTGTATCAATGTATGAGCAACTTGAGGATTATAAAAAAGTACTAGTATTTTTTTTTTTTTTTTTTAGCTTCCTTTTCTCCTTGTCTTTTTTATTTATTTATTTACTATTAATTGAATAGGGGAAAAGGTTTAGAAGGGAGGGAGTTTCTATTTTTCCTTGTCATTTGCTAGTTCCTAATTGGGTTATCAACTTATCATGTAATATAGAGGTGAATTTGTTTTGAGAATAACTTGTATAGGGACTATGTCCTCCAATAAGAAATCAACACATCAAAATATTGCACCAAATGAAATTAAAGGGAAATTTTTTTTTTTTTCCCTTCCATCTTCCCCATATCAATAGTGCAATATCTCTTTCCCCATAACAAACATATTTCAACACCACTTGAACTCTAAGAAACTCACGCCATAGACGAACACCGCCACTCAAAACGGTGTGTTAAAATATTAATTAATTTATTAAAATATTTATTAAAAATTATTAAAATTTTCAGCATGAAAGCAATTAAATGTCGTCTAAAAGTCGTCAAATTGTGCACATTCAGCCCTTTTGTGCGCAAGTATTCTCAATCTTTGAGTACCTTAATTTGATTTAACTTTTTGTGTAAAAAGAAGTTGGTGGTTGAGCTATTGAGGGGTTAGGTTGGGTGGCGCTTCGGCCTTTATTTGGTTATTGATCTAAACTTTCAGGAACTAATAATTTAATATTCTATATATAAAATATATTTTTTTTTCAAAAATTCTTAATTGAATTTTTTTCGTGACTTGCACGTGACTTGCATCTAGACTTGAAATGTCAGACGTGCTTTGCTGAAGAAGTTCCTAGATCATTATATATCTTTAACAAACATTATAGTCTACCATCCGATTGAGCACTTTCCTTGAATCACCCAAAATCCATTTGCATGCATAACCACCAAACAATAACCATTACAAGCATCCAAACCCAATGCCACCCAACCAGGGACGGAGTCAGAAAATTTTATGGGAGGGGGCTAGCCAAAAAAACAAATCAGTTCTTAAAATCTTTTTATTAAAAAAATTATTTTTGTTGTTTTTTTATAAACTAAAGATTACTTGAGGGCAAAAAAAATGAGCATTTAAAAGTAAGGCCCAAAAATAAAAATAAAAACTTAATGGATACAGCCCAAAAAAATAAAAAATAGGGCTAAAATTTTTTATTGGATATGGTCATAAAATCTAAAAATAGGGCAATAATTTTTTTGGGAGGGGACCAAATGACTAAAATTAAATTTTTTTTTTTTTACTTATAATTTTTTCTTATTTTGGGGGGAGGGACCATGGCCCAACCCGGCACCCCCCCCCCCTCTCATTGCACCCAAGCAACCTAAGAATGCAATATTTGTTGCCCAAGGGGAAATTCTAACTACGAGCAAGGTGACAAAACTCCGCTTAGAGTAAACCAAAATGGCACATACCTACTCAAAATCATATCTAATTACAAATCCATTCCCTTTCTTGGGTACCCTAATTGCATGAACTAAATTTTCATAGAATTCCAAGCAGCCACATTCTTCTCTAGTGTTTTCTCAAATATCTTATATGCTAAAATTTACATCCCATCACAGACTCACAAGTATATATATCTCAATCAATTCCAACTCGACCGACATACACATTGGACCCAAAAGGTTTTTAGGGTGACTTTAAACATGTAGCCAATGTTTTAACATTCTATGCTTCCATAGCTTTCGGAAAAGGACCTGGATTGTTTTTTGTTTTCCACCTTAATTGAAAAGAAAAAATTTATGAATGTCACCAACATACATTATCTATAAATGATAGGATTGGTCCAATACAATATGCCAAATTCACAAAGAAGATGATTACTAGTAGAGAATGAAGAATAGCAACATATTTTCTCAAACTTTAAACACAATTCATTGGTCAAGTATATGAGAAAATAGAATCAAAGATAGAAAAGTTATGTAATAAATAGAATTATCTAAAATCAAACAAACTCTTATTTGTTATATAGAAATACTAAGCATCTTTGCACTATCAAATATATATGAGAAAACAAATTGCCTTCTTTAGTGGAGATGTAATAAATAAAAAGACTCACAAATAAATTAATTTGCGTCTAAGATTGAGATGATTGACTCGATTCATTTGATTGATTTGAATTACCTCCACCATTTGTTATGATTCTCTCTGACGATGATAAGAAAGGCCTGGAAGGCATTTGCAAGTATTCAACTTCTCCTTCAAGCATTTGTACGACTTTGTTCATTGAAGGGCGATCACTCGGCTTCATCTGTATACACCATAATGCAACAATGATCATCTTCATACCTATTTTCTTTTCTTCTTCAGTAACATCTTTCATTTCTATGTCCTTTCCATCATGCAATTGCTCATAAACCCAAGTGGGAAAGTAAATTTGGCTTAGATGGTCTGTAAATGCATTCAAGTTCTTTCTTCTACTCGCCATTTCCATCAATAACATTCCGAAACTATAAATATCAGCTTTATATGAGACACCTCCAATGTTTTTGTAGAACAATTCAGGAGCCATGTATCCTAAAGTCCCTCTTGCAGCAGTCAAAGAGACAATATTGTCATTTACTGGATATAGTTTTGCCAAGCCAAAGTCAGAAACTTTGGGAATAAAATTCTCATCAAGAAGAATGTTGTGAGGCTTGATATCAAAATGCAAAATCTGCATGTCACATCCTTGATGTAGATATTCAATTCCACGAGCCACTCCTAGAGCTATATCATACGTTTTGTCATAACTTAGGAGGGTACTTACTTCTGGAGAAAATATGAATGTATTTAGGGAGCCATTAGGCATGAACTCATATACTAGTGCTCGCTTTGATCCTTCAACACAAAAACCAATTAATTGTACTACATTAACATGATGAATCATTCCAATGGTTGCAACTTCGCTGATAAAATCTTGTCCGTTAGCTTTGGACTTGCCTAACATCTTTATAGCCACAAGACGACCACTTTGAAGCGTTCCTTTAAATACAGTGCCAAAGCCTCCTTCACCTAATTTGTCCTTAAAACTTTTGGTCATCTTCTTAACTTCTGAGTAAGAGTACCTTATTGGCATGAGATTATTGTGGCTTTGTAGAAATTCTTCAACGTCATCATACATTGATAAATGTCTCCTACGCCATTTATATATCAAAAACGCAATAACACAAGGAGTTCCCAGTACCACCTTTAGTATAACGTACAGTCCTATAAAGGAAAATCAGCAAAATAAATATAATAAGAACAAATATGCAGTTGCTCTGCTGTCTGCATTTTTATTTAGGCAAAAGTGCATTTACCTCTTTTTACTGCCAATAAATTTGCAATGTCCTCACAATCTTTTAAGTTTTGTTGGGATTGCAATGTCCCCTTTGGTGCCAAACATGACAAAAAAATAACATTGATAAAAACTTTGCAAAAATAAGAAAAAGTTTTAATTTTTTTTTTCTATTTTTATGATTTTTTTTTGTCTTATTTATTTATTAGTTTTTTTTAAAAAAAAAA